>JARQOD010000001.1:537517894-537693528 GCA_033576555.1 Oophaga sylvatica
CCCCCAAACATATAATGGCGGTAGACAAGATGAAAATACAAACTTGGCAAAAAATTTGAATGAGCAACGCTGGGGCCACAAGCTGTAAATAGGTAGGACGGGAGAGATTACTTTCTGCAACCCAGAAAACCCTACAAAAATCCAACAATTCTGATTTCAAAAATACTTAGATCACCGATCTGCCCTCCCATAAATCAGTCTCAAGTGTGAAAAAAAAACCAAGCCGCAGCCGCTGAAAAAACAGAAAAAAGCAAAAGAGCAAACAACAGTGGCTGCAGTTAAACTGGGGAGCTCAGGCCCCAGGAGGGGCCCTTTGGTGACCTTCAAAAAAAGTGAGAAAACAATACAAAAAGCAAGCAAAAAAAGAAAAGAAAAAATTCTTATTGAAAACTTGGATGCAGCAAGGCTCCAGCAAACTTCCCAAATGAACCAGGAACCACAATTGAGACAAGACAATTGATCACCGGCAACCATCATGGGAGGGAACCTCCTTATATCAGCCCAAAATTGTGACCCCAGTTCCCAATCCTCGCTGAAAGGTTCAGTACTGTCTGTAACCCCCAGGGGAGCCTTGCTCAGAAACCATCTCTAGCCCTTTAAACAGTACCCCCCTTGAGGGGGGTCACCGAACCTATTTGTGCACCAGGTGATCAGGATGAGCTCGGTGATAGGCAGGATCATCTCCTGCATGGATGTCCGAAAAAAAAAAAACCCCAAGAATTGTCCCTACCATAACCTCTCCACAACAATACTGGATTTTCTGTCTAGAAAAACAAGAATCCAATATTTTTTCAACCACATATCAGATTGCCCTAACCAAAAGGGTCAGGAGGCGCACCATAGGAACCACTGGCTCAAAAAACCTCTTCAATAAGGACTTGTTGAACACGTTAGGTCTTAAATGTCCCTGGAAGAAGCAAACGGAAGGAAACAGGATTAAAAATCCCCTGATTTATAAGGTCCAATGAACCTGGGCTTAAACTTTGGAGATGCAACCCTCTAGGGATTTTCTTGAGGACAACCAAACCCAAGTCCCCCATTTTAACCGAGGACCATCAGTCCTATGCCGGTTGGCAAACCGTTGGGCCTTCTCCTGAGAGAGAGAAAAACCTTTCCACTACTGGTCCCAAATCTGCTGCATTCGCTCCACAACAGAGTCAACCCCGGAAACGGGAAGCCTCCGCCTGTCCCGAGAAAATCGGGGTGGAAACCCAAAATTGCAGAAAAATGGGACTTAAAGGGGGGCCAGAGCTAGCCCTATTTTTAAGAGCAAACTCAACCCAAAGGGCCCAAAAAGGACCAGTCTTCTTGTCAGCGACACAAAAATCTCAAATAAGTCTCCAAGGTCTGGTTTGTTCTCACGGTTTGTCCATTGTCTGAGGATGAAAAGAGAGGAGAAAAGATAATTGACACCAAGTTTTGACAAAATGCCCTCCAATATCTGGACACAAATGGACTCCTGTTGTGAATATGTTAAAAATAAATTTGAGAGAAGTCCCTTGGTGGTTCTGACAGTACTGATATTAATGAATTTGTGAAGTTGGCAATCAGGGGGTACGTGGTCTTCTATAGGGTGTTCCCTCCCTCAGGGTGGGGGTCAATTGTTCTTGTCTCACTTTGGTTCCTGGTTCACTTGGAAGTTTGTAGAGTCTTGCCTGCATCTTCTGCTAACAGATAAGATTTTTTCTGCTTTTTTTTTTGGTGCTTGCTTTTTGCTTTTGTCCTGCATTTCTGTGGAGGTCAGCCGGGCCCCTCGGGGGCTTGTGCTCCTTTTCAGTTTATCTGAGCCCTGTTTTTTGTTCATTTGCCTTTTCCGTTTTTTTCAGGTCTGTTTGTTAGTTTTGTTACCCGAGAAGTAATTTAGGTGGTAGAGGTCGTTGATCTCAGGTGTTTTTGCAATTAGTGTGTTGGTTTTTTTTTGGGTTTTTTGGAATGCGTTAGTTCCTTCCCATCCTTTTCTTTCTGGAAAATTGGGCCCCCAAGTTTGTAATACTATTTTCTGTCTGTGTCTGTATTTCCCTAGTCTAACCGCCCTACCTGTTTGGGGGCTTCCATGTTCCTTGGGGATCTGCTCCGGGGGAGATAGTTTTCCCTCTTCTATCTTTAGGTTTAGTTAGCTTCTCAGGCTGTGCGAGGCGTTAGGCCAACGTAGGTACGCTCCGGCTGCCTTTAGTTGTGGTGGTTAGTAGGGTTCTGCAATCCAGTAGATTCCCAACCTTCTGGTGTATTGCCTTTTTTGCCTGCTCTCTTCAGCACCAAATCTAACGTTCACCGGCAAACTGAAAATATATGGACTCACAGAAGGGAAAGAAGTTTAAAAAAAAAAAATTGTCAGAGATATATATATTTTTTTTTTTCCCTCTTTTTCCCTGGGGCTGAGGATTTTTTTTTCCTCAATGGAGTTTGCCAGTTGTCTGGCCGTGTGGTCAGCTTGCCACTGAAGTTCGGATATTGCTCTATTTGCGGGTTGCCGGTTGTGGAACCTAGGTTTCCCCTGCCAGATTTGTTTTTGGGGTCGAGCTAAATTTCTGAATTTCAAAATAAACGTAAGTTGTTTTTTGCCTTAAAACCCAAGTCCTCAGGGCGCAGCACAGCAGGTTCAAATTGTCTCTCTCTCCTGCGCGGCGATCCTCAGGTTGGGTTTTTTCCTGAACCGGGGTCCTGTTTGAGTAATGTTTGCTTGATTCTGGCTCTGGGGTTATTGTCGATGAACCTAATGTCACTGTCAATCTGAAAAGCCTTGTTGGCATTAAATCAGGGGCTGGGACGTGAGTTGAATGTCGAGATTCCGAAAGGGGGGCGTCCTGACCAAATGGAATGATGATGCTTTGGCAGCCTTTTTCGGAAGGGTCTGCAGAGAATGTAAAAAGTGTTATGTTGGGTTCCCTGCTCCTCTGATCTCAATGATTCTTGTATTGGTTTCAAATTGACAGCGTTTTTCGTGTGCGTAGAGGTAGCGTGGAATGTGTTGCCTTGTGGAACCGCTTCTGCCCATGCGTGTGATTTGAGTGGCTTCTGGGGCCGCGTCTGAGTTTCGAAAAACGCAATGGTTATGTTTCTACTGTGGTGGGCGCCCCCTCATGTATTTCAGTCTGCCCTAAGCGGGGAAGCGTTTGCACGCTCGTTTTCTTGGGTAGTGTTCAGACTAAATTTCTGTTGAATGTTACCCTGATTTGTCCCTGTCCACATTTTCTGCTCAAGTTTTTTTTGATTCGGGAGCAGCTTTAACCTGATGGATTTTGTTTTTGCAAAGTTGTGGGTTTTCCCTGTACCCCACGGAAGTTATTCCCTAGGGGATTGATTTACCCTTTGGCTGAGAATAACCCCAGTTTTTACTCGGTGATAATGAGGGGTTGAACTGATCTCAGGGAGTTGCAAATTTTGGTAATGTAAATCTGCATGCATTATTGTACTAGGTTTCCCTTGGTTCAGTCTCATAATCCCGTTTTGGTTTGGAAATCTGTGTCTGTAACCAGTTGGGGCTGCAATGTGTTAATGCCAACACTCCTGTTTTTTCTGCCTCTCCCCAGGCTCAGGATGTTCCTGACTTTTTGACTGATTTTTCTGATGTGTTTAGCGAAAGTTAATTGCATCCTTGCCCCCCATAGGAGCCATGACTGCGCTATTGAATTAGTGCCTGGTAGTAAATTCCCTAAAAGGTCGCCTTTTTAACTTGTCTGTACCTGAACATGATGCTATGCGGTCTTATATCAAGGAGTCATTGGAGAAGGGTCATATCAGACCATCCTCTTCCCCCTTGGGTGCCGGTTTTTTCTTTGTGGCCAAAAGGTGGTTCATTAGGCCGTGTATTGATTATCGTCTCTTGAAACAATATCACTGTGAAATATCAATATCCGTTACCCTTGATTTCTGACCTGTTTTCCAGGGTGAAAAGTGCTATTTGGGGTTTACCAAGCTTGACCTCAGGGGGGCGTATAACCTTATTCGCATTAAGCACGGGGATGATGGAAGACGGCATTTGATACCCAGAGGGGCATTTTGAGTACCTAGTGATGCCCTTTGGGCTCACTAATGCTCCTTCCGTCTTCCAGTCCTTCATGAATGACATTTTCAGGGATTTTGTGGATAAATTTCTGATTGTTTATTTGGATGATATCTTGATTTTTTCCAATGACTGGGACTCTCATGTGAAACATGTTCGGACTGTGTTCCAGATTTTGAGAGAGAATGCTCTGTATGTGAAGGGATCAAAGTGTCTTTTTGGCGTACAGAGGATCTCATTTCTGGGATTCATTTTGTCCCCATCTGTTATTGAAATGGACCCGGTCAAGGTTCAGGCCATCTGTGATTGGGTCCAACCTACTTCATTAAAGGCTCTCAGAGATTCTTGGGTTTTGCCAATTTTTATCGTAAATTTATTGGCAATTTCTCTCTGTTATTGTTAAACCATTGACTGATTTGACCAAAAAGGGTTCTGATGTGGTGAATTGGCCTCCTGAGGCAGTCTCTGCGTTTCAGGAACTTAAGCAAGATTCACTTCTGCTCCTGTTCTACGGCAGCCTGATGTTTCTCTGCCATTTCAGGTGGAGGTTGATGCCTCTGAAATTGGGGCAGGTGCCGTTTTGTCCCAAAGAGATCCAGAGACCTCTAAAAGTAACCCTTGTGCCTATTTCTCTTGAAAATTTTCTCCAACTGAACGTAATTATGACGTGGGTAATCGGGAGTTATTGGCCATGAAGTGGGCTTTTGAAGAGTGGAGACATTGGCTGGAGGGAGTCAAACATCAGGTGGTGGTCCTCACGGACCATAAGAATCTGGTTTATCTGGAATCAGCCAAGCGACTTAATCCTAGACAGGCCAGGTGGGCCTTGTTTTCACACGTTTTAATTTTGTGGTTTCCTTTCTTCCTGGCACTAAGAATGTTAAGGCGGATGCCCTTTCGAGGAGTTTCCTTGCGGATTCTCCTTAGTTATCAGATCCTGCTGTTATTTTAAAGAGGGTGTAGTTCTTTCCGCCATCTCGCCCAATTTGAGACTGGCTCTGGAAGGGTGTCAGGAGGATAAACCCGAGCGCTGCCCTATTGGGAAATTGTTTGTCCCAGACCGGTGGAAAAAGAGTGTGATGTCTGAGATTCATTGTTCCGCGTTGGCCGGTCATCCCGGAATTTTTGGTACCAGAGACTTGGTTAGTCGGTTCTTTTGGTGGCCTACTTTGTCTCGTGACGTCAGGGAATTTGTGCAGTCCTGCGGGAATTGCTCTCGCTCCAAGCCTTGCTCTCCCTCTAGTGGTTTGTTGATGCCATTGCCTGTGCCCAAGAGACCATGGACCCATATCTCTATTTATTTCATTTCCGACCTCCCTGTTTCTCAGAGAATGACCGTTATATGGGTGATTTGTGATAGGTTTTCCAAAATGATACATCTTGTGCCATTACCTAAGTTGCCTTCCTCCTCCGAATTGGTGCCTTTGTTCCTTCAGCACGTGGTTCGGTTACACGGCATTCCTGAGAACATTGTGTCTGACAGAGGAGTCCAGTTTGTTTCCAGATTTTGGAGGACTTTTTGTTCTAAACTTGGTGTTCAATTGTCTTTCTCCTCGGCTTTTCATCCTCAGACCAATGGACAAACTAAGAGAACAAACCAGACATTGGAGACTTATCTGAGATGCTTTGTGTCTGCTGATCAAGATGACTGGGTCTCTTTTTTGCCTTTGGCTGAGTTTGCTCTTGATAATAGGGCTAGCTCTGCCACTTTGATGTCTCCATTTTTCTGCAATTTTGGGTTTCACCCTCAATTTTCTTTAGGACAGACGGAGGCTTCTGTCTGTCCGGTGTTGACTCTGTTGTGGAGCGTATGCAGCAGATTTGGGAACAGGTAGTGGAGAGGTTGTCCCTCTCTCAGGAGAGGGCCCAGCGGTGTGCCAACCGGCATAGGACTGATGGTCCTCGGTTTGAAGTGGGGGATTTGGTCTGGTTGTCCTCAAGAAATATCCCTATGAGAGTTGCATCTCCTAAGTTTAAGCCTAGGTTCATTGGACCTTATAAGATCATGGAGATTCTTAATCCTGTTTCCTTTCGTTTACTTCTTCCAGGGACATTTAGGATCCATAACGTGTTCCACAAGTCCTTATTGAAGAGGTTTGTTGAGCCAGTGGTTCCTATGGCTGCGCCTCCTGACCCTCTTTTGGTTGAGGGCAATCTGGAGTATGTGGTTGAGAAAATATTGGATTCTCGTTTTTCTAGACCGAAACTCCAGTATTTGGTTAAGTGGAGAGGTTATGATCAGGAGGACAATTCTTGGGTAATTGCTTTGGACATCCATGCTAGGAGACTGATCCGTGCGTATCACAGAGCTCATCCTGACGGACCTGGTTGCCCAAATGAGGGTTCGGTGACCCCTCCTCAAGCGGGGGTACTGTTGTGAATGTGTTAGAAATGAATTCTGAGCAGAAGCTCCCTCTGGTGGTTACAAACAGTACTGAACCATTCAATGAAGATTGTGAAGATTGGCAATCAGGAGTTACTGACTGGTCTTATATAAGGGAGGTTCCTTCCCATCATGTTTGCCGGTGATCAATTGTTCTTTTCTCAACTGGTGTTCCTGGTTCTCTTTGAAGCTTGCTGACTCTTGCCTGCATCTTCTGCTATCAGATAAGATATTTTCTGCTTTTATTTTTGTGCTTGCTTTTTGCATTGTTCTCTGCACGTCTGTGGAGGTCAGCCAGGTCCCCTCCGGGGACTTGTGCTCCTCTCAGTTTTTCTGAGCCACTGTTATTTGTTCATTTGCCTTTTCCAGTTTTTTCAGTGGCTGCTGCTTAGTTTTGTTACACCAGAGAACTAATTTAGGTGTTAGAGGTCGTGTGATCTCAGGTGTTTTTGCAATTAGTAGAGTTGGTATTTTTTATGTTTTTTTTGGATTGCAGTAGTGTTCTTCCTATCCTTTTCTTTCTAGGAAGATTGGGCCCCAGCATTTGCTCATACTATTTTCTGTCTGTGTCTGTATTTCCTCTTGTCTAACCGCCATTACATGTTTGGGGGCTTCCTATGTTCTTTGGGGATCTGCTCCGGGGCAGATAGCTTTCCTCTTTCTATCTTTAGGTGTAGTTAACCTCTCAGGCTGTGACGAGGCATCTAGGACCAACTTAGGAATGCTCCACTGCTGCCTTTAGTTGTGGTGGTTAGTCAGGGTACTGCAATCCAGTAGATTCCAACCTCTCTGGTGTATTGCCATTTTTGCCTGATCTCCTCAGCTACCAAATCATAACAGACGGCTGTCTCAGTCCTTCCGGGCAGGCTGGTGAACAGCTCCCGAAAGGGGTGTAGGGTGACCCCCAGCTGGGAACGTTGGTCCTCCGAGAGCTGGTGGCCAACCCCCACATCCTCGATGGATCCACCCGCCTTGGCTTGGGTGAGCAGATCCAGGAGGGTTTCTGCCTCTCCTTCCTTGAAGGTTGCACACTGGGTGGGCACAAGCCTCCCGCTCATGATGGGCCTTCATCTGGTGCACGAGGTATGGACCCTCCCAGGCCGCCTGAAGCTTGTTTTGAGGTACGGGGACCAGTACCCACACCTTTTGACCCATCCGGTAGGTCAGCTCACAAGCATTCTAGTCATACCACCGATTCTGGTCAGCCTGGGCTTAGGCCATATTGTCATGCACCTGCCGAGTCAAAGCCATCATTCGGTCCCGGAAGCGCACGACATCCTCAATGACCGACACTCCAGGGGTGGCCAAATCCCCTTCCCATGCTTCCTTCACCAGAGCAAGGGGCCCCCGTACACGTCGCCCGTTCCGGAAGCTCAAAGGGGGAGAACCCCATTGAGGCCTGTGGGACCTCCCGGTAGGCAAACAGCAGGTGTGGGTGATACCGCTCCCAGTCTCTCCCGTGGGAGTCAACCAACATCTTCAGCATCTGCTTTAAGGTGCCATTGAACCGCTCACACAGGCCATTGGTCTGTGGGTGATACGGACTGGCTGCCAGATGTTGCACCTGTATCTGCTTACAGAGAGACTCCATCAGCTGCGACATGAACTGGGTCCCTCAGTCGGTGAACATTTCCTGGGGAAACCCCACTCTGGAGAAAATCTCCAGTAAGGCAGTGCTCACTTTGTCTGCCCGAGTACCGGGTGGCATAGTCCACTACCGTTAGTATGAAGCATTTCCCAGAGCGGCTTGGAGTGGACAGAGGTCCAATGAGATCCACAACCACCCTCGAGAAAAGCTCTTCGATGATGGGCAGAGTTACCAGTGGGGCTTTGGGGCGCTGCCCAGCCTTCTCCACCTTCTGACAGGTGTCACACGAATGGCAGTTGGCAGTCACCTCGGTCCCCATTCCAGGCCAGTAGAAATGCTGAGCTAGCCTGGCCCTGGTTTTAGCGATCCCTAGGAGTCCGGCCATGAATATCTCGTTTGCGATCCGCAACAATTCCGCCCGGAAGGGATAGGGTACCACTAACTGTCGGTCCCTGGGCCACGCCTCCGATAAACCCTGCTGGAACGTTACCCGGTACAGCCGTCCCTGGTCCCAGACCACTCGCTCGCTGTCGGACTCCAGGGGAGGCTGTGCTGCTTGCACCTTGAGAGCTTTCAGGCTAGCGTCAGCTTCCAAAGCTGCCTGAAATCCCTGACTTGATGTGGCAAGAATTGACGAAACTGCCACATCGTCTGTCAGCTCCCCGCAATCTGTCTCCTGGCCGCTGTCTGACTCGGCAGCCACTTGTTCGGAGAGGGGGAAACCGTCGGACCTCCGCCAGGCTCCGTGGGCTCCGGCGCTCCCACTCCTGGTAACAGCGGCCACGACTGCTGAGACCACAGGTAGCACCTGCTTCCCCTCGGCCCCTGACCAAGTCGCGGGTCAGGCAAACTTCCCTGGCCTCTTGACATCCCAGATGTGGGGAACTCCTGCCCTGGGGTCTTACCTGGTGGCTCCTCTTCTGGGACGCCCCCTCCCCCCATGGCCCGTTCCTCTTTCTGCAGAGGCCCTAGACTCAGCAGGCTGGATTCCCTTATGGGCCCTACACTGCCCATAGCAGCCCCTCCCTCCACCTCTGAGCTCTCCCCCGCAGTCTCCTCACCTGTCTTCACTGTGAGCCCTGTGTGTGTAGTGTCAGTGCATGGCTTACCATCAGGTTTCACTCCCTCATCCACTGTTGGAGGCACATTCAACACATTAACATTTGCATTCACAGTAGAGTCATGACATTCTTGAGGAGCCGAACTTGGGGGTTCAGTGGCCACATACTGAGACACTAGCCGCCCCAAATCGGTCCAAAGCAACACATTGGCAGGAATATTTGGCGTTACTCCCACCTCACGCATTCCCCTCCCGGCGCCCCAGTCCAAAAACACCTTGGCGACGGGCAGCGCCTGTTCAACGCCTCCAATTCCGGAGACGGAAAGGGTTTTCCCAGGTACCAAGTCTTGAGGGGTCACCACCTCAGGACGTACCAGGGTTCGTTCAGCGTCTGTGTCTATCAGTCCCATGACCGCTGAGCGGCCAATGGTGACGGGTTGGTAATTGTCCAGGGACCTCCCACCACCCCCTCCCACACACAAAACAGTGGACGGTTTCTGGGACAGCGATGGGGCCTTATGGCGCTGGGGACACGCAGCCTTAAAGTGTCCTGGCTGGTTGCAAAGATGACAATGCCTGGGTTCTGTTCCTGGCCTGGAGAGGGCAGCAGGGGTGTACACCCCTTGCTGTCATGTATAGTGTACAGTTCCTATAGCGTCTTGTGCTTGGGTGCGAGGAAAACACAGGAGACATAGGTTGAAATGAAATGACTTGTATTACTTCATACAAGCATGCGGAAAAGGTCACACAGTTTGCAGGAACAGCGACAGGAGACACAGCAGGCCAGAGTAACTTCAAGCACTACAATAACTCTCCAAAGCAGGTTCAGGATCTCTTCTCTGTACCGTAATTCCTCTGCAAACATGGATCCACCAAACAGCAGGTTTCCAGAGTCCAAAAGTGTTCCAAGGTTCCTCAGTAGGGAATAGCTGGAGTACAAGTCCAAGGCTTCCAGGAGTCAGGTCACAGACTGACTGAGGCTTGATTCAGGAGCACTGATTGTTCAGCTGAGGCTGCTTAAGAAGCAAGAGGGAAGAATCAGGGCGGGAACATGAAAACTGGAAACTCCATATTAACTGAGGGCAAGAGCTGCAGAAAGACAGAAAGCAAAATGGCCGACGGTAAACTGAGTTTCAAGGAACATGTCAACAGAGACAAAGAACCTTACATTACTCCCCCCTTAGGGACAACCTCCGGATGACCTCAGACCAGGCTTGTCAGGGTACCTCTGATGAAACTGGCGGAGCAGGCGAGGAGCATTTACATTATTGACTGGTTCCCATGAGTTGTCCTCCACTGGGTAGCCCTGCCATTTAATCAAATATTGCAACTGATTTCTGTACAACCTGGAATCTAGAATTCTTTCCACCATAAATTCTTCCTGACCATCGACCAGCACTGGGTCAGGGCAAGGAGAAGAACGTCCAGGAAACGTATTGGGTGTTGCAGCCTTTAGTAGGGATACATGAAAGACAGGGTGGATTCTCATAGTTCTGGGCAGTTGAAGACGACAAGCAACAGCACTTATAATCTTATTGATCTTATAAGGTCCAATGTACTTATGTCCCAATTTAGACGATGGAATCTTTAATTTAAGATTTCTGGTTGACAGCCAGACCAAATCTCCTACCTTGAAAGCTGGTGCAGGTTTACGAAATTTATCTGCTGCTTTCTTGTACCTTTCCTGAGCCAATTCTAGATTTTCCTCTAGAAGATCCATATTCTTTTGTAAAGAAGTGATTCTTTCAGCCACTGCCGGCAAGGGCGTATCTATGGGAAATCGAGGAAGAATGTTAGGATGATAACCTAGATTGGAGTAAAAAGGAGACTGCTTAGTGGAGGCGCTCTGAGAGTTGTTATAAGAGAACTCAGCCAGTGGAAGTAGATCCACCCAATCATCCTGTAGGTGGCAGATAAAACAGCGGAGATACTGCTCCAGGGTCTGATTGGTTCGTTCTGTCTGTCCATTAGTCTGGGGATGAAAAGCAGAAGAAAGGTTTACTTTAATGTCCAATGCTGCACAGAAATTTTGCCAAAACCTTGAAGTGAATTGCACCCCTCGATCCGAAATGACCTCATCCGGTACTCCATGTAAGCGAAACACATTCTTAATCATCAAGTCTGATGTCTGTTTTGCAGTGGGTAAGCCGACACAAGGGATAAAATGAGCTGCCTTTGTTAGACGGTCAACCACCACTAGAATGGTGTTCTTCCCTTGAGAGGTTGGTAACTCCACAATGAAGTCCATAGAAATGGATCCCCACGGGCGGGACGGGGTGGGAAGAGGTTGCAACAGACCAGTTGGTGAGGAGCGAGGTGTTTTGCATCTTGCACAGACTTTACATGAAGTGACATAGTTTAAGACATCTTTCCTGTAAGTGGGCCACCAAAAGAAACGAGAAAGAAATTCTTGTGTCTTTAGAATTCCCCTATGCCCGGCTATCTTGGAATCATGGATGAGTTGCAATACTCTCAATCTGACTGTTTCAGGTATATACAGACGTTGTCCCTGAATCCACACACCATTCTTAAAGACAAGACTTACGTCCCTTGGGGGTTGAGCCAACAAAGAATCCGCATGGTATGCTTCCTTGATGTCCTTAAGTAGGTCTTGATTATGAATCACTCCAGGAATCTAGAGTCAGGAAGAATAGTCTTAGGAGGAGTAAGTGGACGTGTCTCTGCTGAATGAATCCTAGAGAGTGCATCAGCCTTTCCATTGCGCGATCCTGGTCTATAAGAAATTACAAAATTAAATTGGTTTAGGAAAAGATTCCAGCGAGCCTGGCGAGGAGTCAGGCACTTAGCCGACCTGATAAATTCAAGGTTACGATGGTCTGTCAGGACGACTATTTGCTGTGCAGCTCCCTGAAGAAGGTGTCTCCATTCCTTGAAGGCGGCAATAATGGCCAACAATTCTCTATTGCCCACATCGTAGTTCCTCTCAGCCGAAGACAACTGCTGGGAAAAGAAGGCACAGGGATGCAAGACATTCTTCTCACCTGTTCTCTGAGAGACTATAGCTCCAACGGCACAGTCTGAAGCATCCACCTCTATTATGAAGGCAAGCTCGGGGTTGGGATGTACTAAGATAGGTGCGGTGGTAAATTTATCCTTTAAACAGGAAAATACTTCCTGAGCTTGCGGGGTCCAGGAGAACCTAGACTGTTTCCGGGTAAGTTGGGTGATAGGTGACACTACCTCAGAAAAATTCTTAATGAAACGTCTATAGAAGTTGGCAAACCCGATGAAACGCTGCACCTCCTTCACATTTCTAGGAATTGGCCAATCCTTGATGGCTTGGGTCTTGCTTCCATCCATACTAATCCCTTGCGTAGATAGTACATACTCCAGAAATTGAATTTCGGTCCTATGGAATTCACATTTTTCAAGCTTGATGTAGAGATGGTTTTGTCTTAGGCGTTTTAAGACCATTCTCACATGTCCATGATGTTCCTCTGTGGAGTTAGAAAAAATTAGAATATCATCCAGATAAATCACCACAAATGTATCTAGGAGATCCCTGAAGATATCATTCACGAAGTGTTGGAAAGTGGCTGGGGCGGTACTCAGACCAAAAGGCATAACTAAATATTCAAAGTGTCCATAGCGTGACCTGAAAGCAGTCTTCCATTCATCCCCAGGTCTAATACGGACCAAGTTATAGGCCCCACGGAGATCCAGTTTAGAGAAAATTTTGGCATGCCGCACTCTCTCCAACAACTCAGGGATTAAAGGCAATGGATAACGGTTTCTAATAGTAACCTTATTGAGTTCCCTATAGTCTATGCAGGGTCTCAGAGATCCATCTTTCTTCTTCACAAAGAAGATGGGTGCACCTGCGGGAGATGAAGAGGGGCGTATGAAGCCCTTGGCTAAATTTTCGTCTATATAATCCTTCAAAGCTTTTAGCTCGGGCCCTGCTAGGGGGTAGATCTTACCAAAAGGTATCTCGGCTCCGGGCAATAATTCAATTGGACAATCATATGGACGGTGAGGAGGAAGCTGATCAGCGTTCTTCTTGTCACATAAATCCACATAGTCCTGGTATACAGCTGGTAGTTCAGGGACTGACATGGTTCCTTTAGGAGCAGAGCAAGCTGAAACTCCTTGACTCATCTGTTTCTCCGGAAAGTGTAATTCCTTGGTCTCCCAGTTAATCGTAGGATTCTGCGCCTGCAGCCATGGTAGCCCTAGAATGATGGGAAAGTGGGGAGAAGAGATAAGCAAAAAAGACATTTTCTCCTGATGATCTTTACCCATAAGGACCCTCAAAGGCTCTGTTTCTTGATCCACTGGTCCAGAAGTCAGTAGAGAGCCATCCACAGTCTCCATCTGTACTGGAGTAGCCTTCTTCACTGAACGTATCCCCTGTTTCAGAGCAAAGGAGATATCCATAAAATTTCCACTTGCTCCTGAGTCGATCATAGCAGAGCTAGACACCCAGACTGAGTCAACCCAGAGTTTGATGGAAAGGAAGCAATGAGAATTGTTTCTTTTACAACTCAGCTGGGACACCGCTGAGGAAACTTGAAAAATTGCAGCGTTTATACCGTCATCGTCCCCAGAACTAACAGAGTTTAAGTCCGAGAAATCAAGATCTCTTGCAGCAGATCTCTCTGGAGCCTGAGGCTCGGACATGACAGAGCTCCTCTCGCAACACTCACAGTGAATGACTGCTGCAGTAGTCTTACGAGAACGGCTGGGGCAGTTTATAATGAAGTGCCCTGACTTACCACAGTAGAAACATAGATTTTCCTTTATACGATGTTCTTTGCGTGCATCACTAACCCGTCTTTGTAAAGAGTCCACCTGCATGGGTTCAGGTTTTGGTTCCCTTGTGATCCTACTCAAAGGTTCCTTAGCTGAGGAGGGAGGTAGTAAAAGGTTAGTGCGATTATTTTCGAACCATCTCTCTTGTCTGCGTTCAGTCAGACGAGCATCAATACGGATACAATAGTTAATAAAGTCACCTAACGCAGTGGGAGGGTCGTCACGAGCAAGTTCATCCTTAATCAGTGGAGACAACCCTTTCCGAAAAATAGATTTTTTAGCGGAAGTGTCCCAAGTGGTATCAAGAGCCCATCTCCTGAAATCCAGGGCATATTCGGCTACTGAACGCTTACCTTGGCGCAAAGTTAACATGGCTGCTTCAGCTGTTGCACCTCGATTGGGGTCATCAAACACCTGCCCCATGGCTGAAATAAAAGCATCAAGGTGATTCAAACAATCATCCTCAGTCTCAATCAGAGGGTTTGCCCACATCAAAGCCTTATTGGTAAGCAACATGATTATAGTAAGCACTTTGGATCGTTCAGTGGGAAATTGTGAAGCATGTGCAGAGAAAAATAAATTGCATTGATTAATAAATCCCCTGAATTTCTCACGTTCACCGCCAAAACGAAAAGGAGGTAATTTGGGGATCCCAGAACTTGGGGTTATGGCAGGAGCCTGGGCTCGTTCCTCTAGAGCCTCAATCCTGGCTCGCAATTCCTGGGTAGTCTGTCCAAACACTCGCAAATTATGATTAGTGAGGTCCTGTAGGCTTGCAAAACGGGTTTTTAAAGTCTGTACATCTGAAAGGATTGTATCAGTCACTCCGCAAAGTTCCTTTATGCGGGCCTCCATCTTCCAGATCTTTTAAGGCAGAGGTGCTGGAAGGAGAAGAGGAAAGGAAAAAAAAAAAAAAAAACAATAGTGTTTACCTGTGGTAACACTCCAGAGTAAAATTTTAAGGGAATGCGCTCACCTGGAATGGTTGTGAGAAGTCACAACCACTGTCATCACATAAGGTATTAAACGGACATCTGATATCCACAGTCACAGCAGGCACGGCTTTCCCAGACCCAGCAGACACTAAACATTGGCTCCTGAATCTTGTCATGTATAGTGTACAGTTCCTATAGCGTCTTGTGCTTGGGTGCGAGGAAAACACAGGAGACATAGGTTGAAATGAAATGACTTGTATTACTTCATACAAGCATGCGGAAAAGGTCACACAGTTTGCAGGAACAGCGACAGGAGACACAGCAGGCCAGAGTAACTTCAAGCACTACAATAACTCTCCAAAGCAGGTTCAGGATCTCTTCTCTGTACCGTAATTCCTCTGCAAACATGGATCCACCAAACAGCAGGTTTCCAGAGTCCAAAAGTGTTCCAAGGTTCCTCAGTAGGGAATAGCTGGAGTACAAGTCCAAGGCTTCCAGGAGTCAGGTCACAGACTGACTGAGGCTTGATTCAGGAGCACTGATTGTTCAGCTGAGGCTGCTTAAGAAGCAAGAGGGAAGAATCAGGGCGGGAACATGAAAACTGGAAACTCCATATTAACAGAGGGCAAGAGCTGCAGAAAGACAGAAAGCAAAATGGCCGACGGAAAACTGAGTTTCAAGGAACATGTCAACAGAGACAAAGAACCTTACACTTGCACTCTGGGAGATGGGGGGACCGGGTCAGGATTGGGCTTACCCTGTTATGAATGTGCTAAAAATGGTTTCTGGAAAGAGGCTCCCTCTGGTGGTTACTGACAGTACTGAACCTTTCAGCGAGGAATGGCAATCTGGGATCACGGACTGGTCTGATATAAGGGAGGTTCCTTCCCATGATGGTTGCCGGTGATCAATTGTTCTTGTCTCAATTGTGGTTCCTGGTTCATTTGGAAGCTTGCTGAGTCTTGCCTGCATCTTCTGCTATCAGATAAGATATTTTCTGCTTTTATTTTTGTGCTTGCTTTCTGCATTGTTCCCTGCACTTCTGTGGAGGTCAGCCAGGTCCCCTCCGGGGGGCTTGTGCTCCTCTCAGTTTATCTGGAGCCACTGTTGTTTGTTCATTTGCTTTTTCCTTTTTTTTCAGTGGCTGCGGCTTAGTTTTGTTACACCAGAGAACTGATTTAGGTGGTAGAGGTCGTGTGATCTCAGGTGTTTTTGCAATCAGTAGAGTTGGTATTTTTTAGGGTTTTTTTTGGATTGCAGTGAGTATCCTTTCCTGTACTTTTCTGTCTAGACAGACTGGGCCCAAGCGTTTGCTCATTCTGTTTTCTGTCTGTGTCCATGTTTCTTCTTGTCTAACCTCCATTACAAGTTTGGGGGCTTCCTATTTTCTTTGGGGATCTGCTCCGGGGCAGATGGCTTTCATCTTTCTGCCTTTAGTTGTAGATATCTCTCAGGCTGTGACGAGGCGTCTAGGATCAACGTAGTAATGCTCCACGGCTACCTCTAGTTGTGTGGTTAGTTCAGGTTACTGCAATCCAATAGGTTCCAGCCTCTCAGGTGTATTGCCGTTTTTGCTTACTCTCCTCGGCTACCAAAACATAACAGTATCACCGGCCAAAACTGAAAATTATATGGTACTCACAGAAGGGAAAAATAGTGTGGAAAGAAAAAAGATTGTCAGAGTTGTCAGAGATTTTTTTTTTCTTTTCCCTGTTTGTTGCATTTTTTTCCCCCTCTGTTTCTCTGGGTCCTGAGTGGGATTTTTTTTCTCTCAATGGAGCTTGCACAGTTGTCTGGCCGTCTGGACCTCCTGACCTCCTGGCGGGTGGTGAGCTCTAGACCCGAGGTACAGTGCTCCGCAGCTCTAAGCAGGGCCCGCATGTGGTCGGTACAGGTGTCCTTTGAGACCCGCTGCAGGCTCCGGAACTTCCTGCGGTACGACTCCGGGGTGAGGTTGTAGTGCTGGATCAGGGACCGCTTGATGCTGTTGTAGTCCTGCTCCTCCCCGGCAGGTAAGCACCCTAAAACTTCCAGGGACTTACCCCTCAAATGGGGGGTCAGGTACCTTGCCTACTGATCCATGGCCAGATGGTGTTCAAGACAGGTTCTCTCAAAGGCCAGCAGAAAGGAATCCAGGTCTCCATCCTTCTCAAGCAAGGGAAAGTCCTCCGCCCGGACCTTGGAAGCCTCGGTCTCCGGTGGGGCTGGAGCGTACAGCGGGAGCCTGTGCTGAGCCATCTCCCGTCTGTACCGGCGCTCCGTAGCTTCATGGCATTCTGCAGCCTGCAGCACACGTTATATGTGCTCACGCTCTGCTGCTTTCTCTGCCGCCACCAAGAGTCTGTCATGGGCAGCGTCGTTACCAGCCTCGAGCTGTGCCATAGCCGCTTGGAAAAGGGCCTCCCATCTGGACAGGCTGGTACGGGCAGGTGGTGGACAGTCCACTGCGGGACTGAGCACAGGGGTCTGGCTCCTTGGGGGGCCCTGGCTGAGCTCTCCCTCGCCTTCATCGGTATCGACCTCCTCATAGACCATAGCATTGGCCTCCCCCTTTGTCTTACTCCTGGTGCCTTCCGCCATCTTGGCAACCTCTGGTTACTGACACAGCTGCAACCCTGACCTTGCACACAACTTATTATATTTACACTTTGACCGTCTAGTACTGGGCTGACCTTAAGACCCCAGCAGTGAAAGTTACCACTGGTAGTCTTTAGTGTCTGGGAGTAGGGGTCCCACGCACACTATTACTCTGATCCCACTACGCTGCCACCAATGTGAAGGAAACCGGTTCCTCCCACGTCACCAATGTGAAGTAACTACACAGTCACAGCTCTCCGGTGCCCCCTTTGTCTCTCAGGTCAGTAAGGGAACTGGACCTAGAGTAAATGGCCGCCGAGAGGATGTCCTGTAACCCACTGGGTATTCTAAGATTCGTAATCAGAGTAAAAGCATCAACCCAAATTTAATTGTATGGTTTAATTGCCTTAAGGGCGCACTAGATAATTACAGAAATATACAGTAAGCTATACAATGGAATTGCAGTGGATTTGCAGTCAGAGTAAAATATAACAATAATGGTGCAAGGCTAAGAGATATTAAGCTGGAGGTCAATTTTACCAGGTTGTAGGTTGCATGTGGATGCCGGTAGCTCTACAGTCCACAGGTATAAGAATCTTAGTTGCCGGCCAGTCCCCAAAGTGCGTGCCACTGCTTCCTTGGCAGATCTGTCCCCTGTTCCTTCTTAGATCATCATCGTCTTGTTCTTCTGTGAGAGTGAGTGTCTCTGCCATGTGCTCTCAGTTCTTAAACATGCTGGGTTCCTCCCCCCGGTGTCAGAGGGTGGGCTAATAATCTCCACCCTTCAGCTCCCTTCAGATTTTATTCCCAATATCTAAGAAAGGGGGGTAACTTTCTCCAGGATGATCGGATCAGGACACGGGAGGTACCAGTGAATGCGGTTTGTTTTGCCTGTCATGTGGAGAGCAAACATGGCCCGATTGCATCGCTGTGGAGTGCCAATCTCTATTTCTCAGCTCCCAGAGCCCTCACCATCTCGGGAGTTGCACTGTCAGATGCGCGATTTCCGCAGGGTCATGTCTGTACCTCGAAAGGTGTGCTCATAATCCATAATCCTAGGATGGAGTCGGAGTGGCTGGGAGAGACAACGGATGTGTATTTCTGTGTCCAGCTGACAGGTATAATCTAATTGAAGCCCCCAGGCACCTCCAGGCCCCATACTGGCGTGACTCCTTACTCAAGCTTTGAAGTCCTGTTTTGGCCTTATCTCCTTATCATACTAAAAGACCTTGCTATTCAACATTGGAGCACTAAATCCTGTTTTCTTCAATATGATTACAGGGATGGGGGGTAAGGGCAGTTAGCTGCCTGTGACTCTGTGAACTCAGACAAAATGGCACCTGGGACAGGTGTTATGATTTGGTAACTGAGGAGAGCAGGAAAAAAAGGCAATACACCAGAGAGGTTGGAATCTACTGGATTGCAGTACCCTGACTAACCACCACAACTAAAGGCAGCCGTGGAGCGTACCTACGTTGGTCCTAGACGCCTCGTAACAGCCTGAGAAGCTAACTACACCTAAAGATAGAAAGAGCAAAACTATCTGCCCCGGAGCAGATCCCCAAAGAACATAGGAAGCCCCCAAACATGTAATGGCGGTTAGACAAGAGGAAATACAGACACAGACAGAAAATAGTATGAGCAAACGTTGGGGCCCAAACTTCCTAGAAAGAAAAGGATAGGAAGGACACTTACAGCAATCCAAAAAACCCTAAAAAAAATACCAACACACTAATTGCAAAAACACCTGAGATCACACGACCTCTACCACCTAAATTAGTTCTCTGGTGTAACAAAACTAAGCAGCAGCCACTGAAAAAACTGGAAAAGGCAAATGAACAAAAAACAGTGGCTCAGATAAACTGAGAGGAGCACAAGCCCCCCAGAGGGGACCTGGCTGACCTCCACAGAAGTGCAGGACAAAATGCAAAAAGCAAGCACAAAAGTAAAAGCAGAAAATATCTTATCTGTTAGCAGAAGATGCAGGCAAGACACAGCAGGCTTCCAAGTGAACCAGGAACCAAAGTTGAGACAAGAACAATTGATCACCGGCAACCCTGATGGGAGGGAACCTCCCTTATATAAGACCAGTCAGTAACACCTGATTGCTAATCTTCACAATCTTCATTGAATAGTTCAGTACTGTTTGTAACCACCAGATGGAGCTTCTGCTCAGAATTCATTTCTAACACATTCACAACAGTACCCCCCCCTTGAGGAGGGGTCACCGAACCCTCATTTGGGCAACCAGGTCCGTCAGGATGAGCTCTGTGATACGCACGGATCAGTCTCCTAGCATGGATGTCCGAAGCAAACACCCAAGAATTGTCCTCCTGACCATAACCTCTCCACTTAACCAAATACTGGAGTTTCCGTCTAGAAAAACGAGAATCCAATATTTTCTCAATCACATACTCCAGATTGCCCTCAACCAAAGAGGGTCAGGAGGCGCAGCCATAGGAACCACTGGCTCGACAAACCTCTTCAATAAGGACTTGTGGAACACGTTATGCATCTTAAATGTCCCTGGAAGAAGTAAACGAAAGGAAACAGGATTAAGAATCTCCATGATCTTATAAGGTCCAATGAACCTAGGCTTAAACTTAGGAGATGCAACTCTCATAGGGATATTTCTTGAGGACAACCAGACCAAGTCCCCCACTTCAAACCGAGGACCATCAGTCCTATGCCGGTTGGCAAACCGCTGGGCCCTCTCCAGAGAGAGGGACAACCTCTCCACTACCTGGTCCCAAATCTGCTGCATACGCTCCACAACAGAGTCAACACCTGGACAGACAGAAGCCTCCGTCTGTCCTGAAGAAAATCGAAGGTGAAACCCAAAATTGCAGAAAAATCGAGACATCAAAGTGGCAAAGCTAGCCCTATTATTAAGAGCAAACTCAGCCAAAGGCAAAAAAGAGACCCAGTCATCCTGATCAGCAGACACAAAGCATCTCAGATAAGTCTCCAATGTCTGGTTTGTTCTCTTAGTTTGTCCATTGGTCTGAGGATGAAAAGCCAAGGAGAAAGACAATTGAACACCAAGTTTAGAACAAAAAGTCCTCCAAAATCTGGAAACAAACTGGACTCCTATGTCAGACACAATGTTCTCAGGAATGCCGTGTAACCGAACCACGTGCTGAAGGAACAAAGGCACCAATTCGGAGGAGGAAGGCAACTTAGGTAATGGCACAAGATGTATCATTTTGGAAAACCTATCACAAATCACCCAGATAACGGTCATTCTCTGAGAAACAGGGAGGTCGGAAATGAAATCCATAGAGATATGGGTCCATGGTCTCTTGGGCACAGGCAATGGCATCAACAAACCACTAGAGCGAGTGCAAGGCTTGGAGCGAGAGCAAGTCCCGCAGGACTGCACAAATTCCCTGACGTCACGAGACAAAGTAGGCCACCAAAAAGACTGACTAACCAAGTCTCTGGTACCAAAAATTCCGGGATGACCGGCCAACGCGGAACAATGAATCTCAGACATCACACTCTTTTTCCATCCGTCTGGGACAAACCATTTCCCAATAGGGCAGCTCTCGGGTTTTTCCTCCTGACACCCTTCCAAAGCCAGTCTCAAATTGGGCAAGATGGCGGAAAGAAGTACACCCTCTTTCAAAATAACAGCAGGATCAGATAACTCAGGAGAGTCCGCAAGGAAACTCCTCGAGAGGGCATCTGCTTTAACATTCTTAGTGCCAGGAAGAAAGGAAACCACAAAATTAAAATGTGTGAAAAACAAAGCCCACCTGGCCTGTCTAGGATTAAGTCGCTTGGCTGATTCCAGATAAACCAGATTCTTATGGTCCGTGAGGACCACCACCTGATGTTTGGCTCCCTCCAGCCAATGTCTCCACTCTTCAAAAGCCCACTTCATGGCCAATAACTCCCGATTACCCACGTCATAATTACGTTCAGTTGGAGAAAATTTTAGAGAGAAAAAGGCACAAGGGTTACTTTTAGAGGTCTCTGGATCTCTTTGGGACAAAACGGCACCTGCCCCAATTTCAGAGGCATCAACCTCCACCTGAAATGGCAGAGAAACATCAGGCTGCAGTAGAACAGGAGCAGAAGTGAATCTCTGCTTAAGTTCCTGAAACGCAGAGACTGCCTCAGGAGGCCAATTCACCACATCAGAACCCTTCTTGGTCAAATCAGTCAATGGTTTAACAATAACAGAGAAATTACCAATGAATTTACGATAAAAATTGGCAAAACCCAAGAATCTCTGAAGAGCCTTTAATGAAGTAGGTTGGACCCAATCACAGATGGCCTGATCCTTGACCGGATCCATTTCAATAACAGATGGGGACAAAATGAATCCCAGAAATGAGATCCTCTGTACGCCAAAAAGACACTTTGATCCCTTCACATACAGAGCATTCTCTCTCAAAATCTGGAACACAGTCCGAACATGTTTCACATGAGAGTCCCAGTCATTGGAAAAAATCAAGATATCATCCAAATAAACAATCAGAAATTTATCCACAAAATCACTGAAAATGTCATTCATGAAGGACTGGAAGACGGAAGGAGCATTAGTGAGCCCAAAGGGCATCACTAGGTACTCAAAATGCCCCTCTGGGGTATTTAAATGCCGTCTTCCATTCATCCCCGTGCTTAATGCGAATAAGGTTATACTGAGGTCAAGCTTGGTAAACCAAGTAGCACTTTTCACCCTGGAAAACAGGTCAGAAATCAAGGGTAACGGATATTGATATTTCACAGTGATATTGTTCAAGAGACGATAATCAATACACGGCCAACCATCCTTTTTGGCCACAAAGAAAAAACCGGCACCCAAGGGTGAAGAGGATGGTCTGATATGATCCTTCTCCAATGACTCCTTGATATAAGACCGCATAGCGTCATGTTCAGGTACAGACAAGTTAAAAAGGCGACCTTTAGGGAATTTACTACCAGGCACTAATTCAATAGCGCAGTCATAGCTCCTATGGGGGGGCAAGGATGCAGATTTACTTTCGCTAAACACATCAGAAAAATCAGTCAAAAAGTCAGGAACATCCTAAGCCTGGGGAGAGGCAGAAAAAACAGGAGTGTTGGCATTAACACATTGGCAGCCCCAATTGGTTACAGACACAGATTTCCAATCCAAAACAGGATTATGAGACTGTAACCAAGGGAAACTCAGTACAACAATGTCATGCAGATTATACAGCACCAAAAATTTGCAACTCTTCTGATGATCTGGTTCAACCCTCATTATCACCTGAGTAGAGGGAGCAGGGAAACCCAACATAACATCTTTTACATTCTCTGACAGACCCTTCCGAAAAAGGGCTGTCAAAGCATCATCATTCCATTTGGTCAGGACTGCCCACCTTCGGAATCTCTGACAGTATAACTCAGCGTCCTCAAGCCCCTGATTTAATGCCAACAAGGCTTTTTCAGCTTGATCAGTGACATTAGGTTCATCGTACAATAACCCCAGAGCCAGAAAAAATGCATCAACATTACTCAAAACAGGATCCCCAGGTGTCAGGGAAAAAGCCCAATCCTGAGGATCGCCGCGCAGGAGAGAGATGACAATTTGAACCTGCTGTGCTGCGTTCCCTGAGGACTTAGGTTTTAAGGCAAAAAACAACTTACAGTTATTTTTGAAATTCAGAAATTTAGCTCGATCCCTAAAAACAAATCTGGCATGGGGATCCTAGGTTCCACAACCGGCAACCCTGCAAGATAGGTAGCAATACTCCGAACTTCAGTGGCAAGCTGATCCACACGGCCAGACAACTGTGCAAACTCCATTGAGAGAAAAAAAAATCCTCAGCACCCAGAGAAAAAGAGGGAAAGAAAAAAAATATATATCTCTGACAACTCTGACAACTTTTTTTTTTTTACACTATCTTTCCCTTCTGTGAGTACCATATAATTTTCAGATTGGCCGGTGATACTGTTATGATTTGGTAACTGAGGAGAGCAGGAAAAAAAGGCAATACACCAGAGAGGTTGGAATCTACTGGATTGCAGTACCCTGACTAACCACCACCACTAAAGGCAGCCGTGGAGCGTACCTACGTTGGTCCTAGACGCCTCGTGACAGCCTGAGAAGCAAACTACACCTAAAGATAGAAAGAGGAAAGCTATCTGCCCCAGAGCAGATCCCCAAAGAACATAGGAAGCCCCCAAACATGTAATGGCGGTTAGACAAGAGGAAATACAGACACAGACATAAAATAGTATGAGTAAACGTTGGGGCCCAAACTTCCTAGAAAGAAAAGGATTGGAAGGACACTTACTGCAATCAAAAAAACCCTAAAAAAATACCAACACACTAATTGCAAAAACACCTGAGATCACACGACCTCTACCACCTAAATTAGTTCTCTGGTGTAACAAAACTAAGCAGCAGCCACTGAAAAAACTGGAAAAGGCAAATGAACAAATAACAGTGGCTCAGATAAACTGAGAGGAGCACAAGCCCCCCGGAGGGGACCTGGCTGACCTCCACAGAAGTGCAGGACAAAATGCAAAATGCAAGCACAAAAATAAAAGCAGAAAATATCTTATCTGTTAGCAGAAGATGCAGGCAAGACACAGCAGGCTTCCAAGTGAACCAGGAACCAAAGTTGAGACAAGAACAATTGATCACCGGCAACCCTGATGGGAGGGAACCTCCCTTATATAAGACCAGTCTGTAACACCTGATTGCCAATCTTCACAATCTTCATTGAATAGTTCAGTACTGTTTGTAACCACCATAGGGAGCTTCTGCTCCGAATTCATTTCTAACACATTCACAACAGACAGGCCAAGCTCAGACATGTGCAAGCATTATGCCCCATATCCAAGATGGTGGCTGTTCCTTCATCACAGTCTGTGTATATGGATCCGCTGCATGCTTTGTCTGAGCAGGTGACAAATCTGATTCAGATGATGCAAAATCTGTCAGTGGAGCAAAGGTCCTTAGTGGCATCTCACCAGCAGGTGTGGAGGGAACTGGCTTCTTCTGTTTCTGGCAGTGATGGTGGTGTGTCTGATGTTTCATTACCATCCCCTGAACCCTCTGTCAAACTTCCAGACATCTTTTCTGGGGACAAAAGTAAATTATGGGTGTCTAAGGATGGATGCAAACTGCTGTTTTCTTTGCGCCCTCGGTCTTCAGGTGATGAGAGCCAAAGGGTGGGCATTGTAATTTCTCTTCTGTGGGAGGGTCTGCAGTTCTGGGCTTTCTCCCTGTCTTCCACTGCCCCTGAGAGAATGTCTATTGATCGGTTCTTCAAGGCTTTGGGGCTGATTTACGATGAACCAGATCGTTTGAGGTTGGTTGAGGACACGATTATGAGTCTCTCTCAGGGAAAGCTCTCAGCCGAGTGGTACTGTTCTGAGTGCAGACATTGGGCTCTGGAGGTATCTTGGAATGACTCAGCACTCAAAGGGTTTTTCCGAAGAGGGTTGTCCGACCACCTTAAGGACGCGTTGGCTCTGCATCCACCACCCGACTCTTTAGAGGAGGCCATGACACAGGCCATTCAGATGGATTACAGGCTTCGTGAGAGAGGAGTGGTGCAACTTGGGAGTCCCTTGTTTTCTACCAAACATGAACCCTCATCGTCTGGAGGTAGGATCTGTTTCCATGAAAGAGAGAGAGAGGAGATGTCGCAGAGAGAATAAGCTCTGTTTCTACTGTGGGTCTGCATGACATTGGAGAAAAGACTGTCCTTCCTGCCCTACGTCTTCCAAGGAGTCGGGAAATGCCTAAGTCGGGTAACTGTCGAGGAGGTTGCCCAGACTCACGTACATTTTTCCTTGGTTTCCAAACTATTGCTTAAAGTTGAACTTGGTGTTAAAAATTGTTTTTTTCCCGTTGCGGCTTTTGGTGATTGCGGGTCCACGGTGAATTTGATTGACTCCAGGTTGGTGGCCCAGTGTAGGATAGGGACAGGTTGGCTACTCCCATAAAAATTGTGGCTTTTGACTCTACACCCCTCACCAAGAACGTGATCAGTTCTGTGTCAGAGGAGTTTGTCCTCAAGGTGGGCCCTGTACACATGGAGCACATCATCTGTTTTGTTTTGGACACCTTGCCTGCAGGGTTGGTATTGGGGTTCCCTTGGTTGCAATGTAATAATCCAGTCATCAACTGAGAATCTTCCCAGCAGAAAGGAACTATGGTGTGGGCAATCGGGAACTTCTGGCTGTTGTTTTTTGAGGAATGGAGGCATTTTCTGGAGTGGGCAGCTCATCCCATTACCGTGGTGACTGATTACAAGAACCTGGCTTACATTGAGTCTGCCAAAAGTTTGACTCCTAGGCAGGATAGGTGGTCACTTTTTTTTTTCCCGGTTCCAGTTCTCTATGATTATTCGCCCTTGGTCAAAAAATGTTAATGCCGATGCCTTGTCCCGGAGTCTGGATCCAGTGTCTTCTCCTGAGCCTCCATCCTCCATTCTTCAACATGGGGTGGTGGTGGCTGATGTGTCGTATGGGTTGGAACGGGAGATTCAGGAAGCTCAGTCACAAGCTCCTCCGTCCAAACTGGTGGATAAACTTTGTTCCGATTCAGTTTCATCATCTCAGGGTGCTCCGGGAGTTCCATGATTCTGCTCTGAGTGGACATCCAGGGATTTCAGCTACTCGTGGGGCCATTGCAAGGGTTTTTTGGTGGGCCTCGCTCACTTCGGATGTGAAGAAGTTTGTATCTGCCTGTGAAATGTGTGCCCGTGGTAAGAGGTCCCATAACCGGCCTGCTGGGGAATTGGTGCCTTTGCCAAGTCCTGATAGACCATAAACACTGTAAGCTTTTCAGGGGATATAGCTCTGGGATCGCCTTCTGGGTAGACAGAGTGGCACGGAAACAGTTCATTCAGACAGCAGTTCTGGTGAAAACTGGCCGCAACCAGCTTTATTAAAGTCCACAGCAAACAGATATAAAACAAATCATAAACAGAAGACCTAGGCTTGTCTAGCCACTTACTACACTTAGATAGATTTCCCTATCTATCCGGGTCCCGACTCTACCAGCCGGGGCCAAAACAACACATATGTTCAGCATTTCCCAGCATTTACCAGCATTGAGGTTCACAGAGTCTCCTCCTTGTGTCTGAAGGCACCTTCAACGTCCAGACTTGAGAGAGCTCCCCT
The DNA here is from genome assembly GCA_033576555.1 of Oophaga sylvatica. Lineage (NCBI taxonomy): Eukaryota > Metazoa > Chordata > Amphibia > Anura > Dendrobatidae > Oophaga > Oophaga sylvatica. The sequence continues at coordinate 537,544,328 of JARQOD010000001.1, forward strand.
CCTATTCAGCAGCTATCCGCATGGATTCTCACAGAGACTACTCCTGTGTCCGGGTACATCGAACACCCAGACTGAGATAGCTCAAACTCCTGGAGACACCTTCTGTGCCTGGACCCCTCCTGTGTCCAGATTAAGCGTGCTCTCTGACTGTGTTCGCAGACACCTACTTCTGGTCTCCTAATTAACAGCTGAATGGTTTCAGGCCTGAGCTGCAAGTGTGTGCTGAATGTAAGGTGTAGTGACCTTTCTCTACCACTAGGTTTACAAAGCCACACATTTCCCTTATACCATACAGCACAGTACCTAGGTGAAATGTACACCCCATTCGACACATATTCCTTCACTGTCTCACATATCCCCTCCCTCTTCTCCAGACCGGAGTGCTGGTCATCCAGACCGGAGGGCTGGTCAACAATCCAAAAGAGACAGCGAACTCTGGACCAGTCATGGCCTTCATCAGCTTCATCTTCACTACTGTCATCTGTATCTTCACCTGAGCCATAGCCAACATCAGCTTTCTCTTCATCTGAAGCATCCGCACTACCCTGTACCCTCCCAGGCCTATGCTCTCTGCGGGCCTCGGGTATCCTGCACGGTTTCATCTTGACCTTAGGGCCGGGCTCAGTTTCGATATAGTGCCTGGCCAGAGAAGTACGACCCGGCACATCAGAACACTTCTGCTGACTCTTTCTCAGAAACTCACGTACCTCCTGTCCCTGGTGCACTGACCATGTGTCACCAACTATCACAGAATGTATAGGGGGTTTTTCACTTTTCTCCAGTTCCCCTTGAACCTTCTTTACTTCATTGAGCTTCTCCAGAAGATGCTCATGGCTCTCATCACGCTCCTTCATCACAGTTTGGAGTTTTTTCTGAGAAGTAATCAATTCATCTTGTACCTGTTGGCCGTCCTTTATGTCTTCAGCCCCTTCTTCAGGCTCTTCTGGTAGGACATGCTCAGAAGCCCTACCGTCAGTCTTACATTCTACTTCTTCATTCACATCATTATGGTCTCCAATATCTCCATTTATTCCAGCTTTCAAGTTCTCCTTGATAGCTGCATCTGTATACTCAGAACCCGCCGGATTCTTCTCTTCCACCACGTTCTGCATCCCATCTGAGCTCCCGTGTGTCTGCAGCGGCAACGGAGTGACACACCGCTTTTCCCATTTATTGGGACGTGGCTCCGATGTAGACTCCATGAAAGTGCGCTTGAGCTCACCAACGCCAGCCTGATGTCTCAAAATCTCATCTTGTGACTTATCCAGATCCTTGGTATCACTCGGGAACACCGCTGGGGCTCCGGGCGCCGAACTTCCAGCCTGAGCTTCACGAGTTGCGGCTACTGATCCGGACCGTAACCCGTCCACGCCGCTGTCTTCGGCAGAAACAGATTCCTGGACAGAGTCAGTCCCCATATCTTCAGTCTTGTTCCTCACAGCTTCACTTGAGACCTCAGCTTCTGATGAGGCATCTGGCTTGGTGACCACCACTTCCATGGCTTTTTCCACCTCTGCAGCATTACCTTCAGAGTCCTGGGCATGATGCAGCTCCATACCATACATTGATAACTTCTCCTCTTCAACAGCATCCACTTGTGCTGTTTTCAGTTTCAGAATCCTGCCTTTAAAGCTCAGCTCTCCTCCTTTCACCTTAGTCTTCGCCAGGGAACCGGCCAACTGTAAAACATCTTCAGATGCCATCTTCTGTCCGGCTGTAAGGTCAGCATCAGCTTTCTTCTCAGGACTCTCAACCTCCTCTGCTACCATGCCTTCCTCATTTGCACTGGTTGCTTTATGGTCATCAGATGATTCACTATCACTACCACTATCCCTGTCTGACCCCTTTTTCTCAGCCACATCTGGCTCACTGTCAGGGCTTTACACTTCATTTTCATTCACATCCTGCTCACTGTCAGGGTTATACAATTCATTCTCATTCTCATCCTGCTCACTGTCAGGGTTATACAATTCATTTTCATTCACATCCTGCTCACTGTCAGGGTTATACAATTCATTTTCATTCACATCCTGCTCACTGTCAGGGTTATACAATTCATTCTCATTTACATCTTGATCTGGAACCTTAGTTAACATGTCATCCACAACATTAACTTCACCATCTGGTCCCTGGTTTCCCTCAGGTGGTCCCTCAAGTATGTGACTATGTGACAACCCCAGCACTATACTTCCATATAGCTCAGGCACTAGGAGCTGGCTCACGACCTCTCCCTGGACCTCAGTGTCCCTATACAACAGGTGAGTGTTTATGGCAACATGAGGAAACCTCTCCTCAGAGCCAGGCTCTTGGGAAACCTCATTTAGAACAATTATATTTTCCTGTGCCGTTTTAAGAGTGGGGTCTCGCCACTGCTCACTCTCAAAATTGTCACAGGACACAGGTAAGTCAGGGACACTCGGTTCCCGAGAACCACCATCCTCGTCTCCCACCATCACCTGCAAAGGAATTTCAACACTATCACAGTCATCATTATTATTATCAATATCATTATCATGATTATGATCAGTATCATCATCACTATCATGATCATCATCATTATTATTATCAGCATCAGCATCATTATCATGGTCATCATCATTATCATGATCATCATCATCATTATCATTATCATTATCATCATCATCATTATCACATAAGTTTAATGGCCCACTAGCATTGTGTTCCGCCCCTCGGGACTGCGCACCCTCAGTAGGAGCTTCATCACACTGTCCATCAGAAACATTTTTCCCCCAGAGATCCTTAGACCGGGGAAAGTCATTACCCAATATGACGGGGTGCACCAGGTTTTTCACTACCCCCACTTCACATGAAACCTCCCCGCGTTTGGGGATCAAGCCCACGGCAGTCTCTGGGCAGACTTTGGTGTCTCCATGGACGCACACCAGACTCAGGTGTTTATCAGGGATAAAGTCCCTATCAATCAGGCTGTCACATACGAAAGTCGCTGGACTCTCTGAGTCCAAGAGGCCTGTGCTGGGCAGTCATTTACAACCACCGGGGACCCCTGTGGTCCAGTCTCTTCGGCTGAGGTGGACACACACACACAGGCTCTGCGCAGGGAGAGAGGGATCCGCCAACATCACAACACATAGGCTCCCCCTCTATTGGACAGTCGGCCGCAATTTCACGACATCTCCAACACTGTCCATCACATTCTCCCACCCACATGTCCCCTCGGGCCTGAACCCGCTTATCAGCATACCCCATGTCCCCAACAGCTGGAACGCTCTTACCGCGAGAGTTCAGCGTCCGGGAACTCTGAAGTGACGACCTCTCAGACGGCTGGTCACTGAGGCAGTCTTTGCCGGCGAAGGCCTTCTCCATCAGGCTGACCAGACGATTGGCGTCCTGGTGGTCTCCTTGTCCGACCTCTGGCTGTACCTCAGGAGGACATGCTCGGGTGTAGCGGTTCACTATCACCTTTCCAACTCCATAATCAGGTTTGTTGACTGCAGACTCCCAACTGCATCTCCAGTCATGAACTCCCCTGGCACGGGCTGTCACCATAACACCCAGCCGGGTAAGAATCTCCGCTTTCAGCTTGGCATAGTCTTGGCTGTCCTGCTCGCTCAGGTCAGCATAGGCCCTTTGGGGTTCTCCAATCAGATAGGGTGCGACCATCATGGCCCATTCAGATAGGGGCAGATTCTCCTTCTCTGCCAATCTCTCAAACCTAGTGAGATATACCTCCACATCATCACGAGGTGTCATCTTTTTCAGGGACCGTCTTACCGCCTTCTTTACAGCAGACAATGCAGGTGACTTTGCAACACCACTTTGGGACGATGCGCCGCAAGTCCCCTGCAGTGCTGCAACCTGCTCAAAAAACAACCGGTTATTCTCCTGCTGCTGCTGCAGGAATTGCTGCTGGGCCTGCTGCATGCGCTGCTGGTGCTGCAGGCGCTGCTGCTCCATGCTCTGCTGCATGCTTCGCTGGGCCTGGACCAGGTACTCAACGAGCTCCTCCATACTGCCGGACTTATCTGTCTCAACCACGGCAGTCTTATGTTGCACATTAACTTGCGCCATTTGTTCAAACAGCGCCTCCATGCTGTCATCCATGCTGTCAGACTTCTCTGTCTCAACAACGGCAGTCTTCACTCAAGACATACACACTCCACAGTCTTTTCCACAGAAAAATTCAGCTCTGCTGTGCAGACACTTTTTTTTTTTTTCTCTGCAAACTCTATTAGGGCCACTGTCTCTTTAAGACTGCTCCAATAGTCGTTTCTCCTTTGCTGCTGCACACTCCACAGTCTTTTCCACAACAAGTTCAGCTTTGCTGTGCAGACACACTTTTTTTTTTTTCTTTTCTCTTTTGCAAACTCTATTAGGGCTACTGTCTCTTTAAGACTGCTCCAATCAGACGTTTTTGCTGACACACTTTTTTTTTTCTCTGCTGCTGCTTCAACAGACTTCTCTCCTTTATTGCTGTCTCTAAGCCACTGTGCTGCACACACATTCCAGCACCAATTGTATCAGCCACTGTGCTGCCCCAGCATTCTCCACCAATTGTAAGCTTTTCAGGGGATATAGCTCTGGGATCGCCGTCTGGGTAGACAGAGTGGCACGGAAACAGTTCATTCAGACAGCAGTTCTGGTGAAAACTGGCCGCAACCAGCTTTATTAAAGTCCACAGCAAACAGATATAAAACAAATCATAAACAGAAGACCTAGGCTTGTCTAGCCACTTACTACACTTAGATAGATTTCCCTATCTATCCGGGTCCCGACTCTACCAGCCGGGGCCAAAACAACACATATGTTCAGCATTTACCAGCATTTCCCAGCATTTACCAGCATTGAGGTTCACAGAGTCTCCTCCTTGTGTCTGAAGGCACCTTCAACGTCCAGACTTGAGAGAGCTCCCCTCCTATTCAGCAGCTATCCGCATGGATTCTCACAGAGACTACTCCTGTGTCCGGGGTACATCGAGCACCCAGACTGAGATAGCTCAAACTCCTGGAGACACCTTCTGTGCCTGGACCCCTCCTGTGTCCAGATTAAGCGTGCTCTCTGACTGTGTTCGCAGACACCTACTTCTGGTCTCCTAATTAACAGCTGAATGGTTTCAGGCCTGAGCTGCAAGTGTGTGCTGAATGTAAGGTGTAGTGACCTTTCTCTACCACTAGGTTACAAAGCCACACATTTCCCTTATACCATACAGCACAGTACCTAGGTGAAATGTACACCCCATTCGACACATATTCCTTCACTGTCTCACAACACATTTGTCCATGGATTTTATGACTAACCTTCCCTCTTCCAAGGGTACTACTGTCATATGGGTGGTGGTGGACAGGTTTTCTAAACAAGCACACTTCATACCCTTGGTAGCTTTACACTCTGCTAAGACCTTGTCTAGGTTGTTTGTGAAACATGTGGTCCGCTTGCATGGTGTGCCCTGAGTGTTGTGTCTGATTGAGGAGTGCAGTTTGTGTCCAGGTTTTGAAGGGCATTTTGCAAGAGGTTGGGTGTTGTGTTGTCCTTCTCGTCCGCATACCATCCAGAAACCAGTGGACAGACTGAGTGGACCAACCAATCGTTGGAGCAAATTTTTCGCTGTCCTTCAACTGCTAGACAGGATGATTGGTGTGATGCTTTGTCGTTAGCGGAATTTGCATTTAATAATCATGGGAATCACTCCACTGGCATGCCTCCTTTCTTCTGCAATTTCGGTTTCAACCCTCACTTTGGGGAGTTCTCCCGTTTGGACTCCGGTTGCCCTGGGGCTGATGGTGCGGTACAGCGGTTGAGGGAGTTGAGGCAGGAGGTCCAAAGGAACATTGGGGAGGCTCAGAGGAAGTTTAAGTCTTTTGCTGACAAAAGACGGGCTGTGGGCCCTGTGCTCCAGGTTGGGGATAAAGTTTGACTGTCTATCAGGAATATTAAACTTAAAGTTCCTTAGGCGAAACTGGTGTCTAAGTTCATTGGACCTTATGAAATTACCGAGGTGGTTAACCCGGTGGCGTTTCAGTTGCGTCTTCCATCGTCCTTGAGGATCCCAAATGTGTTCCATAGGGCTTTGTTGAAACCCTTGGGGGCTGTTGAGGAGAGGTCATTGGTTCCTTCGCCTCCCGTTTCAGTGGATGGTCAGATGAAGTACGAGGCGGAGCACATCATGGATTCCCGGATGGTCCATTGCGCTCTTCAGTATCTTGTGCACTGGAAAGGTTATGGCACGGAGGATCATTCTTGGGTTCCTGCCCGGTCGGTTCATGCTGATCGTTTGGTTCTGTCTTTTCACCCTCGATATCCTGGGAAAACTGGGGGTCCGATGGCCCCTCGTTGAGAAGCGGGTACTGTCATGACTCAGGGTTCTTTTCAATTACGTCCTGGTCAGGTCAGAATTAATTTAGTTGCCTCTCTTTGGGTTTAGGGCTGTTATTTAATGCTGGCTTAACCTTTAGTTCAGTGTTGGTAATACTCCTGTTTACTCGGCTTGAGTTGCTGACTCAGGTTACTCTGACCATAATCGTTGTTCCTCTGTATGCTTCTGTACTGTGTATGACACCCTACTAGGAGTGTTAACATTTACAAAAATTATTGCCATACACCACCAAAGTGACATCAATTTCACAAGAGTAGAAATAATATAATAGGGATTGACATCTCTTCCATTACAGCCAACCCATCACATGGACACCCAACCAGGAGTGTTCACATTTCAAAAAATAAGGGCCTGACACCACTTAAGTAGCATCAATTTCACAAGAGTACAAAAAGTATCATAGGGACCGACACCTCTTCCACTACAGCCTACCCAGAAGATGTAGACCTAATCAGGAGTCTTCAAATTTCAAAAAATGAGGGCCTGGCACCACCGAAGTGTCATAAATTTCACAAGAGTAGAAAAAGCATAATACAGGCCGACACGTATTCCACTACAGCCAACCAAGCAGATGGAGACTAACCATGACTGTTCACATTTCCAAAAATTTCTGCTAAAATCTGCAGCAGCATCAACAGCAGGCAGAGAAGAAACACTAAAGATTTCACAGACTGCAATTACGCGAGATCAATGCAACACACTAAAAACTTCAACATCGCCTAGTCTGTACAGTCTGCGATAAGGTTGCAAAAGTCCTTGGAGATTCATGACTTTTTCATCTTGATGAAATTTAGGCTGTCTACACTTTCAGGAGACAGCAGGCTGCGCTTATCCATAAGGACCTCACCATCAGCACTGAAGACACGTTCTGAAAGAACGCTGGCTTCCATGAGGTCCAAGCCCATGCTGTGTTGGTGGTTGTTTAACATTGATGCTTGTTTCCTCTGTCCCCTCCCACTAACCAGCTAACCACTAACAACAGAGAGGGAATGATTATCCTTTTCTTCTGACAGTTGCTCACTTATCATTTCTGCCTCCTCCATAAGTTCCTTGGATCTTGTGCCTTCATTAATTTGTCTGTTATCTCCAGGCCACCTAGATCGCAGGAATCCACCCTCCCTTGGCACTCTCTTGTGTGATGACAGTCTAGAACTTTGAGACAATTTTATCCCTTCCGCATCCTCTTCTGCTTCCTTCTCTTCCTCTATGACCACCACTTCCTCCTGAAGACTATTCAAAGTCTGCTCCAGCTTATAGATGACCGGAATAGTGATGGCATTATCAGCACAAACTATCTAAGGCTAAGTTCACACTTGCCTTCGGCGGGTCTGCGTATGGCTGTGTACTTCCTCCCTTAAGCTTCGCCTGCGCTCCGCCTACTTCCGCATGCGTCCTGCGTCCTTAATCTGTGCCCACTCCGTAAACATGATATGTGACACGTCCGTACTGCATTGGCCCAGGCTATATGACATGACATGCTGAGTCAGGGCTTGCTGTATGCTGGCACATAACATATCAACCTGTGAAATAGCATGTTCAAAGACCTCTAAATCGTTGCAAGTTGATGACCTGAGGGGTGCGAATGGTGGAAGGTAACACATAGCTTCTGTGCTTTCTGCAGCAGCTCACCCAGGCTTGCATAGTGGCAGAGAAAATGCTGTACCACCAGAGTGAGTACATGAGCCATGCAAGGCACGAGTGTGAGCTTATCTCGCCGTAGGACTGCCACCAGTTTTGTACTGTTATTGGACACAGCCACCAGAGTCACCCAATGCCCTGTCAGCGAGATGTAACGCTCTTGGGCATGCTTACTCGTCCAAGTGTCTGTGGTGAAATGCAACCTGGCATACAAAGATTTAGTCAAGGAATGGGTGATGTTGTCTGCGACTTGCTGGTGTTGCGCAGGCACAGGTTTGTTACAGAAGTAATGGTGAATTGGCAACTGGTAATGGGGGCTGTGATGACTATCAGCTTTCAGAAGCCATCTGTATCTGCCAGGCAGAAAGGCAGCATTTCAGTGGCCAACAGATTGGAGATGGTGGAGTTCAGCTTGTTAGCTTTGTCATGTGTAGGAGGAAACAATCTTTTACTTGACCACAACTGCGGGACCATGGGCTGGCTGCAGTGCTGAGAGAGTGTGGATTTCGATGAACCAGACAAACTGCTGGACCGTGAGGGAGGTGCAGGCAGAGATGTTATGTGGATTGAAGCTGTGTTGTGCTCATTCTCTCAGATCGGTCAAAAACATGAGGCATCTCCGCTTCCGTTACAGCTGACAGGCTCTTACTCAGCCTGACTGGAGTGGGTAAAGAACCCGAGATTCTGCATCACAAATACTTGTTATGGTAACAGAAGAGAACAAAGAAGCAGCAGATGTGAGTGATGGGGCGGTTGATGGTTGTTGAGGTCCACTGGTACGCATTTTAGTGCAGTGGGATTCCCAGAGTAATGCATGTTGATTGCGCATGTGAAGGTTCATGCATGTAGTAGTCAAATTTTTTCACTTTTTTCCCGCTACTCAGTTTTATTTTGCAAAATTGGCAAATTATATGAGATGGCTCATCCTTTGCAGTGTTAAAAAAGGCCCAGGCTAGGCAATCCTTGCTGCCCCTGTGAGCTGTAGATCATCAAACTCTGCTGGCCACAGCCACAGTTGTGACTGAGGATGCATTGCCCATCGTGGCTTCATCACAACGTGTCTGCACCATACGGCACAACGTGACCTCCTCATCTTCCTCCTCTTTGTCTATCTCCTCAGATGACCTACTAATCTGCGTGTCTGTGCTCACGCCAACTTGGATCTACCACCTCATCATCATCATCTGGGTTATCACAATCCTCATGCTGAGAGTCACCCTCCTCCTCTTCCTGTCCTGACAGCACAGTACAGTCTGCGTAAGCCTCAGACATTTGGATCACCTTCCACCGGGGGTTAATGTCTGGTGACGAGGGTCAGGATCCAAGGTATAAAAATTTTGGACATCGGTGCAGATGATTTCCTCCTGTTGACTCTGTGAAGCTTTAGAGTACACTTCTGATGCCCATGGCATAGAATGTGTGAATATCTCTGTAGACTCACCCATCTGTGGTTCATTACAGTCAGTTAGGCGGTTGTATAGTTGTGACATGGGGGAATCAAGGGTAATTGGGGTGCCACCTCTGTGGACTGTACTGCATGTGATGTTTAGGTGGAGGAAGAGGAGAGGTCACTTGAAGCTGCGCTTGCTATCCACTCGAACACATGCTGTTTTTGGGCCTCATCAACAAGGTGTACCGCCGTGCATCTACATAAGAAAGCCAGTGGAGTAGCCCGTTCAGTATCAGACATTGTCAGTTGCATTTGTATAGGGCGTGACCAGTGCATTTGTTCGAAAAACGATTGCCAAACATAAATTCGGCATATATGAGGCACATTAGTATTCGAAATACAAGCAAAATTTTATAAAATGGGGAAAAATCACTAACATTTGGTAAAAAATGTGGGAAAATAATTGCATTGCCACTAAAGTATTTTCAGCACTTTGGCTGTGATAATTGAGGTGTATCATGAGCGTGGGGCATGTGTTTGGTAGGTGGTTTGCAGAGCTCAGACGTGCGGCCTGCTTGTAAACTGTAATTTTTTTTTCAAACTTTATGTGTGCACATTGTGGCCAGCCAATCAGGGTGCAGGAAACATCCACAATGTCCTGACACAACAGCTTGTGTCATTGGCTGCTGAAATCGCATGTTCTTCTCCATATAAAGAGTAGACATCTTGTTTTAGCACCATTTTCACACTGTAACAGCACAGAGAGGCTTCTCCTGACGCTGCCAATGTTAGCAGCTGGTTTTAGGTAGTTAGATAGGCGGTTGTTTCTTAGGCTGGAGTCACACTAGTGATTTTAAAATTGGTCCAATTTTGTTCCTGCAAAGTTGGACAAGTGTAACCCAAGAGTCATGTGAATGTCATGCGGTTTTCATGCGAGTACAATCCGATTTTTCACACCTAGCATATGATTTACATCCGAGTGCAGTTTGATTGCTATCCGACTGCAATGCAATTTTAACATGAGCTTTTATACACCATGTTCCAAATTATTATGCAAATTATATTTTTCTTTGATTTTCCTAAGTGGTCGGTGCAAATGACATCCAGTCTAATAAAAGTCATCACCCGTTAGAGTATACATCAAATTTTATTGAAGAAACCTCCCAATGATAACATTATAATCTCTAAAATTAGGGTTGTTAAGTAAGGTTGGATTTAAGACATAGTAAACTGTTGAAGGTTGGAAGGAGGAAAATAGGAAGGAAGACTATATAAGGAGGAGGAGGTGACAGAGGCAAACTGGAAGGATTTTGTGAATTTAGTGAGATTCCTTGATAGTTATTACAATGTGTCATATGTTTTTATATGCTAATAATTATCCTTTCTATTATACAATTTGTATATTGTATGCAAGAAAATCAATAAAAAGTTGGTTTAAAAAAAAACCAAAAAAACTCAAAATGCACTGTTCCAAATTATTAGGCAAAGTAGAATTTCTAAACATTTGATATGTTTTAAAGAACTGAAAATGCTCATTTGTGGAATTTGCAGCATTAGGAGGTCACATTCACTGAACAAAAAAGCTATTTAAAGGGAACTTGTCACCACCCCTGGCCATTTTGAAGTAAAAAAGCCACCTTCAGCAGCACTAATGCAGCAGTCTGTGAAGGTGGCTCTTTTATTTCTGTACCCCTGCAACGCTGAAATATTCAGTTTTAAAAATCAGTCACCATACCTTAGATGTGTCATTGAGGCATGTCCTCTGCCCGTGACTCATCATACCCCCAGCCGTCCTCAAGCCCCTTCATCGTCACCGCTCCTCCTCCGGCTTTTTTTTTGTTAACTTTTGTTTTTGTCTGGCGCCGGCGCTCTTGTATCAGTCCCTGGGCATGCGCAGTGCGCGCTGCCGGGGAGCTGTTATAACTCTATAGCGCCTGCGTCATTGCCTTTCCACTGATCCCTCCCCACAGTGTGAATATATGATAACACACTGTGGGGAGGGATCAGGAGAAAGCTCTGCAAGACTGCTTTGACCTCACAGACTGGGAGGTGATATGTGACAGAGGAGAGCATGATGATGTAAATGATATTGTTGGGATAGTAACTGATTACATACATTTTTGTACTTATACTGTAGTACCAGTTAAAAAGATTCGATGTTATGCAAATAACAAGCCTTGGATTACAAAGAATTGAAATGCTAAATGAGAAAAAACTGGCATTTAAAATGAAGGACACTAAAGGCACTGTCACACTTAGCGATCGCACTAGCGTTCACGACAACGACACGACCGGCGAGATCGCTAGTGTGATCGCTATGTGGTCACTAGTTAGCTTCCAAACACAAAGATCTCATCAGAGATCAGCGATTTGTATAACGACCTCTGCGGTCGTTGGGAAAACCTAGTCCCACCTGCGACGCTGGTAAAGTCGTTCATAAAGGGTGTCACACTCAGCGATTCAGGCTCACCAGCGGGACACCAACGACCAAAAAACAGCTCAGAACGTTCATAAGCGATCAGCGACATTGCAGCAGGGGCCACATCGCCACTACATGTCACACACAGCTAAGTCGCTAACGAGATCGCTATTGCGTCATAAAATCGCTGACTCTTTAGCGATCTCGTTAGCGATCTCGCTTAGTGTGACAGTACCTTAAGAAACTGAAATTGATGCAAAGGGACTTTAAGGGAAAAATTAAGAATGCCCGTGAGGCTTTCCGAATTAAATTAGAAAATAAACTGTCACACAACAATTCCAATGAGGTGTGGTCGAGCATGAAGCAGTTAACTGGGCTTAAGGCTAGGTCAGAGCGTGGGGAAGTGGATCAGCCCATGGCTAAAGAAATGAACGAGGTTTTCAACAGATTTACCAACACGTGCAGCGTCATCAGGAATGAGGGATAGAGCTCAGAAATGATCGGCAGCATTGACTATGGGTGATGAACTTTCTGCTTTCACTGTCTCCCCAAGCGATGTGAGGAAACAGTTTCTTAAACTAGTCATTGGCAAAGCAGCTGGACCTGATGGCCTCAGTCCACTTGTCCTGAAAGTGTGTGCAAACCAACTGTGTAATGTCTTTCAGCTCCTGTTTAACAGGAGTCTACAATCTCAGAGAATACCAGTGCTGTGGACAGGGCTGCCACTAGGAATTTCGGAACCCCATACTGGCAAAATTTATGGGGCCCCCCTTAAGACTCCGCCCAGGCTCCACCCCCCCAGTTCCGCATCCACCCTAGCTCATCCTCCACCACGCAAACCTTCCAAAATCCCTCCGCCCTTTCATGGAAAAACTTCACTTCTGCACCATGCCCACACCAATGACACATTAACAGCAATCACTCGATGAATATGCAGCATTTTGCTTGTTTAGTATAATACACCCCATAGTCCTCCATATATTATAATGTGCACCACAGTCCTCTATATTGTAAAGTGCACACCCCATAGTCCTCCATATAATATAGTGCATCCATAGTCCTCCATATAGTATAATACACTCCTAATAGCCCTCCATATATTAAAATACACTCAGTCATCCATATAGTATAATACACTCCTCATAGTGCTCCATATAGTATAATGCACCGCCATAGTCATCCATGTAGTACAATTCACTTCCCATAGTATAATGCACCGCATAGTTCTTCATATGGTATAATGTGTTCCCCATAGTCCTCGATACAGTATAATGCAGCCCACATATAGTATAATGCAGCCACCCCACAGAGCATAATGCAGCCACCCCACAGAGCATAATGCAGCCACCCCACAGAGCATAATGCAGCCACCCCACAGAGTATAATGCAACCACCCCACAGAGTATAATGTAAACCCCCATAGAATATAATGTAACCCCCTTATATAGTATAATGTAGCCCCTCCATAAAATACAATGTAGCCCTCCTTATAGTATAATGCAGCCCCCATAGAATATAATGTAGCCCCCTCATAAAGCATTATGAAGCCCCCATACAATGTAATCTAGCCCCCCATAGAATACAATGTAGTCACCTCATACAGTATAATGTAGCCCCCTCATAGAGTATGATGCAATCACTCCTCATAGAATATAATAAATATAATACAGCCCCCATAGAATATAATGTATCCCCGAATAGAATATCATACAGCCCGCCTCCCCAAAGGAATATAACATAGCCTCCATAGTATATAACACAGCCACAAAGTATATAACACAGCCACATATTATATAACACAGCCACCGTATAAAATATAATATATCCCCCAATAGTATATAGCACGGCCCACATAGTATATAGCACGGCCACATAGTATATAGCAGGGCCCACATAGTATATAGCAGGGCCCACATAGTATATAGCAGGGCCCACATAGTATATAGCAGGGCTCACATTGTACAGCAGGGCCCACATAGTACAGCGTGGCCCACATAGTATACAGCAGGTCCCACATAGTATATAGCAGGGCCCACATAGTATATAGCAGGGCCCGCATAGTATATAGCTCGGCCCACATAATATATAGCAGGGCTCACATTGTACAGCAGGGCCAACATAGTATATAGCAGGGCCCACATAGTACAGCGTGGCCCACATAGTATACAGCAGGGCCCACATAGTATATAGCAGGGCCCACATAGTACAGCGTGGCCCACATAGTATATAGCAGGGCCCACATAGTATATAGCAGGGCCCACATAGTATATAGCAGGGCCCACATAGTGTACAGCGTGGCCCACATAGTATACAGCAGGGCCCACATACTATATAGCAGGGCCCACATAGCATACAGCAGGGCCCACATGGTATACAGCAGGGCCCACATAGTATACAGCAGGGCCCACATAGTATACAGCAGGGCCCACATTGTACAGCAGGGCCCACATAGTATATAGCAGGGCCCACATTGTACAGCCCTCATCTCTCTTCCCCCCAAGGAATGGCCCCACAGCAGTACGCATTGACAGATTTATAAAAAATCTGACGCTCTCTCCTCCATCATTGCTTTGAACTGTACCAGCGGACGCCGGTATAGTTCAAAGCAGCGGCGGGGGGAGTCGGCGCTGGGGGCATCGGCGCTGGGGGCAGGTGGGCCCCCTTGCCTTACAGATGTGATGTGCCGCTAGCTGGGGGCCCCTTGGGGAGCAGGGGGAGCTTCAAAATGTTGGGGGTCCCCGGGCCCGAGCGCGGACCGGTCTGCTCAGGCGACAGGCCCCCTTTATCACCGGGCCTCATACCGCTGTAAGGGTTGTCATGCCCTGATGGCGGCCCTGGCTGTGGAAGACCACCTGCCTGGTGCTGGTTTCCAGATCACTTTTCCAACTTCCCTACATGACTATCATCCAGTGGCCTTAACATCGCATGCTATGAAGTCATTGGAGAGATTAGTACTTGCCTACTTGTGCCCGAGGGTGAGGGCCTACACTGACCCCCTGCAGTTTGCGTACAAGTAGAGATTGGGGGTGGATGATGGTGTAATGTCTCTGCAACATACAAAACATTCATTCTTGGACAATGATGGAACTGCAGTGCGCGCCATGTTCTTTGACTCCTCTAGTGCTTTCAATACCCTACAGTAGCTCTTATTACGAAATAAGTTGACTGATATGGCAGTGGATGAGGGGATGGTGAACTGGATAAGTGACTATCTGACTGACAGGCCGCAGTTTGTAAGGATGGGGAGGTGGTATCTGGCAGTTTATGGCAGTGTATGGAGCAGTGTGGGAGCCACTCAGGGTGCAGTGCTGTTGCCCTTCCTCTTCACATTGTATACAGCTGACTTTCAGTATAAATCCGATTTCTGTCACCTCTAAAAATTCTCAGATGACTCAGTGATTGTAGGGGGAATTGCGGGGGACCGGGGTGAGGAGGAATATAGAAGGGTGGCTTCTGACTTTGTAGATTGGTGCCAGACTAACTGTCTAGAACTAAATGTAAAGAAAACCAAGGAGATGGTGGTGAGTTATAGAATAAAAAAGGATGATTACTTACTGATCACTATTGCTGTCCAGGAGGTGGAGATGGTTGAGAGCTACAAATATTTGGGGGTTCACCTTGACAGCAAACTTGATTGGAGGTGTCATATAGAGAAGACTGTACTTTCTGCGGAAGCTCAGTTCGTTCAATGTGTGCGGTAAAATGCTGGAAATGTTCTACCAGTCCGTTGTAGCAAGCGCCATCTTTTTTGCTATCATGTGCTGGGGCAGTAGTGTGCGAGTAGCTGACGCAAATAAGCTCAACAAACTTATCAAGAAGGCAAGTGCAGCTGTTGGCCTCCATCTTGACTCTTTTGAGGAGGGAGTGGAGGATAGGATTCAAAAGAATTGCAGGGTTATAATGAACAATAATTCACACCCACTATACGAGCTGTTCTTGAAGCAGCCGTCTAATCCTACTAAGGTGCAAGAAGGAGAAATTCAGGAAATCTTTTGTGCCTACTGCTATAGGGATGTATAATAATTCACTAAGGGTGAAAGATGGCTACGACCTAGGGCTGGCGCACTAATGGCAATGATCAGAGAATTGTGTACCTTTGTTTGTTACTATTGTGGTTAGTCATGTACTTCAAAAAAGGAAAAAATGAGGTTTTTCAATATAAAAATAATTTTTATTAAACAATTATTAAAAATGAATTTAAAATATTCATACATATACAAAAAAGCGGGGAACATATGCAATAAAGATATAAATAAAGCCTAATGAGGGTATTCATGCAAATGGTTAAATAAGGAATTCCTTACTAATAATCTCGGGAGAGAAAAAGGCTGCTCAAGTGTGCTATATATATCTACTATATGATGCAGCATAAAGTTCTCCTCTTTAAATAACACCTCAGTAACCATGAATATACGCCTAGCTCATATATACATATATAAAAAACCAAGTGGTTTATAAGTTGTGCAAGCTAGAAAAGAGTGCCTAGTATATTATATATAGCAGAACTAATGCCTATATCAAACATTTGCCCTGTTCAAAATGTGAGCCAATATGGCAAAAACTAAATAATGCTTGCAGGAAAAAAGCAGTTTCATGGCTGGCAAAAGGTTTCCCATACCTCTAATCAGGCTGCAGCACCCCTACAAAAAAGTGGGGAACATATGCAATAAAGATATAAATAAAGCCTAATGAGGGTATTCATGCAAATGGTTAAATAAGGAATTCCTTACTAATAGTCTCGGGAGAGAAAAAAAAAAAAAGCTGCTCAAGTGTGCTATATATATCTACTATATGGTGCAGCATAAAGTTCTCCTCTTTAAATAACACCTCAGTAACCATGAATATACGCCTAGCTCATATATACATATATAAAAAACCAAGTGGTTTATAAGTTGTGCAAGCTAGAAAAGAGTGCCTAGTATATTATATATAGCAGAACTAATGCCTATATCAAACATTTGCTCTGTTCAAAATGTGAGCCAATGTGGCAAAAACTAAATAATGCTTGCAGGAAAAAAGCAGTTTCATGGCTGGCAAAAGGTTCCCATACCTCTAATCAGGCTGCAGCACCCCCTGTGCAAGATCTGTGTCTAGTAATTACTCTATGTAACGCTGTTTGTAATGTAGTAATACTGTTCGTAATGTTTTGTTTGTAATGCTGTTGTAACGCTGCAGTAATACCATAATTTCTCTCAGGATCAATAAAGTGTACCGTATCGTATCGTATATTAATAGCCTGGGAAGGGGCCATGGATACTGGCCCCCAGGCTAAAAACATCAGCTATCAGCCGAACCAGGAAAGGCACATCTCTATATATCTATCGATTTTATACAGTATGTATTTACTTTATGTAATCCATCTCTTCTATGCTCCTGCATTGATTTTACAGTACATTGCAGATGAATTGCCGGCTTTTCTTCTATCCGTCTATGTTATATATTTACATATATATCTGTGTGTCTGAGCCGCCCGCCAGGGCTGTGGGGTACTCGGACCCGAGCCCGTTGATTTCTATGGGGGATGTCACGGTGGCCACGACTCAGTCCGTGGCCCTGGGCGCTTACCCAAAAGGGGATTTATATTTACAGGGGATAATGTCAGTGATTTGTGACGCCACTTGTGGTGTCTGGTGAGGATCACAAGCGCTGCAGCAGTCCACTTAGGCCAGTGTTGTGGCAGCTTGGATGCTATCACTCCCCACAGGTGGAGCGGGCCTTCAGGGCAGCGTAAATGTAGGGATGCAGGACGGAGGGAACCCAGCCGGGTTCGAACAAGAATGGGAGCACATACAAGTCACTTCTGTACCTTTACTGGAGTTAGTGCAGGAACATCCCGGAGCACTGTAGGGTGAAGGGTGCACATCTGGATTCTCCCCAGTGAGCAGGTGTAGGGCCTCCTGTTGCTTGCCTCTCTGAAGTAAGTTTCTGACCTGCCTGTAGCTAGGCCTAACTTTGTCTCTGTCCTGCACCGGCTGACTTTGTGGTAGGGCCTTCTACTGGAGTACACACTCCCTGCTTGTAGGGTCTCCGTGTCCCCTGGCTCTGTTACGTATCGGCTCTTTGGTGATCCTGGGACCTGTAGTCCTCCAGGAATTCCGGTTGTCTCCTACTGGGTCGTAGAGATCCCTGTAAGCTCGGACCCGGTGTCCGGTATGTGCTTTCTGGGGTGAGCTGGTAAGGCTCCTCTGCCCCTTGCTACTCTCTCCTCTAGCCTTCGGCCTACTCGGGCCCTCACTAGGCTACACACACTGGCAGTTAGTGGGCTGCCTCTTCTGCCGCTCTCTAGAGCGTCGTCACACTCCTAGCTCGCTGACTTGAGCTAATTGAGTCTCACACTGCAGACTGACCTGTTTCTGTGTCTCGGTCTCTAGACTTTACTAGACTTCTGCCCAGAGTCTGTGTGAGTCTGTTCTGTTCTAACTTCCTGCCTCCTCCCTCCTTTTTATCTCCCGAGACGGGCTCCCTCTGGTGGTCTGAGGAAGGGTGAAGGTGTGTGTATGCTCTGAGGGCCTCTTGTGGATGAATCCTTTAATGCACCCTTCCAGGATCTGTGACACCAAGAGCAGCTGGGTTCCACATTCCCCCCTAGCAAAGCTCAGCACTCCCGGGCTGAAGTACATTTTTCAAAACATAACAATAAACAATCTTCCCTTCATGGGAGGTTAGGACCCTTGTACGTTGCATAAAAGATGAATAACTATATATATACACATTGCAAAAGCAGTAAGAAATGAGCAACCAGAAAGTCCAAGTCTCTTTCGGAAAGATTACTCAGAGGTGAGCACTTGAGGAGTGCAACTATATACAATTAAAGTATGTGGGCTGCACATAGTCCTCAGCCACTGAGTTCTTGAATACCCAAAGGGTAGTAGAAAAGCAATTGAGCAAGTGTCCATATCACTTGGATTGTCCATTAGGGGCAAATATAAATTAGTAAGCAGGTAAGTCAATGAACACATGGAAATAACAAGATAATACAGTAATATACAATTCACCAGGGGTAACTATCTACATCTTCCAGAGGTTTGACTATTCTCTGTACCTAGCAGGGGGTTGACCTCTTGTGCTACGTATTGATCTGCATGGTGCGGGGGTCTGTGAGGTATCAGTTACCCTTTCTGCTCTACGTACGAGTAAGTTGTAAAATTGCCTTAACCTCCCTACGGGACTGGCAAGTATACCAAGGACTGGGCTATCTGGCTCTGTTTCAGCAGGGGATCCTTCTTCCGGGGATTCTTCTTGAGCAGGCTCTTCGGCAGCACTAGGCTCTTCTGCAGCACTTACAGGTTCAACTTGCTGAGGAGGATCTTCTGGCTGTTGGAAGAATTGGAGTTCTGGGATTATGACTGCTTCTCCGATTCGAGGCCAATCTGCTGGAAAGTCTCCCAAATCAGTATGTATTACTGCTTCTTCAGGTTCCTCCGAGGTGATGAAAGGCACTTCCTCTTGGGGCTTTAGCAGATCTGGACACAACTTCAGGTGGTCCCTAGATACCATTGCAGTCGTTCTCCCTCCATCTTTGCTGATGAAACACGTCTTCCTGTTATCAAACTTTGAATATAACACAGTGTAGGGCTCTCTCTCCCACTGGTCATCAAGTTTGTGAGTTTTCCTCTTTCTTTTCAGTACAACTTCACCAGGTGTGAAGGGTTCTGCAGGCGCACGTTTGTTTTAGTGGGTCTCTTGCTTGTCCCTCACCCGACTATCTTCGACGCAGGCCTGTACTCTTCTGTACTGCTCCTGTCTGGTCATGTCCCAGTCCTCGGTGGTCGCATCTGCTTCTGGTTCTACAACACCAAGCTCTAGATCCATGGGCAGCTTTCCTGGTCTTGCCCGCATGAGATAAGCTGGGGTGAAATTGGTGGAACTCACAGGTATGTGATTGTACAGATCTACCAGGTCAGGTAGTAGGTTTGGCCACTGGTTTCTCTCCTCAAGTGGTAAGGTCTTCAGCAGGACGATGACGTTGTTGTTCATCTTTTCACAGAGACCATTGGTTTGTGGATGGTACGGTGTAGTTCTTATCTTTTTACATCCGTACTGATGGCAGAACTCTTTGAACAACTCGGCCTCGAAGGCTGGGCCTTGGTCAGTTAGCACCAGCTCAGGGTATTCATGGGGTCTGCAGAAATATGCTTGGAACATCTTTGCTGCTGTCTCTGCTGTCAGGTCTTTGACAGGGGCGACCACCATGAACCTGGAGTAGTGATCCACCATAGTCAGGGCATAGGAGTATCCTGACCGGCTGGGTGACAACTTGACATGGTCGAGGGCCACGATCTCCAGGGGTCGAGTCGTCTTGATGGGTTGCAGGGGTGCCTTCTGGCTGCTGTAGTCCTTTCTTCTGAGGCTACAGGGTCCACAGTCTCTGCAACATCTCTCAATGGAGCTGCGCATTCCCACCCAGTAGAATCGACACTTCAACAGGTTCTCTAGCTTTTTCCAGCCAAAGTGCCCTGCCTGATCGTGGTAGGCCTCCAACACCATCTGGATGTCCGTCTTGGGGACTACTATCTGCCATACCATCTCATGGGTCTTTGGATTGACGTACCCCCGGCACAGCTTCCCACGGTAGATAAACAGCTGGCTTCTCTCACTCCACAGCTGCCTTGCTTGTAGAGACACATCCTTCTCCAGGGAGGAACCTTCTTGAGTTATCAACTCCTTGATACGGCTGACAACCGGGTCACTGTCCTGGGTCTCCTTCCAGCTGTGGTGAGGTAAAGGATTTAATGTCTTACCACACTGCCTCCTGGAGGCTCGTTGCTCGTGGATCATCCCATTCCTGTGAAAGGCAGGTAGTTCAATCTCCTCCAGGTCATCCACCTCTTCTTCTGTGTCTGACTGGTGAGGCATCCTGGACAGGGCATCAGCGTTGGCGTTCTTGCGGCCTGCCCGGTACTTTATTGTGAATTGGTAGTTCGACAGCCGAGCCATCCATCGTTGTTCCATGGCTCTCAGCTTGGCTGTTTCAAAATGCGTCAAGGGGTTATTGTCAGTGTAGGCAGTGAACTTGCTGGAGGCTAGGTAGTGCTTAAACCTTTCAGTAATGGCCCAGACCAGTGCCAGGAACTCCTACTTAAAGCTGCTATAGTTCTATAGGTTCCTCTCGGTCGGGCGGAGCTTCTTGCTTGCATATGCGATGACTTTCTTTAGGCCATTTTGCTTCTGACTTAAGACAGCTCCCAGTCCTTCATTGCTGGCATCCTTATACAGCAGGAACGGTTGGTTGTAGTCAGGGTAGGCTAGGATCTCATCACCTGTCAGGATCTCCTTCATTTCTTGAAATGATTCAGCCTGTTCTTTACCCCAGTGGAACGGGGGATCTCTGCCTTTGGGGGACTGTACCACCAGGAGGTCTTGCAGAGGCGCTGCTTTCTTAGTGTAGTCCTTTACAAACCTCCGGTAGTATCCTGTCAGTCCCAGGAACTGACGTACCTCTTTGAGGTTCTTTGGTTCCGGCCACTTCTGGATGGCAGTGACCTTCTCCGGGTCTGGCGCTACTCCCTCTGAACTGACAATGTTTCCCAAGTACTGTACCTTTTTGTTATGAATGTGCTAGAGATGGTTTCTGAGCAGAGGCTCCCTCTGGTGGTTACAGACAGTACTGAACCTTTCAGCGAGGAGTGGCAATCTGGAATCACGGACTGGTCTGATATAAGGGAGGTTCCCTCCCATGATGGTTGCCGGTGATCAATTGTTCTTGTCTCAATTGTGGTTCCTGGTTCATTTGGAAGTTTGCTGGAGTCCTGCCTGCATCTCCTGCTTTCAGATAAGATCTTTTTTGCTTTTCTTTTTGTGCTTGCTTTTTGCATTGTTTTCTGCACTTTTGTGGAGGTCAGTCAGGTCCCCTCCTGGGGCCTGAGCTTCTCACAGTTTTTCTGCAGCCACTGTTATTTGCTCATTTGCTTTTTCCTGTTTTTTCAGCGGCTGCGGCTTGGTTTTTGTTCATACTGAGATCTGATTTAGTGGGTGGCGAGATCGTGTGATCTCAGTATTTTTGTAATCAGAATTGTTGGATTTTTGTAGGGTTTTCTGGGTTGCAGAAAGTAATCTCTCCTGTCCTATCCTATTTAGTCAGCTTGTGGCCCCAGCGTTTGCTCAGTCTATTTTCTGCCTATGTCTGTATTTTCATCTTGTCTAACCGCCATTATATGTTTGGGGGCTTCCTATTTTCTTTGGGGATCTGCTCCGGGGCAGATAGCTTTCATCTTTCTGCCTTTAGGTGTAGTTATCTCTCAGGCTGTGACGAGGCGTCTAGGATCAACGTAGGAACGCTCCACGGCTACCTCTAGTTGTGTCGTTAGTTTAGGAATCTGCAACCCATCAGTTACCAACATCTCAGGTGTTCGGCTGCCCTGCTGTTGTTCCTGTCCTCCTCAGCTACCAAAATATAACACCGTTTGCTTGAGCAGGTGGCACTTTGAGGGCTTCAGTTTCATCCCATACTGGGACAGTGACTCAAATACTTCCGCCAGATGCTTCAAGTGGTCTTCATACGTTTTGGAGTACACAATCACGTCATCCAGGTATAGTAACACAGTCTCAAAGTTGAGGTGTCCCAGGCAGCACTCCATCACTCTCTGAAATGTGCCGGGGGCACTGCTGAGTCCAAACGGCATTCTGTCGAACTCACAGAGTCCCATCGGGGTGGTGAAGGCTGTCTTCTCCCGATCCTCCTCAGCCACAGCTACTTGCCAGTACCCACTAGTGAGGTCAAGGATGGAAAAGTAATTAGCAGACTTTAAGGCAGCTAGAGATTCCCCAATACGTGGTAAAGGGTATGCATCTTTATGTGTAATGCGATTTACTTGTCTGTAATTCACACATTCTCATGCTTCCATCCTTTTTCCTGACTAGAACTAGGAGAGCTGCCCAGGGACTACAACTATCCCTTATCACCCCTGCTTCCTTCATGTCACGCAACATCTCCTTGGCTTTCTGGTAGTGTGCTGGAGGTATAAGCCTGTACCGTTCCTTAATGGGGGGATGGTTGCCTGTGGGGATGTGATGTTGTACCCCCTTAATCTTCCCAAAGTCAAGTGGGTGTTTGCTGAATACCTGTGCGTATTCCTGGACCACCCGATGTACCCCCTGTATCTGGTGAGCTGGAGTGGTGTCTGTCCCAACATGGATCTGCTGACACCAATCCTCCACCTGGGTTGCCGGGCCCGTATCCTCCACTGGGTCTGGGGAGGTTAAGGACTCCGTCGTGTGAATGGAGTTATTATCTACAGCATGTAACTTGGCAACAGTGGCATAACGTAGTAATCTGACTTCATCTTCCTCACAGTTGAGAAGACGGACTGGCACCCTCCCATTGCGTACATCCACTACCCCTCTGGCGGTTAAGAGTGTAGGTCTGTGCTCTGAGCAAAGGGGTTCTACTACTGCCTTGTAGCTCTGTCCTTTCAGACCTATTGCTGCTCTACCCCAGATAAGCATTTCGCTCATTGGGGGAATCACAATGGGTGTCGGGTCTGTTACCCGCACACTACCAATCTCACCACCGGTCAGTTCCACTTGCTGCTGGCACATCAGGGCCCAGATCTCCTTCTGAATCGCTCTCTTCTGCCCTGGTCTGGCAACATCGGTGAGCTGTTGGAGTAAAAACACAACCTCCTCCAAACAGTTACCAATA
Organism: Oophaga sylvatica; assembly: GCA_033576555.1. NCBI lineage: Eukaryota > Metazoa > Chordata > Amphibia > Anura > Dendrobatidae > Oophaga > Oophaga sylvatica. The sequence continues at coordinate 537,567,768 of JARQOD010000001.1, forward strand.
ATGTTAGTGCCTAGTACCACATTCAGTCCATTTTCCTCATTGACAGTCTTCACTACAATAAGTCCCTGGTCCTTTAACTCCACCCTCCCCACTTTTACTGCTACATTCTTGGCCCCAAGTAAGTCAAGAGGGAGGCCGTTAGAGGCGTATTCTGCAAAGTTGGGTTTGGGGGTTGGAGACTGTCCATGGACCAGTATCGGTTATAAAGGATATCAGGTATGATGGTTACCTGGGATCCGGTGTCCAGCAGGGCAGGTATTGCGATACCGTCCAGTATGATGGATAGGAAAGGTCTTCCTCCCACAAACCTGCGGTGCCAGTCTGAGGGGCCTGCTGAGTCTATTCCTGGGTGCTGGCCCTCGGACCCAGGGTTTGCTCGTTTAAAGGACACTGGCGTACGGTGTGACCTTCCTTCTGACAGGGGTGGCAGACAAACTCTCGGCGAGGATGGCGCTGGTTGTTGGTCCTTCCTGGGGGTGGCGTTGTCCTCCTCCGGGGTGGCAATGTCCTCCTCCGGGGTGGCAACGTCCTCCTTCTCCTCCGGCTCATGCAGGGGACATCCTCAGGGCAGTCAGCTAGCAGGATCCTTCCTTCCGTCTCTGGCTCCGTCCGTAGTTGCAGGGCACTCATTACAGTAGCCAGGTTTCTGGTCAGCTGGCGCACTTCTGAGCGCAGACAGTCTAGCTCAGTAGGGGGCCCTGCCTGCGCTTTGGTTTCAGCAAACAGCGGGGAAAAGATGGGTGCTGTGGGCGTTAGAGTGGACTCACCCTGGTAACCTTGAGTTGCATACCTCCCAACTTTTGAAGATGAGAAATAGGGACAAAGTTGTGGCGTGCGTAGTGCGGCGCAGAAAATTTTAGGTCACGCCCCGACCACACCCATTTCACAACTAGTCACACCCATGTCCACGCCCCATCCACACCCATTTAGCACTGGTGATCACACTGACTGGTACTGAGGGCACAGTGACTTGTACTGTGGGCACCCTGGTACTGAGTAAAAGAAAGAAAGAACAGAGAGAGAAAAAAGAAAACAGAAAGAAAGAGAAAGAAAGAAAGAGGGAAAGCAAGAAAGAACAGAGAGAGCAGAGAGAGAAAGAAATAAACAAGGAAAGGGGAAAGAAAGAACAGAGACGGAGAAAGAAAGGGGGGAAAGAAAGACCAGAGAGGGAGGGAGAAAGAAAGAGGGCAAAGAACAGAGAAAGAAAGAAAGAAAGACGGGAAAGAAAGAACAAAGAGAGAAAGAAAGACGGGAAAGAAAGAACAGAGAGAGAAAAAAAGAAAGACAGAAAAGAAAGAAAGAACAGAGAGAGAAAGCAAGACGGGTAAGAAAGAAAGAACAGAGAGGGAGGGAGAAAGAAAGAGGGGAAATAAAGAAGAGAGAGAAAGAAAGACGGGAAAGAAAGAACAGAGAGAGAAAGAAAGACGGGAAAGAAAGATGGGAAAGAAAGAAAGAACAGAGAGAAAGAAAGAAAGAAAGAACAGAGAGAAAGAAAGAGGGGACAGAAAAAAAGAACAGAGAGAAAAAAAAAGAGAGGAAAGAAAGAACAGAGAGGGAGAGAGGAAAAAAAGAGGGGAAAGAAAGAACAGAGAGAGAAAGAAAGACAGAGGGGGAAAGAAAGAACAGAGAGAGAAAGAAAGCAAGAAAGAAAGAGGGGAAAGAAAGAACAGAGAGAGAAAGAAAGAAAGAGGGGAAAGAACAGAGAAATACAGAGGGGGAAGAAAAGAACAGAGAGAGAAAGAAAGAAAAGAGAGAGAAAAAAAGAGGGGAAAGAAAGAAAGAACAGAGAGAAAGAAAGAGAGGAAAGAAAGAACAGAGAGAGAGAGAAAGAAAGAAAGAAAGAAGAAGGGAAAGAAAGAACAGAGAGAGAGAAAGAAAGAAAGGGGAAAGAAAGAAAGAACAGAGAGAGAAAGAAAGAACAGAGAGAGAGAAAAAGAAAGAAAGGGGAAAGAAAGAACAGAGAGATAGAGAGAAAGAAAGAAACAGAGAGAAAAAAAACAGAGAGAAAGAAAGAAGGGACAGAAAAAAAGAACACAGAGAAATAAAAGAGGGTAAAGAAAGAAACAACAGAGAGGGAGAGAGAGAGAAAGAAGGGAAAGAAAGAACAAAGTGAGAAAGAAAGAAAGAACAGAGAGATAGAGAGAAAGAAAGATGGGAAAGAAAGAACAGAGAGAGAAAGAAAAGAACAGAGAGAAAGAAAGAACAGAGAGAGAAAGAGAAAGAAAGAGGGTAAAGAAAGAACAGAGAGAAAGAAAGAAAAAGAAAGAACAGAGATTAAAAGAAAGAAAGAAAGAAAGAGGGGAAAGAAAGAACAGAGAGAAAGAAAGAAAAAGAACAGAGAGAAAGAAAGATGGGAAAGAAAGAAAGATGGGAAAGAAAGAAAGAACAGAAAAAGAAAGAGGGGAAAGAAAGAACAGAGAGAAAGAAAGAAAGCAAGGAAAGAAAGAACAGAGAGAAAGAAAGAAAGCGAGGAAAGAAAGAACAGAGAGAAAGAAAGAAAGAAAGAAAGAAAGAGGGGAAAGAAAGAACAGAGAGAGAAAAAAAGAAGGAAGAAGAAAGGAAAGAACAGAGAGATAGAAAGAAAGAAAGAGGGAAGAAAGAACAAGAGAAAGAAAGAAAAGAACAGAGAAAGAAGATGGAAAGAAAGAACAGAGAGAGAGAAAGAAAGAACAGAGAGAAAGAAAGAGGGGATAGAAAGAACAGAGAGAAAGAACAGAGAGATAGAAAGAAAGAGGGGAAAGAAAGAACAGAGAGAAAGAAAGAAAAGAACAGAGAGAAAGATGGGAAAGAAAGAACAGAGAGAGAGAAACCGAGAGAGAAAGAAATAAAGATTCTATAAAGATACTATAGCAGCTCGGCTCCCATTGTAGTGCCCATCTGGGCCTCCCGATGCAGGACATATCATGATCCGCTCACATGGTTGACATACCCGAGTCCAAGGCGCTGTCGGAGGAGGACACAGTGATGGATCTGAAGCATTCCTTGAAATGCCTCATGGTTCCGTCACAATCTCCTCCCGAAATTACCTCATTTCCGGTCATCTTCCAGCACGTCACTTCTGGTGGACCATCACGTGCGAGTTTTAAAGTGCTCCTCCGGGCTCCGGCATGTACTCCTGTGTCCACGGGAAAAGCTCCAGGCCGGGACAGCGGGGCAGACTCTCAAAATCGGGAGTGTCCTGCTGAATTAGGGACGGTTGGGAGGTATGAATGTTCCCACCATACACCTTGTACACGCACGGCTCTGCACACCTCATACACACACTGTTCCACTTTGTATGCCTCGTACATACACGGCTCCGCTCCGTCCACCTCGCACACACAAGGCTCCACTCAGTATACACATGGCTCCACTCCGTACACCTTGTACACACGCAGCCACGCTTTGTACACCTTGTACACACACGACTCCATTCCGTAAACCTTGTACACATGGGGCTTTGCAGCATACACATCGTGCACACGCGGTTCTGCTCCGTACACCCCGTACACACGTGGCTCCATTACATACACACAAGGCTTCACTCCATACACACACGGCTCTGCTCCGCTCTGTACACAAACGACTCAAGCACGGAGCCCTGGCCATGGCTCAGCTCCGTACACTTGGTACACACAGGGCTCCGTTTTGTACACACACAGCACTGCTACATCCACCTCATACACACGGCTCCGCTCCATAAACCTCGTACATGTGCGGCGCGGCTCGGCTCCGTGCACCTCGTACAGACACACGGCTCCACTCCATCCAACTCATACACACACGGCGCCGCTACATCCAACTCGTACACACAAGGCTCTGCTACATCAAACTCGTACACACAACGCTCTGCTCCGTACATCTCGTACACACAAGGCTCTGCTCTATACACCTCGTACACACAAGGCTCTGCTCCGTACACCTCGTACACACAAGGCTCTGCTCCGTACACCTCGTACACACAAGGCTCCGCCCCGTACACCGCGTACACACACAGCTCTGCTCCGTACACCTCATACACACACGGCTCCACTCCATACACCTCATACACATATGGCTCCACTCCGTACACCTCGTACACACACGACTCTGCTACATTAAACTCGTACACACAAGGCTCCGCTCCGTACACCTCGTACACACTACAGCACTGCTACATCCACCTCATACACACACGGCCCACTCCGTACACCTCGTACACACACGGCTCCGCTCCGTACACACACGGCTCTGCTCCGTACACCTCGTACACACACGGCTCCGCTCCGTACACAGACCGCTCCGTACACCTCGTGTCATGTTTTGGTAGCTGAGGAGAGCAGGCAAAAACTGCAATACACCAGAGAGGTTGGAATCTACTGGATTGCAGTACCCTGACTAACCAACACAACTAAAGACAGTCGTGGAGCATTCCTACGTTGGTCCTAGATGCCTCGTCACAGCCTGAGAGGCTAACTACACCTAAAGATAGAAAGAGGAAAGCTATCGGCCCCGGAGCAGATCCCCAAAGAACATAGGAAGCCCCCAAACATGTAATGGCGGTTAGACAAAAGGAAATACAGACACAGAAAGAAAGTAGTATGAGCAAATGCTGGAGCCCAATCTGACTTAGACAGAAAAGGATAGGAAGGATACTTACTGCAATCCAAAAAAAACCCTAAAAAAAGCCAACGCTACTAATTGCAAAAACACCTGAGATCACACGACCTCTACCACCTAAATTAGTTCTCTGGTGTAACAAAACTAAGCCGCAGCCACAGAAAAAAAAACTGGAAAAGGCAAATGAACAAACAACAATGGCTCCAGAGGAACCGAGAGGAGACCAAGCCCCCCGGGGAGGGGAACCTGGCCAACCTCACAGAAATGCAGAGAAATATACAAATGGCAAGCACAAAAACAAAAAGCAGAAAAAAATCTTATCTGAGAGCAGGAGAAGAGGCAAGACTCAGCAAGCTTCCAAGTGAACCAGGAAACAACGTTGAGACAAGAACAATTGATCACCGGCAACCATGATGGGGGGAACCTCCCTTATATCCAGCCAGTCTGTTATCACTGATTGCCAATCCTCATTGAATGGTTCAGTACTGTTTGCAACCACCAGAGGGAGCTTCTGCTCAGAATTCATTTCTAAAACATTCATAACAGTACCCCCCCCTTGAGGAGGGGTCACCGAACCCTCATTTGTGCAACCAGGTCGGTCAGGATGAGCTCTGTGATACGCACGGATCAGTCTCCTAGCATGGATGTCCGAAGCAAACACCCAAGAATTGTCCTCCTGATCATAACCTCTCCACTTAACCAAATACTGGAGTTTCCGTCTAGAAAAACGAGAATCCAATATTTTCTCAACCACATACTCCAGATTGCCCTCAACCAAAACAGGTTCAGGGGGCGCAGCCATAGGAACCACTGGCTCGACAAACCTCTTCAATAAGGACTTGTGGAACACGTTATGGATCTTAAATGTCCCTGGAAGAAGTAAACGAAAGGAAACAGGATTAAGAATCTCCATGATCTTATAAGGTCCAATAAACCTAGCCTTAAACTTAGGAGATGCAACTCTCATAGGGATATTTCTTGAGGACAACCAGACCAAGTCCCCCACTTTAAACCGAGGACCATCAGTCCTATGCCGGTTGGCAAACCGCTGGGCCTTCTCCTGAGAGAGAGACAACCTCTCCACTACCTGGTTCCAAATCTGCTGCATACGCTCCACAACAGAGTCAACACCGGGACAGACAGAAGCCTCCGTCTGTCCCGAAGAAAATCGAGGGTGAAACCCAAAATTGCAGAAAAATGGAGACATCAAAGTGGCAGAGCTTGCCCTATTATTAAGTGCAAACTCAGCCAAAGGCAAAAAAGAGACCCAGCCATCTTGATCAACAGACACAAAGCATCTCAGATAAGTCTCCAAGGTCTGGTTTGTTCTCTCAGTTTGTCCATTGGTCTGAGGATGAAAAGCAGAGGAGAAAGACAATTGAACACCAAGTTTAAAACAAAAAGTCCTCCAAAATCTGGAAACAAACTTGACTCCTCTGTCAGATACAATGTTCTAAGGAATGCCGTGTAACCGAACCACGTGCTGAAGGAACAAAGGCACCAATTCGGAGGAGGAAGGCAACTTAGATAATGGCACAAGATGTATCATCTTGGAAAACCTATCACAAATCACCCAGATAACGGTCATTCTCTGAGAAACAGGGAGGTCGGAAATAAAATCCATAGAGATATGGGTCCAAGGTCTCTTGGGCACAGGCAATGGCATCAACAAACCACTAGAGCGAGAGCAAGGCTTGGAGCGAGAGCAAGTCCCACAGGACTGCACAAACTCCCTGACGTCACGAGACAAAGTAGGCCACCAAATGGACCGACTCACCAAGTCTCTGGTACCAAAAATTCCGGGATGACCGGCCAACGCGGAACAATGAATCTCAGACATCACACTCTTCTTCCACTGGTCTGGGACAAACAATGTCCCAACAGGGCAGCGCTCGGGTTTATCCTCCTGACACCCCTCCAGAGCCAGTCTCAAATTGGGCGAGATGGCGGAAAGAACTACACCCTCTTTCAAAATAACAGCATGATCAGATAACTCAGGAGAGTCCGCAAGGAAACTCCTCGAGAGGGCATAGGCCTTAATATTCTTAGTGCCAGGAAGAAAGGTAACCACAAAATTAAAACGTGTGAAAAACAAGGCCCACCTGGCCTGTCTAGGATTAAGTCGCTTGGCTGATTCCAGATAAACCAGATTCTTATGGTCCGTGAGGACCACCACCTGATGTTTGGCTCCCTCAAGCCAATGTCTCCACTCTTCAAAAGCCCACTTCATGGCCAATAACTCCCGATTACCCACGTCTTAATTACGTTCAGTTGGAGAAAATTTTCGAGAGAAAAAAGCACAAGGGTTACTTTTAGAGGTCTCAAGATCTCTTTGGGACAAAACGGCACCTGCCACAATTTCAGAGGCATCAACCTCCACCTGAAATGGCAGAGAAACATCAGGCTGCCGTAGAACAGGAGCAGAAGTGAATCTCCGCTTAAGCTCCTGAAACGCAGAGACTGCCTCAGGAGGCCAATTCACCACATCAGAACCATTTTTGGTCAAATCAGTCAATGGTTTAACAATAACAGAGAAATTGCCAATAAATTTACGATAAAAATTGGCAAAACCCAAGAATCTCTGAAGAGCCTTTAATGAAGTAGGTTGGACCCAATCACAGATGGCCTGAACCTTGACCGGGTCCATTTCAATAACAGATGGAGACAAAATGAATCCCAGAAACGAGATCCTCTGTACGCCAAAAAGACACTTTGATTCCTTCACATACAGAGCATTCTCTCTCAAAATCTGGAACACAGTCTGAACATGTTTCACATGAGAGACCCAGTCACTGGAAAAAATCAAGGTATCATCCAAATAAACAATCAGAAATTTATCCACAAAATCCCTGAAAATGTCATTCATGAAGGACTGGAAGACGGAAGGAGCATAAGTGAGCCCAAAGGGCATCACTAGGTACTTAAAATGCCCCTCTGGGGTATTAAACGCCGTCTTCCATTCATCCCCGTGCTTAATGCGAATAAGGTTATACGCCCCCCTGAGGTCAAGCTTGGTAAATCAAGTAGCACTTTTCACCCTGGAAAACAGGTGAGAAATCAAGGGTAACGGATATTGATATTTCACAGTGATATTGGTCAAGAGACGATAATCAATACACGGCCTTAATGAACCATCCTTTTTGGCCACAAAGAAAAAACCGGCACCCAAGGGTGAAGAGGATGGTCTGATATGACCCTTCTCCAATGACTCCTTGATATAAAACCGCATAGCGTCATGTTCAGGTACATACAAGTTAAAAAGGCGACCTTTAGGGAATTTACTACCAGGCACTAATTCAATAGCGCAGTCATAGCTCCTATGGGGGGGCAAGGATGCAGATTTACTTTCGCTAAACACATCAGAAAAATCAGTCAAAAATTCAGGCACATCTTGAGTCTGGGGAGAGGCAGAAAAAACAGGAGTGTTGGCATTAACATATTGGCAGCCCCAACTGGTTACAGACACAGATTTCCAATCCAAAACAGGATTATGAGACTGCAACCAAGGGAAACCTAGTACAATAATGTCATGCAGATTATACAGCACCAAAAATTTGCAACTCTACTGATGATCAGGTTCGACCCTCATTATCACCTGAGTAGAGAACTGGGGTTTATTCTCAGCCAAAGGGGTAGAATCAATCCCCAGTAGGGGAATAGACTTCCGTAGGGGTATCAAGGGAAACCCACAACGTTTAGCAAAATCAAAATCCATCAGGTTAATAGCTGCTCCCGAATCAACAAAAGCCTGAGCAGAAAATGTGGACAGGGAGCAAATCAGGGTAACAGTCAACAGAAATTTAGTCTGAACACTACCAAAGACAACCGAGCGTGCAAAACGTCTTCCCCGCTTAGGGCAGACTGAAATAGCATGAGAGGCATCACCACAGTAGAAACATAACCCATTGCGTTTTCGAAACTCATGACGCTGTGCCCCAGAAGCCACTCTATCACACTGCATGGGCTCAGAAGCTGGTTCACAAGGCAACACCATTCCACGCATACCTCTACGCTCACGCAAACGTCTGTCAATTTGAATCGCCAATGACATAGAATCATTGAGACCAGAGGGAGCAGGGAAACCCACCATAACATCTTTTACATTCTCTGACAGACCCTTCCGAAAAAGAGCTGCCAAAGCATCATCATTCCATTTGGTCAGAACTGCCCACTTTCGGAATTTCTGACAGTACAACTCAGCGTCCTCAAGCCCCTGATTTAATGCCAACAAGGTTTTTTCAGCTTGATCAGTGACATTAGGTTCATCGTACAATAACCCCAGAGCCAGAAAAAATGCATCAACATTACTCAAAACAGGGTCCCCAGGTGTCAGGGAAAAAGCCCAATCCTGAGGATCGCCGAGCAGGAGAGAGATGACAATTTGAACCTGCTGTGCTGCGTTCCCTGAGGACTTAGGTTTTAAGGCAAAAAACAACTTACAGTTATTTTTGAAATTCAGAAATTTAGCTCGATCCCCTAAAAACAAATCTGGCATGGGGATCCTAGGCTCCACAACCGGCAACCCTACAAGATAGGTAGCAATACTCCGAACTTCAGTGGCAAGCTGATCCACACGGCCAGACAACTGTGCAAACTCCACTGAGAGAAAAAAAAATCCTCCTCAGCACCCAGAGAAAAAGAGGGAAAAAAATGCAACAAACAGAAAAAAAAAAAAAAAAATCTCTGACAACTCTGACAACTTTATTTTTTCACACTATTTTTCCCTTCTGTGAGTACCATATAATTTTCAGTTGGGCCGGTGATACTGTTATGTTTTAGTATCTGAGGAGAGCAGGCAAAAACTGCAATACACCAGAGAGGTTGGAATCTACTGGATTGCAGTACGCTGACTAACCACCACAACTAAAGGCAGCCGTGGAGCGTTCCTACGTTGGTCCTAGACGCCTCGTCACAGCCTGAGAGGCTAACTACACCTAAAGATAGAAAGAGGAAAGCTATCTGCCCCGGAGCAGATCCCCAAAGAACATGGGAAGCCCCCAAACATGTAATGGCGGTTAGACAAGAGGAAATACAGACACAGAAAGAAAGTAGTATGAGCAAATGCTGGAGCCCAATCTGACTTAGACAGAAAAGGATAGGAAGGATACTTACTGCAATCCAAAAAAAACCCTAAAAAAAGCCAACGCTACTAATTGCAAAAACACCTGAGATCACACGACCTCTACCACCTAAATTAGTTCTCTGGTGTAACAAAACTAAGCCCCAGCCACAGAAAAATAAAACTGGAAAAGGCAAATGAACAAACAACAATGGCTCCAGAGGAACCGAGAGGAGACCAAGCCCCCCGGGGAGGGGAACCTGGCCAACCTCACAGAAATGCAGAGAATTATACAAATGCCAAGCACAAAAACAAAAAACAGAAAAAATCTTATCTGAGAGCAGGAGAAGAGGCAAGACTCAGCAAGCTTCCAAGTGAACCAGGAAACAACGTTGAGACAAGAACAATTGATCACTGGCAACCATGATGGGGGAAACCTCCCTTATATCCAGCCAGTCTGTTATCCCTGATTGCCAATCCTCATTGAATGGTTCAGTACTGTTTGCAACCACCAGAGGGAGCTTCTGCTCAGAATTAATTTCTAAAATATTCATAACACCTCGTACACACATGGCTCTGCTCCGTACACCTCGTACACACACGGCTTTGCTCCATACACCTCGTACACACACGGCTCCGCTCTGTACACCTCGTTCACACAAGGTTCTGCTCCGTGCACCTCGTACACACTACAGCACTGCTACATCCACCTCGTACACACACGGCTCCGCTCCGTACACCTTGTACACACTACAGCACTGCTACATCCACCTCGTACACACACGGCTCCGCTCCGTACACCTCGTACACACACGGCTCCGCTCCGTACACCTCATACACACACACAGCATTGCTACATCCACCCTGTAAACCCTCCTGACCCCACACATAGTAAACTTCACCTCATCCAGCACCATGACAACCAGCACACAGAGACCGAGGACCCTGATCATGTGACCCCTGACTCCTCCCCTCCTGTAATAATAGGAAAATGGTGTGCACACGGACAAATGGTCGAGGTGCAAGTGCAACGGTATGGTACCTATTGTAAAGTAAGATAATGCACTGCACACTCTGTAGGAATTCTATGCAAAATAACAGAAATTTATTGACACAACCAATTAGAAGAGGCATACAGTGAATATAAGTGACAAATAAATCATTTGACGTTTCGACTCTCCTGAGTCTTAATCATAAGTCACTGATATTAAGTGAGTCCTAACTAGAGAAATACCTTTTAGGACAAAGCTGAAGAATTATATTAGAGGTTATATAGAAATATATGGCCATAACCTCTAATATAATTCTTCAGCTTTGTCCTAAAAGGTATTTCTCTAGTTAGGACTCACTTAATATCAGTGACTTATGATTAAGACTCAGGAGAGTCGAAACGTCAAATGATTTATTTGTCACTTATATTCACTGTATGCCTCTTCTAATTGGTTGTGTCAATAAATTTCTGTTATTTTGCATAGAATTCCTACAGAGTGTGCAGTGCATTATCTTACTTTCCTCCCCTCCTGTGACCTCATCACAGGTCCTGTGGGCACGGAAGAATACAGCATAGCAGCGTCATTGCTAAGTGTGAGAGGCTGAGCTGTAGAGGCAGGGCGGGCGAGGAAAGGGTGCATGGGGGCGTGGCAGCTTATCTCACTGCGGGACACATAGCATCCCGGCCGGGACAGCGGGTGGGAGGGTCTAAGTCGGGACTGTCCCACTCAATCCGGGACAGTTGGGAGGTATGGAGTTGCCAAATTTGCTGTTTCCAGGGGTTGCAGTCCCTTTATGGCCATGTCCTTAAGGGCATCAAAGGTAGTATCTGGATGATCCAAGGACCACCAATGCACAGTCCTGCTTTCCGCTTGGGAACTCAGCCCCCGTACAAATTGTTCTTTTAGCATTTTACTCTCATTGATGACGCTAATTCGATTAACCAGTTTTAGAGCTCGCAGGACCCCTTGTAAACAGCAGGCATAGTCCCGAACGCTGTCCTCTTGTTTCTGAGAGCATTGTTAGAACCTCTTCTGGAGGTCTGCTTCAGTGCGGTCCTCAAAGGCAGTCTGTAACTTTTTGAAAATTGCGGGCACTGATTCCTGGTCTGCAGCCAACCACGTCTCTACTTCTCTCTCCGCAGCACCAGTCAATTGTCCCACAACTACTGCAGCCCTTTGTTTGTCTGACATAGAATACATGTCCAGTATGCTGCATATTTTGCGCTTGAATCACGACAGGGTGTCTGACTTGCCGCTGTACTGGGGAAGCCATTTTACTCCAGGCATGTACGGTAAAGTCAGTGGTACTATAGGGGCTATAGGCCCAGGTAAAGAGGCGGCTGCTCCGGCCTGCGCGGCAGCGGTCGAGGGCAGATCATCAGGGCTGTCAGACTGGGCCGTGCCGTCGGACGGGTGCTGCGACATCTCGGTGCCCCCCTAGTGAACCGTGGCCTACCTTCCTTCAGTAGGCCGCAGCTCCGCAGGGCACGGTCTGCAGGTAGGACCTGCGTCGCCGACGTCCCACGTCAGAGCGTTCACTGGAGCTCCCTGCCAGGACCTGACGCCACGTCAGCGCATGGGGGTGTGTCCAAGACTTCGCGTGGTTTCACAGGTACGCCTCCTAGTTTTCCCGCGGTGACGTACTAATAACGGAGAATTGCAGGAAATCTTCACCACAATTCAATATACAGTCTTTTTGTAAAAACGCACAGTACCTGGTGGCAACGAGCACAACTTCCTCCGTTGCCGCGGGCACGCGATCCTGTTTGTGACGACAGATAGATGAGCCGCCCGCCACGGCTGTGGTTAGAGCAGGAACATCCCGGAGCACTGTAGGGTGAAGGGTGCACATCCGGATTCTCCCCAGTGAGCAGGTGTAGGGCCTCCTGTTGCTTGCCTCTCTGTAGTAAGTTTCTGACCTGCCTGTAGCTAGGCCTAACTTTGTCTCTGTCCTGCACCGGCTGACTTTGTGGTAGAGCCTTCTCCTGGAGTACACACTCCCTGCTTGTAGGGTCTCTGTGTCCCCTGGCTCTGTTACGTATCAGCTTTTTGGTGATCCTGGGACCTGTAGTCCTCCAGGAATTCCGGTTGTCTCCTACTGGGTCATAGAGATCCCTGTAAGCTCGGACCCGGTGTCCGGTATGTGCTTTCTGGGGTGAGCTGGTAAGGCTCCTCTGCCCCTTGCTACTTTCTCCTCTAGCCTTCGGCCTACTCGGACCCTCACTAGGCTATACACACTGGCAGTTAGTGGGCTGCCTCTTCTGCCGCTCTCTAGAGCGTTGGCACGCTCCTAGCTCGCTGACTTGAGCTTATTGAGTCTCACACTGCAGACTGACCAGTTTCTGTGTCTCGGTCTCTAGACTTTACTAGACTTCTGCCCAGAGTCTGTGTGAGTCTGTTCTGTTCTAACCTCCTGCCTCCTCCCTCCTTTTTATCTCCCCAGATGGTCTCCCTCTGGTGGTTTGAGGAAGGGTGAAGGTGTGTGTATGCTCTGAGGGCCTCTTGTGGATGAATCCTTTAATGCACCTGTTATGTACGGTAGCTGAGGAGGACAGGAACAACAGCAGGGCAGCCGAACACCTGAGATGTTGATAACTAATGGGTTGCAGAAACCTGAACTAACCACACAACTATAGGTAGCCGTGGAGCTAGAGCCCCAAATGAATAGGCAGCGCCCAAACATATAATGGCGGTTAGACAAGATGAAAACACAAACGCAGGGCCACAAGCTGACTAAATAGGAAAGGACAGGAGAGATTACTTTCTGCAACCCAGAAAACCCTACAAAAATCCAACAATTCTGATTACAAAAATACTGAGATCACACGATCTCGCCACCCGCTAAATCAGATTTCAGTGTGAACAAAACCAAGCTGCAGCCGCTGAAAAAAGCAGGAAAAAGCAAATGAAAAAACAACAGAGGCTACAGACAAACTGTGAGGAGCTCAAGGTCCCAGGAGGGGACCTGGCTGTCCTCCACAAATGTGCAGAAAACAATGCAAATAGCAAGCACAAAAATAAAAGCAGAAAATATCTTATCTGATAGCAGAAGATGCAGGCAAGACTCAGCAAACTTCCAAATGAACCAGGAACCACAACTGAGACAAGAACAGTTGATCACCGGCAACCGTGGGAACCTCCCTTATATCAGACCAGTCCATGATCCCAGATTGCCATTCCTCGCTGAAAGGTTCAGTACTGTCTGTAACCACCAGAGGGAGCCTCTGCTCAGAAACCATCTCTAGCACATTCATAACAGTACCCCCCCTTGAGGAGGGGTCACCGAACCCTCACTTGTGCAACCAGGTCGATCAGGATGAGCTCGGTGGCAGGCACGGATCAGTCTCCTAGCAAGGATGTCCGAAGCAAACACCCAAGAATTGTCCTCCTGACCATAACCTCTCCACTTAACCAAATACTGGAGTTTCTGTCTAGAAAAATGAGAATTCAATATTTTCTCAACCACATACTCCAGATTGCCCTCAACCAAAACAGGGTCAGGAGGCACAGCCATAGGAACCACTGGCTCGACAAACCTCTTCAATTAGGACTTGTGGAACACGTTATGGATCTTAAATGTCCCTGGAAGAAGCAAACGGAAGGAAACAGGATTAAGAATCTCAATGATCTTATAAGGTCCAATGAACAAGGCTTAAACTTTGGAGATGCAACCCTCATAGGGATATTTCTTGAGGACAACCAAACCAAGTTCCCCACTTTAAACCGAGGACCATCAGTCCTATGCCAGTTGGCAAACCGTTGGGCCTTCTCCTGAGAGAGAGACAACCTCTCCACTACCTGGTCCCAAATCTGCTGCATACGCTCCACAACAGAGTCAACACCCGGACAGACAGAAGCCTCCGTCTGTCCCGAAGAAAATCGAGGGTGAAACCCAAAATTGCAGAAAAATGGAGACATCAAGGTGGCAGAGCTAGCCCTATTATTAAGAGCAAACTCAGCCAAAGGCAAAAAAGAGACCCAGTCATCTTGATCAGCAGACACAAAACATCTCAAATAAGTCTCCAAGGTCTGGTTTGTTCTTTCGGTTTGTCCATTGGTCTGAGGATGAAAAGCAGGGGAGAAAGATAATTGAACACCAAGTTTAGAACAAAATGTCCTCCAAAATCTGGAAACAAACTGGACTCCTCTGTCAGACACAATGTTCTCGGGAATCCCATGTAACCGAACCACGTGCTGAAGGAACAAAGGCACCAATTCGGAGGAGGAAGGTAACTTAGGTAATGGCACAAGATGTATCATCTTGGAAAACCTATCACAGATTACCCAGATAATGGTCATTCTCTGAGAAACAGGGAGGTCGGAAATAAAATCCATGGAGATATGGGTCCATGGCCTCTTGGGCACAGGTAATGGCATTAACAAACCACTAGAGCGAGAGCAAGGCTTGGAGCGAGAGCAAGTCCCACAGGACTGCACAAATTTCCTGACGTCACGAGACAAAGTAAGCCACAAAAAGGACCGACTCACCAAGTCTCTGGTACCAAAAATCCCGGGATGACCAGCCAACACGGAACAATGAATCTCAGACATCACACTCTTCTTCCACTGGTCAAGGACAAACAATTTCCCAATAGGGCAGCGCTCAGGTTTATCCTCCTGACACCCTTCCAGAGCCAGTCTCAAATTGGGCGAGATGGTGGAAAGAACTACACCATCTTTCAAAATAACAGTAGGATCAGATAACTCAGGAGAGTCCGCAAAGAAACTCCTCGAGAGGGCATCCGCCTTAACATTCTTAGTGCCAGGAAGAAAAGAAACCACAAAGTTAAAACGTGTGAAAAACAAGGCCCACCTGGCCTGTCTAGGATTAAGTCGCTTGGCTGATTCCAGATAAACCAGATTCTTATGGTCCGTGAGGACCACCACCTGATGTTTGGCTCCTTCCAGCCAATGTCTCCACTCTTCAAAGGCCCACTGCATGGCCAATAACTCCTGATTACCCTCGTCATAATTACGTTCAGTTGGAGAAAATTTTCGAGAGAAAAAAGCACAAGGGTTACTTTTAGAGGTCTCTGGATCTCTTTGGGACAAAACAGCACCTGCCCCAATTTCAGAGGCATCAACCTCCACCTGAAACGGTAGAGAAACATCAGGCTGCCGTAGAACAGGAGCAGAAGTGAATCTCTGCTTAAGTTCCTGAAACGCAGAGACTGCCTCAGGAGGCCAATTCACCACATCAGAACCCTTTTTGGTCAAATCAGTCAATGGTTTAACAATACCGGAGAAATTACCAATAAATTTACGATAAAAATTGGCAAAACTCAAAAATCTCTGAAGAGCCTTTAATGAAGTAGGTTGGACCCAATCACAGATGGCCTGAACCTTGACCGGGTCCATTTCAATAACAGACGGAGACAAAATGAATCCCAGAAATGAGACCTTCTGTACGCCAAAAAGTCACTTTGATCCCTTCACATACAGTGCATTCTCTCTCAAAATCTAGAACACAGTCCGAACATGTTTCACATGAGAGTCCCAGTCATTGGAAAAAATCAAGATATCATCCAAATAAACAATCAGAAATGTATCCACAAAATCCCTGAAAATATCATTCATGAAGGATTGGAAGACGGAATGAGCATTAGTGAGACCAAAGGGCATCACTAGGTACTTAAAATGCCCCTCTGG
Source organism: Oophaga sylvatica (assembly GCA_033576555.1). NCBI lineage: Eukaryota > Metazoa > Chordata > Amphibia > Anura > Dendrobatidae > Oophaga > Oophaga sylvatica. The sequence goes on from JARQOD010000001.1 coordinate 537,584,046, forward strand.
TGTATTAAACGCCGTCTTCCATTCATCCCCGTGCTTAATGCGAATAAGGTTATACGCCCCCTGAGGTCAAGCTTGGTAAACCAACTAGCACTTTTCTCCCTGGAAAACAGGTCAGAAATCAAAGGTAATGGATATTGATACTTCACAGTGATCTTATTCATGAGACGATAATCAATACACGGCCTCAATGAACCATCCTTTTTGGCCACAAAGAAAAAAACGGCACCCAAGGGTGAAGAGGATGGTCTGATATGACCCTTCTCCAATGACTCCTTGATATAAGATCGCATAGCATCGTGTTCAGGTACAGACAAGTTAAAAAGGTGACCTTTAGGAAATTTACCACCAGGCACTAATTCAATAGCGCAATCATAGCTCCTGTGAGGGGGCAATGATGCAGATTTACTTTCACTAAATACATCCGAAAAATCAGCTGTACGCTTCTGATACAGTACCATATATCTGCTGGTATTTTGGGTACATTTTCCCAAACATGAGGAAGTATGGTGGAAGAGGCCGCTGTACTGATGGTGGTGGTGCATCTGCTGGAAGTGCCAAAAGCACAATAGCACCTAAGGCAGGAGGTGTTGAGCCTGCGTCATCGTCTGGCTCAAGAAGGCCTGGAAGGCTCCCTTTTCTGGGAGTAGGTAAACCGCTTTTAAAGCCAGAGCATCAGGAAAAGGTTTTGTCTTACATTGTCGAAACAGCCTCCAGCTCAATTGCCTCCTCTTGAAAAAGTGAAGGATGTGGCAGGCCACACTTCAGATTACTCCATGGAGCTCTTTTCACATACCATGCCTGGGTTATCAAATCAAATCCTGAATTCCTCAGTCCAACATGAATCTGACATGCAGTGCACTGATGCACAGCCACTGCTAGATGATTCTGCTGGTACATTCACCCAGAGCACTACATTGCCCTGGCTGTCCACTGAGCCAGAATCTGACCCTGATGAAACTCAGGTGCCCCTTCCCGCATACTATACCACCTTTCACGGTGACGCAGAGGAAGGTGCAGATGAAATTGAAGAGGAGGTGATGGATGATCCAGTTGTTGACCCGAATTGGCATCCATTGGGGGAAGAGGGTGCCGCTGGCAATAGCTCAGAAGAGGAGAAGGATCCGCAGCAGGCATTGACATTGCAGCAGCGGTTATCTGACAGGCCCGTAGCAGTCCAAAAACGTGTTAAAAAAACAAAAAGAGTTGCAGGACAGCTTGGCCAGGCGGTCAAGTTAGCACAGCGTGCAAGCCCTTAAAATGTATATGAGTCGCACGTACCAGGGCTTTGGGGTACTCGGCACCGAGCCTGTTCACTTCACTGTGGGATGTCACGGGTAGCACAGCTCGGTCCATTGCCCTGGGCGCTCACTAAAGGGGGATATTTACAGGGGATGATAGAATGTTCGTGACGCCACCTGTGGTTCCTGGTCAGGGTGACCAGCGCTGCCGGGTAGGTCCTCTGAGGGTTTGGGGCAGCAAGGTGTTAAGTCTCCCACAGGCGAGACTGATTCCTCAGAGTATATGGCGGTGTAGGGGTGCAGGAGCAATAATGCAGACACACACAAGCAAGTCTCTTTCTGTACCTTTACTGGTGATATTTGCAGGCACGTCCTGGGAAGCCATCAGGGTGGAGGATGCACGTCCAGTAATCCACTGAGTAGGTGTAGCGCCTCCTTACGCCTTTAATGTGTGTGAGTTTCTGACTTGCATAAAACAAATCTTAACTCCGTGTTTTCAGCTACGCCCGGCTGACCTTGTGGTGAGGTCTTCTTGTGGACAGAACAGTGTCTTTGTGGCGGTACCTGCCAGACCCCCGTCTTCCTAACCTCGGTTACGTATCAGCACTGCTGGCCCCCTGCGACTTGAAGTCCAGGGTCTCCGGTGTCTCCTACCAGTCGTGCAGATGCTGGTAAGCGCGGACCCGGTGTCCGGTGGTGCAGAGTGGAGATAAGCTATCAATGCTGGTTAACCTCGGTCACTCTCTTTTCCTCTTTCTTCCACCTGCCTTTCGTCCTACTCTCACCACTATCATAAGCACAAACTAGCAGCAGATGTCAGCTTTCTTTTCTTCACCGCTCTCCAAGCGTCGGCACGCTTACTTACTGAAACGCTCGCTGGGGGACTCTCAGTGGACTCAACTTTGACCAGACTAAGTGGTAATCCTTTCCACTAACACTGGACTCCACGATGTAAGCTGAGTAGTTCCTGAAGTCCTCAGGCTTTCAGATAAGTCTTTCTTTGGCTAGTCTTTCCCTCTCTACTCGTCTGAGGTAACTAGCTTGTCTGCTCTGCAACATGCTCTGACAAGATCACACACTCTGAGGTAAAACCAACGACTAGCTAACTCTCAGCTAGACTGCCTTCATCTCACTACTGTCGTCTCAAGGGCTCCCTCTGGTGGAACCAGGGAAAATGTGAAGTGTTGTGTGCTTATAGGTTATCATGGATTTACCTTTCGTGCATCCTCCAGGGTAACATGTGGCTCCAGTCACAGCTGGGCTACACATCCCCCCCTAGTTAATATCAGCACTCCCGGGCTGAAAAAGAAAACAATTTTTATAACATCAACAAATAAACATAATTATAACTCTTCCCTTGCGGGAGGTAAGGACACTTCAAACGTTTCATAATACAAGTAACATATATACAAATATTTACACAAATCTTATTTACATTTTTACACTTGGTTATTGGTTCACTGGATTAATTTGCTAGGCCTACTCTTGGCCTCTAACAGGTAATCTTCCTTTCGTTGTGCGTACTGACCTACGTGGTGTGGTGTCAGGTATAGTAGCCTCTGGCCTATCTGTCCTGCTTGCCGGCAAACTGTAAATCTGCCTCCACCTCTCTAGGGATCTGGCAAGCATACTAGCGACTGGGCGATGCGGTTCTGTTTCGCCAGGGGATTCTTCTTCCTGAGACCCTACATCTGAAGGTTCCACGTTTCCATTCTTTGAGATTCTACTTCTGGAGATGCTACAGGAGCAAGTTCCTCACAAACTATTTCTTCTGCTGCGGCAACTGGTTCAACTCGACGTTGGGGTGCTTCTTGTTGTTGGTAAAATTTGAAGTACTGGAATAATCACAGTGTCCCCAATACAAGGCCAATCTGCAGGAAAATCTCCTAGGTCCGTGTGTATGACTTCACCTGGTTTCTCTTTTTCCATAACAAGTTCTTCCTCATGAAGTTTTAACATGTCTGGACACAGTTTTAGGTGGTCTCTGGATACCGTGGTGGTTGTCTTTCCTCCATCTTTGCTAATGGTACAGGTTTTCCTGTTGTCAAACTCGGAATCTTGCACAACATATGGCTCTTTTTCCCACTGATCATCCAATTTGTGCATTCTTCTTTTTCTTTTTAGCACAATCTCTCCAGGTGCAAAAGGTTTAGCTGGAGCACTTTTGTTGTATTTCTCCTCTTGCTTGTCCCTTACTTTATTGAGACTATCTTCCATGCAGGCTTGTACTCTCCTGTACTGTTCCTGTCGGTTCGTGTCCCAATCTTCAGTAGTAACATCAGCTTCTGGTTCTACAACACCAAGTTCCAAATCCATGGGCAGCTTTCCTGGTCTTGCTCGCATAAGGTAGGCTGGAGTGCAGTTGGTGGAACTCACCGGTATGTGATTGTACAGATCTACCAGGTCAGGTAGTAGGTCTGGCCACCGATTCCTCTCCTCAAGTGGTACCGTCTTCAGCAGATCAATAACTATGTGATTCATCTTTTCACAGAGACCATTTGTTTGGGGGTGGTACGGTGTGGTTCTTATTTTCTTACACCCGTACAAGTGACAGAACTCTTTAAACAATTCGGCTTCAAAGGCAGGACCCTGATCAGTTAACATTTGCTCTGGATATCCATGGGGTCTGCAGAAATACGCCTGAAACGTCTTTGCTGCTGTTTCAGCTGTCAGATCTTTGACAGGGGCAACCACCAGGAACCTGGAGTAGTGATCCACCATGGTCAGGGCATATGAGTATCCTGACCGGCTGGGTGACAACTTTACATGGTCCAAGGCCACGATCTCCAAGGGGCGAGTCGTCTTGATGGGTTGCAGGGGTGCTTTCTGGCTGCTGTAGTCTTTTCTTCGGAGGCTACAGGACACACAGTTTTTACACCATTTTTCGATGGAACTGCGCATTCCCACCCAGTAGAAACGACACTTCAGCAGGGTTTCCAGCTTCTTCCAGCTAAAGTGCCCCGCTCGATCGTGGTAGGCTTCCAACACCATCTGGATGTCTCTTCTTGGAACTACTATCTGCCATACCATCTCATGGGTTCTGGGGTTGACGTACCTTCGGCACAGCTTCTCTCGTTCCACAGCTGCTTTGCTTGTTGAGACGCATCCTTCTCCAAGGAGGAACCTTCCTGAGTTATCAGCTCCTTGATGCGGCTGACAACCGAGTCACTGTTCTGGGTCTCCTTCCAGCTGTGGTGAGGTAAAGGGTTTAACGTCTTACCACTCTGCCTCCTGTAGGCATTTCTGTGGAATGCAGGTAGCTCAATCTCTTCTAGATCATCCAATTCCTCTTCCGTGTCGGACTCATGCGGCATTCTGGACAAGGCGTCAGCGTTGGCGTTCTTACGGCCCGCCCTGTACTTGATGGTAAATTGATAGTTCGACAGCCGAGCCATCCAACGTTGCTCCATGGCTCCCAGCTTGGCTGTTTCAAGATGTGTCAAGGGGTTATTATCAGTGTAAGCAGTGAACTTGCTGGAGGCTAGGTAATGCTTGAATCTTTCTGTAATGGCCCAGACCAGCGCCAGGAACTCCAACTTGAAGCTGCTATAGTTCTCTGGGTTCCTCTCGGTCGGCCGGAGCTTCCTGCTTGCCTATGCGATGACTTTCTCCAGGCCATTTTGCTTCTGACTGAGGACAGCTCCCAATCCTTCATTGCTGGCATCAGTATACAGCAGGAATGGCTGGCTGTAGTCAGGATAGGCTAAGATCTCATCGCCTTTCAGGGTCTCCTTCATCTCCTTGAATGCCTCAGCTTGTTCTTTACCCCAGTGGAATGGAGGATTTCTGCTCTTTAGGGAATGTCCTACCAGGAGGTCCTGCAGAGGCGCTGCTTTCTTGGTGTAGTCCTTTACAAACCTCCGGTAGTAACCTGTCAGTCCCAGGAACTGGCGCACCTCCTTGAGATTCTTCGGCTCCGGCCATTTCTGGATGGCAGTGACCTTCTCGGGGTCTGGCGCTACTCCTTCTGAGCTGACAATATGTCCCAAGTACTGTACCTTTTGTTTGAGCAGATGGCACTTTGAAGGCTTCAGTTTCATCCCATACTTGGACAGTGACTCAAATACCTCTGCCAGGTGCTTCAGATGATCCTCATACATCTTGGAGTACACAATTACGTCGTCCAGGTACAGCAACACGGTTTCAAAGTTGAGATGTCCCAGGCAACTCTCCATCACTCTCTGGAACGTTCCCGGGGCACTGCTAAGTCCAAACGGCATTCTGTCAAACTCACAGAGTCCCATCGGGGTGGTGATAGCCGTCTTCTCCCGGTCCTCCTCAGCCACAGCTATTTGCCAGTACCCACTAGTGAGGTCGAGGGTGGAAAAGTAGTTAGCAGTTTTTAAGGCAGCTAAGGATTCCTCAATTCGTGGTAAAGGGTATGCATCTTTATGTGTAATGCGATTTACTTGTCTGTAATCTACACACATTCTCATGCTTCCATCCTTTTTCCTAACTAGGACTAGAGGTGCTGCCCAGGGACTACAACTATCCCTTATCACCCCTGCTTCCTTCATGTCACGCAACATTTCCTTAGCTTTCTGGTAGTGTGCTGGAGGTATAGGCCTGTACCGCTCTTTGATGGGAGGATGACTGCCTGTAGGGATATGATGTTGTACTCCCTTAATGGTCCCAAAGTCAAGTGGGTGTTTGCTAAATACCTGTGCGTACTCCTGTACCACCCGTAGTACTCCCTGTTTCTGGTGGGCTGGAGTGGTGTCTGTCCCGGCATGGAGCTGCTGACACCAATCCTCCACCTGGGTTGCTGGGTCATTATCCTCCGCTGGTTGGCGGGAGGCTAAGGACTCTGTCGTGAGAATAGAGTTGTTATCTACGGTATGTAATTTAGCAACTGTGGCATAGCGTGGTAAATTCACTTCATCTTCTCCCCAGTTGAGAAGACGTACTGGTACTCTCCCATTTCATACTTCTACTACCCCTCTAGCAGTCAAGAGCGTAGGTCTGTGCTCTGAACAATGGGGCTCTACTACTGCTTGGTAGTTCTGTCCTCTCAGACCTATTGCTGCTCTACACCATATAAGCATTTCACTCATTGGGGGTATCACAATGGGGTTCGGGTCTGTCACCCGTACATTACCAATTTCACCATCTGTCAGCTTCGCTTGCTGCTGGCACATCAGGGCCCGGATCTCTCTCTGGATCACTCCCTTTTGCTTTGGCCTGGTAACTTCGGCGAGCTGTTGGAGCAAAAACACAACTTCTCCCAGACAGTTACTAATAATGTTTGTACCTAAAACCACATTTAAGCCATTTTCCTCATTTACAGTCTTTACTACTAAGAGTCCCTGGTCCTTCAGCTCCACTCTGCCCACCTTTACGTCCACGTTTTTGGCTCCGAGTATATCAACAGGGAGACCATTAGAGGCATACACAGCAAAGTCAGGGCTCGGGGGCTGGAGACTGTCCATGGACCAAAACTTATTATACAGGACATCAGGTATGATGGTCACCTGAGATCCAGTGTCCAGCAGGGCAGGGATTGCGATCCCGTCCAGGATGATGGACAGGTAGGGTCTTCCTCCCACAAACCTGCGGTTCCATTCGGAGGGGCCTGATGAGTCTATTCCTGAGTGTTGGCCCTCGGACCCAGGATCTGCTCGTTTAAATGACACTGTCGGGCTAGATGACCTTCTCTGTTGCAACGGTAGCAGATGATCTCTCGGCGAGGATGGTGCTGATCAGGGGTCGCTCCTGGGGGTGGCGTTGTCCTCCTCCGGTGGGGCGACGTCCTCCTTCTCCTCCGGTTCATCCAAGGGACATCCTCCGGGCAGTCGGCTAGCAGGATCTTTCCTCCTTCCTCCTTCCGCAGTTGCAGGGCACTCATTACAGCGGCCAGGTTTTTAGTCAGCTGGCGCACTTCTGAGCGCAGACAGTCCAACTCAGTAGGGGGCGCCACCTGCGTTTTGGCTTCCGCCACCAGCGGGGAAAAGGTGGATGCTGCTGGCTTTAGAGTGGCTTCACCCTGGTGACACTGGGTTGCCACCTCGGGCTTCTCCAGGAGTCGCAGTCCTTTTATAGCCATATCTTTTAGGGCATCAAAGGTAGCATCAGGATGATCCAAGGACCACCAGTGCACAGTTCTGCTTTCAGCTTGGGACCTCAATCCCTGTACAAACTGTTCCTTCAACATTTTGCTTTCATTAATGCCACTTATAGGGTTGACCTGTTTGAGAGCTCGCAGGGCCCCCTGTAGTCGGCAGGCGTAGTCCCTAATACTGTCATCTGGTCTCTGGGAGCATTGGTAAAACCTCATCCGGAGATCTGTTTCAGTGCGGTCCTCAAAAATATTCTGTAGTTTTAAGAAAATTGAAAGCACTGATTCCTGGTCTTCAGCTGTCCAAGTCTCTACTTCACTTTCTGCAGCACCAGTCAGTTGTCCTACTACCACTGCAGCTCTTTGTTTCTCTGTCATAGGGTACATGTCCATTATGCTGCATATTTTGCGTTTAAACCCTGACAGGGTATCTGGCTTACCGCTGTACTGAGGGAGCCACTTCGCTCCAGGCATGTATGGCAGCGTTAGCGGTACTATTGGGGCCACAGGACCAGGTGAGGGGCCAACGTCTTCACCCCGCGCGGCAGCGCCGGCGGGTAAGTCACCGGAGCGGTCGCCCTGGGCCGCGCTGTCAGCTTGCGGCTGCGACATGTCTGCGCCCCCCTAGTTAAGCGTGGCCTACCTTCTCCTGAAGGCTGCAGCTCTGCCAGGCACAGCGATGTGGAAGGACCTGTGTCGCCGGTGCTCTGACGTCAGAGCGATCACTGAAGTTCTCCACAGGACCTGCCGCCGTGTCAGAGTTGGGGGCGTGTCGGGACTCCGCGCGCTTTCTGCAGGTACGCCCCTTCTCTTTGCGCTGTAGCGCTGTAATTTGGCGGGCAATGGCGGACATTTGGCGCCAAAAATCTCAAAAATAGCAACACAGTCTCTTGCACAAAAACAGTCCACTTCAGGCACACAGGACTCACGTATAGCGAGCTTCGTATCCTGCTCGTGACGCCAAAAGATGAGTCACACGTACCAGGGCTTTGGGGTACTCGGCACCGAGCCCGTTCACTTCACTGGGGGATGTCACGGGTAGCACAGCTCGGTCCGTTGCCCTGGGCGCTCACTAAAGGGGGATATTTACAGGGGATGATAGAATGTTCGTGACGCCACCTGTGGTTCCTGGTCAGGGTGACCAGCGCTGCCGGGTAGGTCCTCTGAGGGTTTGGGGCAGCAAGGTGTTAAGTCTCCCACAGGCGAGACTGATTCCTCAGAGTATATGGCGGTGTAGGGGTGCAGGAGCAATAATGCAGACACACACAAGCAAGTCTCTTTCTGTACCTTTACTGGTGATATTTGCAGGCACGTCCCGGGAAGCCGTCAGGGTGGAGGATGCACGTCCAGTAATCCACTGAGTAGGTGTAGGGCCTCCTTACGCCTTTAATGTGTGTGAGTTTCTGACTTGCATAAAACAAAGCTTAACTCCGTGTTTTCAGCTACGCCCGGCTGACCTTGTGGTGAGGTCTTCTTGTGGACTGTGGACAGAACAGTGTCTTTGTGGCGGTACCTGCCAGACCCCCGTCTTCCTAACCTCGGTTACGTATCAGCACTGCTGGCCCCCTGCGACTTGAAGCCGTCTCCGGTGTCTCCTACCAGTCGTGCAGATGCTGGTAAGCGCGGACCCGGTGTCCGGTGGTGCAGAGTGGAGGTAAGCTATCAATGCTGGTTAACCTCGGTCACTCTCTTTTCCTCTTTCTTCTACCTGCCTTTCGTCCTACTCTCACCACTATCATAAGCACAAACTAGCAGCAGATGTCAGCTTTCTTTTCTTCACCGCTCTCCAAGCGTCGGCACTAGAGTTGAGCGATACTTTCCGATATCCTAAAGTATCGGAATCGGAATGGTATCGCCGATATCACTAAAAAATCGGCGATACCCGATACCGATACCGGAAGTCCCATGTAAGTCTATGGGAACAAAATATCGCAACTAAAAAAAACCCCATTCTTTCCTTGTAAACACTAAATATACACACATAGAATACATATATATATATATATATACATGTCATTGTGACATATATATATATACATATATGTATAGTTTATACACTTCTACATAGTAAAATATCCTTTGATTCAATTGCCGGGTAAAGCCGGCTTCAGTGAAAAGACAGAAGCACCCGACATGAAATGACACTTGGTGTACATAGGGTTAACCATGTCTTTTCATGTCGTTTGCTATCTGATTTGCACAAACAATTAAATCAGACTATGTGTGCAAAATTTCACACCTGTAGGGGTTAATTAAAGGTGTAAATTCGTTGTAAAAAAAACGGACTTTTTTGCTACGAATTTACACCTTTAATTAACCCCTACAGGTGTGAAATTTTGCACACATAGTCTGATTTAATTGTTTGTGCAAATTAGATAGCAAAGGACATGAAAAGACATGGTTAACCCTATGTACACCAAGTGTCATTTCATGTCGGGTCACCCGACATGAAATGACACTTGGTGTACATAGGGTTAACCATGTCTTTTCATGTCCTTTGCTATCTAATTTGCACAAACAATTAAATCAGACTATGTGTGCAAAATTTCACACCTGTAGGGGTTAATTAAAGGTGTAAATTCGTTGTAAAAAAAACGGACTTTTTTGCTACGAATTTACACCTTTAATTAACCCCTACAGGTGTGAAATTTTGCACACATAGTCTGATTTAATTGTTTGTGCAAATTAGATAGCAAAGGACATGAAAAGACATGGTTAACCCTATGTACACCAAGTGTCATTTCATGTCGGGTTCTGCATTTTCACAAAAGCCGGCAATTGAATTAGCGGCTATTATACTATGTAGAAGTGTATGAACTACAAATATAAATATATATATATATGTGTCACAAATTCAATGACATGTATATATATATATATATATATGAGGTGTAAAATTGCTGAAAAAAAATGCGTGGGCTCCCGCCCTATTTTCGCAACCAGACAGACAAAGCCAGTGAGTGGGGGCAGATAATAATAGCCCAGAGAGGGACCATTTTTTTTGGCCCCCCCGGCTACTTAACATCTGCCCCCAGACACCCCAGAAAGGGCAAATCTCTAATTAGATTTGCCCTTTCTGGCACTTTGCCCGTCTATTCCCATTGCCCTGTAGCGGTGGCGAATGGGTTAATAAGGGGTTAAAATGACCTTGCAATTGAAAGGTCACTTTAAGCCAGGTTAATAATTGAGAGCTGTCAATTAGACAACTATCAATTATTAATCCTATTGTATGAAAGAAAAATTAAACACACACACTTTAATAAAAAAGAAGTTTAATGAAATAATCACACAGTTTTTGACCATATTTTATTTACCTGCTAAAACAATTTCCTGTAATAAAAATAAAATAATAAAGCAAAATTATTCTTACCAATCCGATGCACAGTCAGGTCCCACGGTGTAATCCTTCAGAAAGGGTTAATGTTTACTGCAGGGACCGCAGCTAATGCTGCAGCCTCACAGTAAACCCCAAATGAATGAGTTCCTCTCCTGCCTGACAGGAGAGTAAAGGCTGGGTGTCACATAACGATACACCAGCGATCCCGACAACGATATGCACTTGTCAGGATCGCTGGTGTATCGCTACATGATCGCTGCTGAGCTGCCAAACAGGCAGCTCAGGCAGCGATCTGGGACAGCGACACTGCGGGTAACATCGCTTAAGGGCCCGTCTCACATAGCGATATCGCTACCGAGATCGCTGCTGAGTCACAAGTTTTGTGACGCAGCAGCAAGCTCACCAGCGATATCACTGTGTGTGACATTCAGCGACGATCAGCCCCCCTGCCGGGTATCGCTGATCGTCGCAGAAATGTCAGGACCTTTATTTGATCGCTGGTTTCCCTCTGACAGGCACGCATCGCTGCGTGTGACAGGCGGGAGACCAGCGATCCGCTGGTAACCAAGGTACACAGCGGGTTTCCAGGCACCGCGCAGCGCTTGGAAACCCGCTGTGTACTTTGGATACCAGCTCCCTGCATCAGGGCGCTGGTATCCAAGGTACACAGCGGGTTTCTAGGCACAGCCCCGCGCCTGGAAACCCGCTGTGTACCTTGGTTACCAGCGGATCGCTGGTCTCCCGCCTGTCACACGCAGCGATGCGTGCCTGTCAGCGGGAAACCAGCGATCAAAAAAAGGTCCTGACATTTCAGCGACGATCAGCGATACCCGGCAGGGGGGCTGATCGTCGCTGAATGTCACACACAGCGATATCGCTGGTGAGCTCGCTGCTGCGTCACAAAACTAGTGACTCAGCAGCGATCTCGGTAGCGATATCGCTATGTGAGACGGGCCCTTAAGTGGAAAGCTTAATTGATTGCTTTCCACTTTCACTTCAGGTCAGCCAGGGACACAATCAGTGACGTCAGAGGGAACTGATTAACAAAAATAGGGGTTCCCTTCGAAAAAAAAATGGCGTGGGGTCCCCCCTATTTTTGTTAACCAGCCAGATGAAGCAGACCGCTGAGGCCTGGATTTTCAGGCTGTTAAGGAGCCAAGATCCATGGACCTTGCCAGCCTGATAATACTAGGCCACATCAGTCTGCATATCTTGGCTGATTAACAAAAATAGGGGATCCCCTCTAAAAAAATTGGCGTGGGGTCCCCCCTATTTTTGTTAACCAGCCAGATGAAGCAGACCGCTGAGGCCTGGATTTTCAGGCTGTTAAGGAGCCAAGATCCATGGACCTTGCCAGCCTGATAATACCAGGCCACAGCAGTCTGCATATCTTGGCTGATTAACAAAAATAGGGGATCCCCTCGAAAAAAATTGGCATGGGGTCCCCCCTATTTTTGTTAACCAGCCAGATGAAGCAGACCGCTGAGGCCTGGTTTTTCAGGCTGGTAAGGATCCAATATCCATGGACCTTGCAAGCCTGATAATACCAGGCCACAGCAGTCTGCTTAGCTTGGCTGGTTAACAAAAATAGGGGATCCCCTCGAAAAAAAAACGGCGTGGGGATCCCCCCTATTTTTGTTAACCAGCCAAGTAAAATGCAGACTGCTGCGGCCTGGTATTAAAAGACTGTCAAGGCCCATGGATTTTGGCCCTCAACAGCCTGATAATACCAGGCTACAGCAGCCCCACATTTGGCGCATCAAAAGATGTGCCAATTGTGGCACTTTACCCGGCTCTTCCCACTTGCCCTGTAGCGGTGGCAAGCGGGGTAATAAGGGGTTAATGTCACCGTTGATTGCACGGTGACAATAAGCCCGGTTAATAATGGAGAGGCGTCAATAAGACACCGATCCATTATTAATCCCAAAGTTATTAAATGCATAAAAAAAAGACACAGCAAGAAAAAAGTATTTTAATGAAATAAAAGAGACAACACAGTTTTCATTACTTTTATTACTCTCATTCCTGCGACGCCATCGATCTCCTGTAAAAAAAGAAAAAAAAAAACCAACAGTATACCACCTGTCCGACGCAGTCCATAACGATAGTCCCACGACGATCCAGCTCTGCTACATCGCAATGACAGGCAGAGCCTGTCATTGCAACGCAGCACAGCTGATTACCTGCTTCCCCGGTGGTGACGTCATCGGACTGACTGCTTTACGGCCGGGATTACCCAGCAGTCACTGCAGTTATCGCGAGAAACTGCATGTGACCGCCGGGGAAAGAAGATGGCGGCCATGAAGCAGTCCAGGACGTGACCGCCGGAGATCTTCTGCCAGGTAAGTGCCGCTGACTCCTGACAGACCCGACCGACGGACACTGACAGTGACAGTGACAATCCCGATTCCGGTATCCGATAAGACGAAAATATCGGAACTCGGAATCGGAATTCCGATACAGCCAATATCGGCCGATACCCGATATTTGCAGTATCGGAATGCTCAACCCTAGTCGGCACGCTTACTTACTGAAACGCTCGCTGGGGGACTCTCAGTGGACTCAACTTTGACCAGACTAAGTGGTAATCCTTTCCACTAACACTGGACTCCACGATGTAAGCTGAGTAGTTCCTGAAGTCCTCAGGCTTTCAGATAAGTCTTTCTTTGGCTAGTCTTTCCCTCTCTACTCGTCTGAGGTAACTAGCTTGTCTGCTCTGCAACATGCTCTGACAAGATCACACACTCTGAGGTAAAACCAACGACTAGCTAACTCTCAGCTAGACTGCCTTCATCTCACTACTGTCGTCTCAAGAGCTCCCTCTGGTGGAACCAGGGAAAATGTGAAGTGTTGTGTGCTTATAGGTTATCATGGATTTACCTTTCGTGCATCCTACAGGGTAACATGTGGCTCCAGTCACAGCTGGGCTACACATATACCTTAGTAGGAGGCGTGCAGTGTGGCACTTTTTTTTACCAAAATCCTATTAATGAGGCAAAGGTTATCTGTAAGAAGTGTGGAAGGACCTTTAACCGAGGGAAAAATCTCTGAAATTTGAATACCAGTTGCATGCTTAGACATTTAATCAACATGCACTTGCAAGCGTGGACGGACTACAAAACCTCAGGTAGCACATGTGCACCATCACCATCACCAACCCCCTCTCAGTCCGTCATGTCCACCGCTAGTTCACCCATATGCAGCTCTCAAGTCCAGCTCACCCTAGCAGACACTCTGAGTAGGGCAAGAAAGTACTCATCCTCTCATCCACGTACACTGGCTTTGAACGCCTACATTGCCAAACTGATATCATTAGAGATGATGCCCTTCCGTTGAAAGTGCAGCGTTCAGAGAGCTCATGGCCTTCGCTGTCCCACGCTATGACCTACCCAGTCGTCATTTTTTTTCTAGAAAAGCCATCCCTGCCCTTCACCTGCATGTGAAAGACCGCATTGTCCATGCACTCAAACAATCAGTGAGTGGAAAGGTGCACCTCACAACAGATGCATGGGCCAGTAGGCATGGCCAGGGCCGTAATGTGTCCATCACTGTGCACTGGGTTAGTGTGGTGGATGCAGGGTCCACAGGGGACAGCGGCGGTGGGACAGTGCTGCCTAGCGCATGGTATAAGCAACAGTTGGCTGTAGGCGTTCGACCCTGCTCCAGAAGCGAAAGCTCGTCGACAGAGCGCAGTCGCACGAGCACTCCATCCGCAGCTGCCAGTGTGGCACATGAGGTGTCCCTCTATCGAACAGCTAGTGGTAAGCGTCAGCAGGCTGTTTTAAAGATTATGTCTTTGGGCGACAACAGACACACCGCGGAGGTACTGGTCGACTACTTGCAGCGAGAAACTGAGTCATGGCTGGGAAGTCTACATCTTGCGCCAGGCAAGGTAGTCAGTGATAACGGCCGTAATTTTGTGGTGGCCGTAGCCCTGGCAAAACTCAGACACATTCCTTGCCTGGCTCACACCCTTGAAACTGGTGGTGCAGTGTTTCCTAAATAATTATCCGGAGTTAACAGCCCTGCTCCATAAGGTGCGAAGACTGTGCTCGCACATCCGTCACTCGCCCGTAGACTCCAGTCGTATGTAGAGGCTGCAGCGATCGCTCCACCTCCCCAAGCACCGTCTAATCATAGACGTTACAACAAGGTGGAACTCCACCATGCACATGGTTGAGAGGCTGTGTGAACAGAGGCAGGCTGTAATGCATTTGTGGGAGGATACATGGGCAGGCAGTTTAAGGGCAGACATGGAGTTGTCGGGTGTGCAGTGGTCAAAGCTGAAAGACCTCTGTAAACTACTTCAGTGTTTTGAGGAATGCACACGGCTGGTAAGTGCAGATGACGCCATCATAAGCATGAGCATCCCACTAATGTGTCTGCTCATGCAAACTCTGATGCACAAAGATCAGGCGTCTGCAGCCGAGGAGGAAGTGGAGGAGGAGGAGGAGGAGGGAAGCCTTGATGACAGTCAGGCATTGCCTGCTCAGGGAACTGTCCTGGATGAGGTAGAGGAAGAATAGGAAGAGGAGGAGGAGGATGAGGGGGATGATTATATTGGGGAGGAGGATGCTTCTCAGGGGACAAGAGAAAATGTTGGCTTGCCAAGGTCAGGTACAGAGTTTGTGCGTGACTGGAGGGATGTGGATTTGGCAGAAAGTTTTCCTCCACTCACCAATGGCAGTGCATCATTGACACCTGGAACATTGGCCCACATTTGTGATTAAGTCTTGCAGATCCTAAAAAGGGACCCCCGCATTGCCAAAATTATGAAGGATGACAACTACTGGTAGGCTAGCATCCTCGATCCACGCTATAAAGGCAAATTACAGAACATCATGCCACAAGAGAACCTAGAGCTAATATTGGCGAATAAACAAGCAACTCTGGTAAACCGTTTGTTAGAGGCATTCCCAGCACACAGCAGCGGTGCAGGTTCTACCACGTGCCGTACTGGGCCAAACGGAAGAGGTGTTCGTGGTGCACACAGCTGAAGTGGCGTTGGAGACAGGGGTTTCATGACCATGTTGTGGACTGATTTCTCAAGTAACGCTCACACGACTGGTAATACTGAATCAATTGCAACAGACAGGAGACAGCAGTTGTCAACTATGGTTCAAAATGACCTCTCCTATCCTATTGATGTTCTCCCTCACAGTTCATTCCCCTTTGACTACTGGGCCTGTAAACTGGACATCAGGCCTGATTTGGCCCAATATGCTTTAAAGGAGCTCGCTTGCCCTGCTGGTAGTGTGCTATCAGAAAGAGTCTTCAGTGCAGCTGGATCAATCCTGACAGAAAGAAGGACCCGGCTGTCGACCCAAAATGTTGGTGATCTCACCTTCATAAAAATGAACCATGCCTGGGTTTCAAAGGATTTTGTACCACCTTCCCCTGATGACACATAGGTTGCCAGCAAAATGGTTCGCTTTGTCCTTCTCTTCCTCCGACTTCTCCAATTTCTCCATTTGTAGCTGCTGAACGTCCAGCCTACACCTCAACATATGCCAGTTTTTCCACCTCCCTTTCTGGGCTGTACCCCCCCAGGGCCGGCGTCAGCACCTGGTGCACCCGGGCAAGTGTTGGCTCCCTGAGCAGGTGGGGGGGCCCACTCATAGTATGCAAAAGTGTCTCTGCCCACTCGTCGTCAAACACACCGGCGTACTATGATAGGCCCTGTGCCAGTGCCGTCGCCCACGAGTGGGCCCCCTCTGCTTGCTCAGGGCCCCAGCACTTGAAATACTTACCTCTCCTTGCTCCACCGCTGACGTCTTCCGCGTTTCCTGACAGTGACATTCAGGTCAGAGAGCGCGATGACCTCAAGTCTGTACGCCCTCTGCCTAAACAGTCCAAGTGCAGAGAGCTGGAAGATGGCGACGCTGAGTAGTCCAGAGTAGAGAAGTGCCCAGCGAGGAGAGGTATTTAATTTTTTTAATGTTTGGAGCATTATACACTGGAGAATTATATATGGGGCCCATCATACACTTGAGCATCATAGATAGGGCCCATCATACACTGGAGCATCATCCATGGGACCATCATATACTGGAGCATCATATGGGGCCCATTATATATGGAGCATTATATTGGCCCATCATACACTAGAGCATCATCCATGGGGTGCATCACACACTGGAGCATTATAAATGAGGCCCATCAGACACTGGAGCAGCATATACGGGGCCCATTATACACTGGAGCATTATAAATGGAGCCCATTATATATGGAGCATTATATTGGCCCATCATACACTGGAGCATCATCCATGGGGCCCATCATAGACTGGAGAATTATAAATGGGGCAAATCAGACACTGGAGCAGCATATACGGGGCCAATTATACACTGGAGCATTATAAATGGGACCCATTTTATATGGAGCATTATATTGGTCCTATCATTCTCTGAAGCATCATCCATGCAGCCCATCATATACTGGAGCATCATATGAGGTCATTATATATGGAGCATTATAAATGGGGCCCATCAGACACTGGAGCAGCATATATGGGGCCCATTATACACTGGAGCATTATAAATGGGGCACATTATATATGGAGCATTATATTGGCCCATCATACACTGGAGCATCATCCATGGGACCCATCATATACTGGAGCATCATCTGGGGTTCATTATTTATGGGGCATCATATAGGGTATGGAGCATCATATGTAGCACATATGGGGCCTATTCTGAATGGAGCATTATATGGAGCCCATTCTGTATGGAGCAATATATGGGGCCCATCATATACTGTATGGAGCTTTATATGTGACTCATTATACTGTATGGAGCAATATGTGTGGCTCATTCCACTCTATGGGGACCGTCCTATACTGTATATACGGTATGGCACATTATATGGGGACCATCATATACTGGAGCATTATGTGGAGCTCATCATATACTGTATGGAACATTATATGGGACCAATTATTCTGTATGGAGCAATATATGGGGCTCATTATTCTGTATGGCGCACTATGTGGTGGCCATAATACTGTATAGAGTAATATACTGTCCGGTTTTTGAGCCATTGTAGAGTTTAAAATAGATATCACTCATTTAATGTAAGAAGAGAAGTATTTGGCATTGTACTATACCTATATTTCTCTGCCATATCGGAGTATCATGAATTGTGGTATGTGTTAAAGGGGCCCACTGACACTCTTTCGCCCGGGGCACACGAAAACCTGGAGCCAGCCCTACCCCCCCACAACTTTAGCCAAATAACCCCCAGTTTTCAATGCCTAACTATTATTATAAAGTAAATTTAGGTTGTCAAGCTTAAGTAATAAGAATTGATGTTGTTGGCATTGAAACGGGCACTCTAGGTGTGTTTTCTGTCCTCCACTCCCTGCCGACTTTGCTTCCCCATTGACTTGCATTGGGTTTCGTGTTTCAGTCGGACCTCCGACTTTTCCCGATAGTCGGCCGATTTCGTTCGACTCGACTTTTGAGAAAGTCGGGTTTCATGAAACCCGACTCGACCCTAAAAAAGGCCACTTTAATTTTGTCTTGTTTTGATTTTCATTTGGACTTGTTTCCACTTTCATTTTGGAGGTCTCTCCAAATCCAGGCCTCCATTGGTTCAAAAATTTGATTTCCATTGATGATTTTTGTGTGATTATGTTGACAGCACATTCAACTTTGCACAGAACAAAGTATTCAATGAGAATATTTCATTCATTTAGATCTAGGATGTGTTATTTGAGTGTTCCCTTTATTTTTTTGAGCAGTGTATAAATGTATATATATATATATACATATACTGTATATATATATATAGTATAAATATATATATAGAGAGAGAGAGAGGATTATTTGCTTTTTAAACCATGTGTACATTTTTTTTACAATGCTATTTTAACATGAGTTTTTACATAGAGCAGTGCTCTCTATGTAAAACCTCATGTTAAAATTGCATTGCATATGGATTGCATACGCATGTCATACGCATGTTATACGGATGTTCCGTGGAAAAATCGCACGGAAATCGCATAACACTTACATAGCAGTTGTCCGTTTTTCGGTCCTGAAATCGGACCATTGTTTTTCTCGCAAATGGGTATGAGCCCTTAGTCAGATAGGATACTACCTAGCTAAACTGTGTGGCTGTGAAATCAACCTTTCAACAATTTTTTTTTTGCTATTACTGAGGTCTACAGATGCTTCTATTGTGGCTCAATTCACGAGTACACCATTCTAAGGCTGGAGTCATACACAACATATAAAAATATGGTCCGTTTTTTCCGTACGAAAAATGCAGAAATGTTCCCTGAACAGTGATCCGTATGTCATCCGTTGGCAATGCAAGGATGTGATTTTTGCGCATGTAAGCATCCATATGACCAATATCAACACATGTTAGCCGACAGCACTTCAATAGGGAGATGCACGTTCCGGTCCAATGAACCAATTGGAGCATATACCATCACACAGAGAAAAAGGACAGCATCCCTTCCAGGTGATTAGAAAATTCCAAAAAACTTTATTCTGCCAAGATGCAACATTTTGACCTTTGCAGGTCTTTGTCAAGCATGCATCTGTGTGACATCTTTATGGCGATTTTTTTCTCGCAACCTTGCAAAATGGACATTTAATGGTTGAGGCCTGAACATAATTTAAATCATAATCAACAACCCTATTTATTGGCTCTAGAACAGGTGGCAGCCTCCAATCTGGGCAGTTTCTGGCCATACTTGGGTTGGGGTATTTCTGCTTAGTGTGAAAAATGTCACACAGACTTACTTTCAGCACAACTGAGCGGGTGCTTTACAACTGGGTTTTGTCACGCTGCTTTGACCAGCCATACCCAGTGATTGTGGATCCGAGGAGGAGGAGACGAATGTGAGTCCATCCGGTTTTGAAGCAACACCTCATTAACCCCTTAACGACTGCCGATACGCCTTTTAACGGCTGTAGTTAAGGGCATTACACATGTGATTCATCATATGTGATATACTTAATTAAGTGTCCATGCGGTCTCGGATATGTTGGGGAGACCACTCAGCATATCCGTGACCGCATCTCCCAACACAAATCCACAATCAGATGTGGACGTATTTTGCTGCCGGTCCCTGCTCATTTTTTGGAGAAGCAACACACTATCGCCCAACTTAGATATCAGGTGATTGATCATGTTCCCAAAGCAAGAAGAGGTGGCGATAGAATTAAAAAATTGAAGGAACGGGAGTCCTATTGGATCCATACGCTGAAGACACTTTCTCCGTATGGTCTCAATAAAGAGTACGAGCTTTCTTACTAATGAACCTTTTTTCTATGTCCATTGCATACTGGAGACATGTGTTAATTATCGATTGTTTTTCCTTTGTTACTTTCCTTGGTTAGCCTGGTCTCTAGCCATTATAATCTTGTCCATGACGATTTTCCATACTTTAGACTATGAAATTACCATATCTAATGAGACTTAACCTTGGTGTGATTTTGTTATTATTATGATTTGTGATTTACACATCTTTATCACATATGTCTTAGTCCACAATATGACATTATGTTCATATCTCTGTATTATTTTTGTATGCCCGGAGATACTGCATTATTGATCTCTCTCTTTTCACTATTGTTTCCCTGATACAATATGTGTTCTTTACTTTCTACAGCAGGTCGGCACCGATCTCGTGTCCTGACTCCTTCCCTGACTTGCGCACTGTATCCTTGGGGATTCGGCTTTCCTCGGCCTCCTCTCGGCAATTCTCGGCTTTCTGCACATGCGCACTCGTTATCTAACCTTTCCAGCCGAACCCGGAAGTTCACGGGCTCGGCGTTCACCAGGCACATAAATAGCAGCGTGTGTGTAATGGCGCCACAGCTCACCAACGCATTATGAAGTTCCCGGACGTTGTCCTTTTCATAGGCATTAAGGTATGTCTTACTGTATACTGCTTTTGTAGTTGGACTGCCCGACCACACTAACTCTATGTTGTCACAGCATTATCTACCTAAGACACCTGGAGACAGGCAATATATTTTTTTGACCGGCGTTAGTTTTCATAGCAGATACTCCCTGCTACTAGTCTTGGCATACATATTACTCAGTTCTTTTCTTATGTGGCGTTATGCTATATATGTTTCTCTAACCTTTAGAGGATCACTAATTGGACATTATGTGATATATATTATCCCTTATTGCCTTGTATATTTTCTGTGCAACTATTGATCTATAATATGTAAATTAGGGATTTTTTACTAGATATCATTATATGTTATATCACACTATCTTATATTTCCCTCCATATGGATGTCCAACGTGACTACACTATGACTATAGTCTTTAGCATCTCTTCCTTTTTTTATTTTTATTTTTTATTTTTTATTTTTTTACCTTCCATTCCTGCATTTATGCTAAAGCGATTTGCACATATTATTATGTGTTGGCTACCGCACACACGTATATACATATAAGGCCTCACACTTGTAAATACTTCCTTATTTTTTTATTATTTTTTTTTTTATTTTTTATATTTTTTTTCTTCCTTTTGGTTCTTATTCACTTGTGGCCCTTTTGCTCTACTGGATTTTTTCCTATTAGTTTTTTTTCCCATTAGATACCTTTTGATACCTACTTATTTTATTATGGAACTTATTCTGTGCTTCAATTTTGGCTGCCTTGTCTATTATTATTAGTAGCTCATGTGTGTTTATTTTGAGTTTATATTTGATGTATTAATGTATTTCATTTATTGTTTTTCCTTTTTTTAATTTTACATTTTTTTCTCTATACAGTAAATGGTACTTCTTGAAAAAGGCATAAAGCGCCGAAACGTTGAGATATTATGTACCTATGCTTGCCATTGTTCTTCGGAGTTCCTTGTTTTTCCACATGAGCTGTCTCTGTTCCAATAAAGATTTTTGTTTTGCATCCTACTATCGCTTGGTGTGCCGGATTATATTACTGACTGTATACTCTTTGTTTTCCCTGAGCACCCACAATACCAGTGAGCTTCCCCACTATTTTTTCTAAGTACATATTTTTCTTTTGGGTTGAATGCTCCAATTTTTTAGACTCAATGTCTTCTTCTACATTGTCGTATAATCCTGAAGAGGCTTCTAACATTGTCGCACAGGTTGCAACCCCTGGGGCCTTTTTACATACGCCATCGCAGGAATTGCGTACAAGGGATTTCGAAAAAGACTTACGTAGATTTACCGCATTGGATCTTCATAGCATTACGCTTGCTGAATACCACAGAGTGCAGAGGATTCCACGTGGCCTAAGGGTCTCCTTGAGACCAACATTATTTCAAGAAAATACTGAGTACTGCACTAAATTTGAAGCAGTGTTGAACAAGTGCTCCATGGACTTGATTGTCTTGACTATAGACTACCTACAAAAAGAGATCAACGAACTCAAAACTAAAATCACTACCACTGAACAGCAATTGACCGGTACTTCGTCTCCTGAGGACTTTAAGTCTCTCAAAACTAAGATCGACAAGTCTATCTCGGAGTTTCGCAATAATCTGCAAGAAAGAAAGAAATCCAAATTTTTGAGAGACGCCGACGATTATAAAAATAATCAAGTATATAAATGGCGGTCATCAACCTATTACAATCCTACGAGATTTACACGCAGGGATTACAGTCCCTTTTCAAACAGCTCAGACAGCGACTTTGGATCTTCTCGTCCTTCTTCTTCTTCCTCTTTTTTAGGAGCACGTCGTACGCGTCAGTCCCGAGGAAGACGCGGAGGGGGCGGAGACTTCACCACCGACCGCTCAAGAATCGTGACACGGACTCAGGTAGGAGTACCTCATCTAACCTCGTCTACAATATCTCTTCAGCCATCTTGTCACCATCTGAACTAGGGGTGTTGGAAAAGGGCCTGTCTTTTTGCCCGCTCCCTCACTTCGATACTTTCCAAGTTGACTAGGAACTACATAATTTCTTTCGGAGGCTGAGACTTAAGGCCCATTTTTCCTCTCAACAACAGGTAACTATACCTCCTTTGACAGTATCGAGATCCTCATTCACCTTAGGGTCATTGGGCCTGAAGAATCCCAGCACTTTCCAACCCCCAAAGATACATCATCCTGTAGAGATCTACATTGATCTTGTTAAGAGAGACATCTCTACATATCTGGACTCTATTCGCAATGGACACATGAAAATTAAGAACAATCTTACTAATGTTGAATATAGATCTTTATTGGCCCTAAAGAATAATAAGAATTTGGTAATTAAACCGGCTGATAAGGGGGGCGCTATCGTCGTACTTGATAGGTCTTATTACATGGAAGAGATTTTCTCACAGTTGAATGACCTCAATACCTATATGCCAGTTTCTGTTAATCCTACCTTCGAAATTGAGAAATTGATCTCATCTCTGGTAACAAACTACGAGCATATAGGGGTAATTGATGAGAATTTAAGTAAATTTCTGGTGAATAGATTTCCTGTGATCCCAGTATTTTATACTCTTCCAAAAATACACAAGAACTTACTCCGACCACCAGGTCGACCCATTGTAGCGTCTACCAACTCCATCCTCTCACCCTTGGCCATTACATTAGAGAAAATTCTATCTCCTCTTATTCCTTCCATCAAATCTTATCTAAAGGATACGATACATTTCCTTAGGACGCTTAAAGACATGGGGGTACTTCCAGTTGGGTCACGATTAGTGACCATGGATGTTAATAGTCTGTACACGAGCATCAATCATAATGAAGGTATCCAAGCGACCATTTCATTTCTGAGAATCCACACCTCTTTTAGCGATGTACAAATTCAATTCTGTGAGGACATCTTGACTCTTATTCTCACTAAGAATTTTTTTCTTTTTGGGGACCAATTTTATGTGCAAAGGAAAGGTACTGCTATGGGGTCCAATATGGCACCCCCATATGCCAACATTTTCATGGATTCTTTTGAAAGAACATTTGTCTATCCCCATCCATCTTTTGACACTCATGTATTATACTGGAAGCGTTATATCGACGACGTTTTTGTCATCTGGAATGGCGACATTGAATCTCTCATTCAGTTTCATTCTGACTTGAATGTCAGTAGCCCTGACATCACCTTTTCAATACAATATGACGATCACTGCCTCAATTTTTTAGATACAATGGTCCATTTGTCAGACGATGGCCAAATCGGGACCGATATTTACACTAAACCAACTGATAAAAACAGCCTTTTACTATTCAGTAGCAGCCACCCAGCACATGTAAAAAAGTCACTCCCCATATCTCAGCACGATCGGGTACAGAGGATTGTATCCGACCCCCTGGTACAACGTAGGAGACACAATGATATGGATCAGAAGTTTCGTGAGCGGGGTTATCCCGACAGAGTCCTCAAAGACTCATATAGAGAAGGGGTCTCATGACCCAGGATGGACACCAAAAATCAGAGGATACCTTTCGTTAATGTCTTTCACCCCTTTAAACATAGGATCCATCAATGTATTTCAAAACATTGGAATATTTTAGAAGCGGCCTACCCTGACGTCCCGGAATTTAGGAATAAACCCCTGATTTGTTACAAGAAGTCGGATAACATCAGAAATTTTGTGGTCAGAGCCGATATTGGCACAATTAAAACTGGGCTTACACAGAGTGTGTTGCACACCCCTCGCAATGGGACTTTTCCATGTCTGGGGTGTCTACAGTGTTCCAATATCACGAAAGGTGACAGTTTTTCACATCCCAGGACAGGTCGGCGATTTCCCATCAAAGGGCATTACACATGTGATTCATCATATGTGATATACTTAATTAAGTGTCCATGCGGTCTCGGATATGTTGGGGAGACCACTCAGCATATCCGTGACCGCATCTCCCAACACAAATCCACAATCAGATGTGGACGTATTTTGCTGCCGGTCCCTGCTCATTTTTTGGAGAAGCAACACACTATCGCCCAACTTAGATATCAGGTGATTGATCATGTTCCCAAAGCAAGAAGAGGTGGCGATAGAATTAAAAAATTGAAGGAACGGGAGTCCTATTGGATCCATACGCTGAAGACACTTTCTCCGTATGGTCTCAATAAAGAGTACGAGCTTTCTTACTAATGAACCTTTTTTCTATGTCCATTGCATACTGGAGACGTGTGTTAATTATCGATTGTTTTTCCTTTGTTACTTTCCTTGGTTAGCCTGGTCTCTAGCCATTATAATCTTGTCCATGACGATTTTCCATACTTTAGACTATGAAATTACCATATCTAATGAGACTTAACCTTGGTGTGATTTTGTTATTATTATGATTTGTGATTTACACATCTTTATCACATATGTCTTAGTCCACAATATGACATTATGTTCATATCTCTGTATTATTTTTGTATGCCCGGAGATACTGCATTATTGATCTCTCTCTTTTCACTATTGTTTCCCTGATACAATATGTGTTCTTTACTTTCTACAGCAGGTCGGCACCGATCTCGTGTCCTGACTCCTTCCCTGACTTGCGCACTGTATCCTTGGGGATTCGGCTTTCCTCGGCCTCCTCTCGGCAATTCTCGGCTTTCTGCACATGCGCACTCGTTATCTAACCTTTCCAGCCGAACCCGGAAGTTCACGGGCTCGGCGTTCACCAGGCACATAAATAGCAGCGTGTGTGTAATGGCGCCACAGCTCACCAACGCATTATGAAGTTCCCGGACGTTGTCCTTTTCATAGGCATTAAGGTATGTCTTACTGTATACTGCTTTTGTAGTTGGACTGCCCGACCACACTAACTCTATGTTGTCACAGCATTATCTACCTAAGACACCTGGAGACAGGCAATATATTTTTTTGACCGGCGTTAGTTTTCATAGCAGATACTCCCTGCTACTAGTCTTGGCATACATATTACTCAGTTCTTTTCTTATGTGGCGTTATGCTATATATGTTTCTCTAACCTTTAGAGGATCACTAATTGGACATTATGTGATATATATTATCCCTTATTGCCTTGTATATTTTCTGTGCAACTATTGATCTATAATATGTAAATTAGGGATTTTTTACTAGATATCATTATATGTTATATCACACTAACTTATATTTCCCTCCATATGGATGTCCAACGTGACTACACTATGACTATGGTCTTTAGCATCTCTTCCTTTTTTTATTTTTATTTTTTATTTTTTTACCTTCCATTCCTGCATTTATGCTAAAGCGATTTGCACATATTATTATGGGTTGGCTACCGCACACACGTATATACATATAAGGCCTCACACTTGTAAATACTTCCTTATTTATTTATTATTATTTTTTTTTTTTTTTTTATATTTTTTTTCTTCCTTTTGGTTCCTATTCACTTGTGGCCCTTTTGCTCTACTGGATTTTTTCCTATTATTTTTTTTCCCATTAGATACCTTTTGATACCTACTTATTTTATTATGGAACTTATTCTGTGCTTCAATTTTGGCTGCCTTGTCTATTATTATTAGTAGCTCATGTGTGTTTATTTTGAGTTTATATTTGATGTATTAATGTATTTCATTTATTGTTTTTCCTTTTTTTAATTTTACATTTTTTTCTCTATACAGTAAATGGTACTTCTTGAAAAAGGCATAAAGCGCCGAAACGTTGAGATATTATGTACCTATGCTTGCCATTGTTCTTCGGAGTTCCTTGTTTTTCCACATGAGCTGTCTCTGTTCCAATAAAGATTTTTGTTTTGCATCCTACTATCGCTTGGTGTGCCGGATTATATTACTGACTGTACACTCTTTGTTTTCCCTGAGCACCCACAATACCAGTGAGCTTCCCCACTATTTTTTCTATGTATATATATATATACATATACTGTATATATATATAGTATATATATATATATATATATAGAAGAGAGAGAGAGAGAGGATTATTTGCTTTTTAAACCATGTGTACATTTTTTTTACAATGCTATTTTAACATGAGTTTTTACATAGAGCAGTGCTCTCTATGTAAAACCTCATGTTAAAATTGCATTGCATATGGATTGCATACGCATGTCATACGCATGTTATACGGATGTTCCGTGGAAAAATCGCACGGAAATCGCATAACACTTACATAGCAGTTGTCCGTTTTTCGGTCCTGAAATCGGACCATTGTTTTTCTCGCAAATGGGTATGAGCCCTTAGTCAGATAGGATACTACCTAGCTAAACTGTGTGGCTGTGAAATCAACCTTTCAACAATTTTTTTTTTGCTATTACTGAGGTCTACAGATGCTTCTATTGTGGCTCAATTCACGAGTACACCATTCTAAGGCTGGAGTCATACACAACATATAAAAATATGGTCCGTTTTTTCCGTACGAAAAATGCAGAAATGTTCCCTGAACAGTGATCCGTATGTCATCCGTTGGCAATGCGAGGATGTGATTTTTGCGCATGTAAGCATCCATGTGACCAATATCAACACATGTTAGCCGACAGCACTTCAATAGGGAGATGCACGTTCCGGTCCAATGACCCAATTGGAGCATATACCATCACACAGAGAAAAAGGACAGCATCCCTTCCAGGTGATTAGAAAATTCCAAAAAACTTTATTCTGCCAAGATGCAACATTTTGACCTTTGCAGGTCTTTGTCAAGCATGCATCTGTGTGACATCTTTATGGCGATTTTTTTCTCGCAACCTTGCAAAATGGACATTTAATGGTTGAGGCCTGAACATAATTTAAATCATAATCAACAACCCTATTTATTGGCTCTAGAACAGGTGGCAGCCTCCAATCTGGGCAGTTTCTGGCCATACTTGGGTTGGGGTATTTCTGCTTAGTGTGAAAAATGTCACACAGACTTACTTTCAGCACAACTGAGCGGGTGCTTTACAACTGGGTTTTGTCACGCTGCTTTGACCAGCCATACCCAGTGATTGTGGATCCGAGGAGGAGGAGACGAATGTGAGTCCATCCGGTTTTGAAGCAACACCTCATTAACTCCTTAACGACTGCCGATACGCCTTTTAACGGCGGTAGTTAAGGGTACTTAAACCACAGCGCCGTTAATTAACGGCGCTGTGGAGAAAGTGTATAGCGCCCCATATAGTCGGATTTTCTCTGGGTTCTCGGCTACCGGGGGTAGCCAAGTCCCCAGAGAACATGATTCGGGTCGGTTTTTACCTACCCCGCTTTTGCGATCGCCGTTATTAACCCTATAACCGTGACCACAACAAAAAAAAGCCTCGATTCTCCGTTTAATTTCTCTCTCCTCTGATGTGATCGCACCTCAGAGGGGAGAGAAATAGGGTCCCCGGGACCCCAATCTGTCCCCCGTGCCTCCCGGTGTCTCCCCCTGTCCTCTGATGTCTCCCAGAGCTCACAGCGTCTTCTCTGGCAAAGAAAATGGCGGGCGCCTGCTCAGTGCGCCCGCCCAGTCGGGTTTTCTCCGGAACATAATTCGGGTCCCCGCCGTCCCTTGCTTTTGCGATCGCCGTTATTAGGCTGGTTTCACACACACCGACTAAAAAAGCTGACCGTTTTAGTCGGTCGATAAGCGGATTAAAATTTCATGAACATTGATGCGACTAGCATCCGATTTTTTGTAGTTGATGCGATTTTGTAGCATCTGACCGTAGTTGTCACATCCGATTTACATCCGACTTGCGAGATTTTCTCGCAGGCTTGCAAAACCGACATATAATGGATCCAAATGAATAGTATTTAAATCACCAAAGAAAGAATAGATATATACACATAGAACACACATATATATATATATATATATATATATACATGTCATTGTGACATGTGTATATATATATATATTTATAGTTCCTAGACTTCTACATACTGTAATAGCCGCTAATTCAGTTGCCGGCTTTTGAGAAAGTACAGACCCGACATGAAATGATACATTGTTTCCACACAGTTAACCATGTCATTTCATGTATTTTTATATATGGTTTAAACTTACAATTACATCAGTATATGTGTGCAAAATTGCAGACATGTAGGGGTTAATTAAAGGTATAAATTTGTTGAAAAAAAATGCGTGGGCTCCCGCTGTATTTTCTCCACCAGACAGACAAAGCCAGCGAGTGGGGGCAGATAATAATAGCCTAGGGAGGGTACATATTTTTTGTGGCCCCCCCTGGCTACTAACATCTGCCCCCAGACTCCCCAGAAAGGGCAAATCTATAATTAGATTTGCCCTTTCTGGTACTTTGCCCGTCTATTCCCATTTCCCTGTAGCGGTGGCGAATGGGTTAATAAGGGGTTAAAATGACCTTGCAATTGAAAGGTCACTTTAAGCCAGGTTAATAATTGAGAGCTGTCAATTAGACAACTATCAATTATTAATCCTATTGTATGAAAGAAAAATCAAACACACACACTTTAATAAAAAAGAAGTTTAATGAAATAATCACACAGTTTTTGACCATATTTTATTTACCTGCTAAAACCATTTCCTGTAATAAAAATAAAATAAAAAAGCAAAATTATTCTTACCAATCCGATGTACAGTCAGGTCCCACGCTGTAATCCATCAGAAAGGGTTAACAGGTTACAGTAAGCAGAGAGCTAAATGCTGTCTACTAGCTCTAACCCCCTGAATGAATAACTTACTCTCCCAGCGAAAGGAGAGGAAGAGATGAATGAATGGAGCTTAATTGATTTATTGCCACTTTCAGGTCAGGTCACTAAAGTGAAAGTGGCAATAAATCAATTAAGCTCCATTCATTCATCTCTTCCTCTCCTTTC
This sequence comes from Oophaga sylvatica, assembly GCA_033576555.1. Lineage (NCBI taxonomy): Eukaryota > Metazoa > Chordata > Amphibia > Anura > Dendrobatidae > Oophaga > Oophaga sylvatica. The sequence goes on from JARQOD010000001.1 coordinate 537,613,342, forward strand.
GCTGGGAGAGTAAGTTATTCATTCAGGGGGTTAGAGCTAGTAGACAGCATTTAGCTCTCTGCTTACTGTAACCTGTTAACCCTTTCTGATGGATTACAGCGTGGGACCTGACTGTACATCGGATTGGTAAGAATAATTTTGCTTTTTTATTTTATTTTTATTACAGGAAATGGTTTTAGCAGGTAAATAAAATATGGTCAAAAACTGTGTGATTATTTCATTAAACTTCTTTTTTATTAAAGTGTGTGTGTTTGATTTTTCTTTCATACAATAGGATTAATAATTGATAGTTGTCTAATTGACAGCTCTCAATTATTAACCTGGCTTAAAGTGACCTTTCAATTGCAAGGTCATTTTAACCCCTTATTAACCCATTCGCCACCGCTACAGGGCAATGGGAATAGACGGGCAAAGTACCAGAAAGGGCAAATCTAATTATAGATTTGCCCTTTCTGGGGTGTCTGGGGGCAGATGTTAGTAGCCAGGGGGGGCCACAAAAAATATGTACCCTCCCTAGGCTATTATTATCTGCCCCCACTCGCTGGCTTTGTCTGTCTGGTGGAGAAAATACAGCGGGAGCCCACGCATTTTTTTTCAACGAATTTATACCTTTAATTAACCCCTACATGTCTGCAATTTTGCACACATATACTGATGTAATTGTAAGTTTAAACCATATATAAAAATACATGAAATGACATGGTTAACTGTGTGGAAACAATGTATCATTTCATGTCGGGTCTGTACTTTCTCAAAAGCCGGCAACTGAATTAGCGGCTATTACAGTATGTAGAAGTGTAAGAACTATAAATATATGTATATGTACATGTCACAATGACATATATATATATATATATATATATATATATATATATGTATTCTATGTGTGTATATGTATTGATTCTATTCTTTATTAAAGCTGTCAGTGTGATTTTACAGTATAGCCGGGGATGAATTGCCGGCTTTTCTAAAGGACACCGGTGCGATTTAATCGCAAGTCACACGTGCGGTCCGTTTGTAATCCGATTTTTCATCGCTCCCATAGACTTGCATTGGCGATAGTCGACCCACAATCGGTGACAATCGCAGCATGCTGCGATTGCACTCGGACATTTAAAACGGACCACAAAAAATCTGATACTGGGAGCTGCTCCATAGATTAACATTGGTCCGACTGCAATGCGATATTTCATCGTATTGCAGTCGTCCGATTTTGTCGCCAGTGTGACTCCAGCCTTAACCATATAACGGCGATCGCAAAAGAAAAAAAAAATCCGCGATCCTGCATGTAATTTGTCTCCCCTCTGATGTGATCGCACATCAGAGGGGAGAGGAATGGGGTCCCCAGGTCCCCCGATGTGCCCCCCCATACCTCCCGGTGTCCCCCCTGTCCTCCCGCAGCTCCGAGCCTCCCAGCATCTTCTTCCTGTAAAAGAAAATGGCGGGCGCATGTGCAGTGAGCCCGCCGAATCTGCCGGCCGGCAGATTCATTCATTCAGTGAAAGTACATTTTGATCACTGTGATAAACCCTATTGCAGTGATCAAAATAAAAAATAGTAAATAAACCCACCCTTTATCACCCCCTTAATTAGGGACATATAATAAAATTAAGAAATTGTATTTATTTTCATTTTTCCATTGAGGTTAAGGTTAGGGTTATAATTAGGGTTAGGGTTATAATTACGGTTAGGGTTAGGGTTAGAATTACGGTTGGAATTAGGGTAAGGGTTAGGGTTACAATTAGGGTTAGAGTTACAATTAGGGTTAGGGATACAATTAGGGTTAGGGATACAATTAGAGTTGGAATTAGGGTTGGGATTAGGGTTAGGATTAGGGTTAGGGTTAGGGGTGTGTTGGGATTAGGGTTGGAGCTAGAATTAAGGGGTTTCCACTATTTAGGCATATCAGGGGGTCTCCAAACACGATGTGGCGTTCAAAAAGTCAAATGGTGCTCCCTCCCTTTCGAGCCCTGCCGTGCGCCCAAACAGTGGTTTACCCCAACATATGGGGTATCGGCGTACTCAGGAAAAATTGCACAACAACTTTTGGGGTCCAATTTCTTCTGTTACCCTTGGGAAAATAAAAAAATAGCGGGCTAAAAAATCATTTTTGAGGAAAAAATGATTTTTTATTTTCACGGCTCTACGTTATAAACTTTTGTGAAGTACTTGGAGGTTCAAAGTGCTCACCACACATCTAAATAAGTTCCTTTGGGGGTCTAGTTTCCAAAATGGGGTCACTTGTTGGGGGTTTCCACTGTTTAGTCACATCAGGGGCTCTCCAAACGCGACATGGCGTCCAGCCAATTCTGCGTTGAAAAAGTCAAACGGCGCTCCTTCCCTTGCGACCTCTGCCGTGCGCCCAAAAAGTGTTTACCCCTACATATTGGGTATCGGCGTATTAAGGAGAAATTGGACAACAAATTTTTTGGTTCATTTTTTCTTTTAACACTTGAGAAAATAAAAAAAAATGGTTCTGAAGAAAAATTTTTGCTAAAAAAGGTAAATGTTAATTTTTTCCTTCCATATTGCTTCAGTTCCTGTGAAGGACATAAAGGGTTAATAAACTTCTTGAATGTGGTTTTGAGCACCTTGAGGGGTGCAGTTTTTAGAATGATGTCACTTTTGGGTATTTTCTATCATATAGACCCCTCAAAGTGACTTCAAATGTGATGTGGTCCCTAAAAAAAAATGGTGTTGTAAAAATGAGAAATCGCTGGTCAAATTTTAACCCTTATAACTTCGTAACAAAAAAAAATTTTGTTCCCAAAATTGTGCTGATGTAAAGTAGACATGTGGGAAATGTTATTTATTAAGAAATTTGTGTGACATAGCTCTCTGATTTAAGGGCATAAAAATTTAAAGTTTGAAAAATGCTACATTTTCAAAATTTTTGCCATATTTCCGTTTTTAGCATAAATAAACGCAAGTCATATCAAACATTTTTGACCACTAACATGAAGTACAAAATGTCACAAGAAAACATTCTCAGAATCAGCGGGATTTATTAAAGTGTTCCAGAGTTATAACCTCATAAAGTGACAGTGGTCAGAATTGTAAAAATTGGCCCGATCATTAAGCTGCAAATTGGCTGTCACTAAGGGGTTAAAGGCCATTTTCACCATCTCTACACATCTCTGTGGACCCATCCCAACAAGTTCTACCAATATTGTCGCATGAGCCTTGCCACCTTTGATGCTTTGTTGGAGACAGTGCGCCCTGGGATCACCTTTAAGGACACCAGGATATGCAAGTGTATTTGTGCTGAGGAGCGCCTTATCCTTGCGTTTCGGTATGTATTCCTCCTCTCTGTTGATAATGTTTCTACATTTATTATATTTTTACTGAAATTTTTTGTATTTTTTTTGTTTTTAAAGCAAAATTCAAATCTGTCATTAATCAGAATATTTAGCTCTTTTAAAAATCACATAGCCATTGGAACTTTTTTAATGTTGTTATGGCATGGCTTGTTAGGTAGAGACTGTAACTTTGAGTAATGTGAAATTCTTCCATTATGGGTCGGCGGCTGAGCAATAATCAGTTGGACCTACCACCACCACGTCAGCTTCCAGGCTCCAATATGGAACCTGTGCCTTATGTCTTGTTTCAGATGAGGCCTTTCAATTAGGCCGTCATGTAACTGGATCGCCCTCCAGGGCAGTGGGGATGCTCGGTACTGGGCCACCTCCCAAAGGGGCAGTGTCACGGCAGCAGTGACCCAGCCAATGGCCCTGGGCGTCAAGTAAAGGGGATATGATGAAAAGGAAAAAAAGTAAAGAGTTTGTAATAAGGTGTTCATGATGCCACCTCTAGTACTCGGCAATAAAATTGCGAGCCGACGCTGCAGATTCAGTCCAGTTCAGCAGAGTTGGTTCAGCCCTCCACAGGCAGAGCTATGTCCCTGGGCAGTTAGGTTATTAAAGATAATGTTGGAGGTGAATGTGGTGCAGGGCAGTTGATGCAGGAATAATTCAGAGGACACAGCGGGGTGCAGTTTCCAAGGCTTGCCTGCTTGGTGCCGTGTCCTCCAGCTGAGGGGTCCAGCAAACTCCTCCGGTAGATCAGGATACACCTTTCCAGGACTCCCTTCAATATGTTCCTTTCCTGGCTGTCTCACTGTGCTGACTTTCCACCCTTCCAGTCCAGCACCTCACAGTCAGTGTCCCAAGCCAGCAGCCACAGACCTTGTCGGGCGACGTTCTCTAAGTCCCTTTGCTCCCTTATGGCTGCCTTTTCAGGGAAAATAACTGTGGCTGTAGCTGAAGCACCTAAAGGTGCCCCTGCCTCCAGCTTGCTAGCTGAGTCTGGTGATTTCTCCACTAGTCTAGGGGGCCGGTACCCCACTGCGACCTGGTACCTCCACTACTGGATCGGGCCCCACAGATGGATTGCTCACAATCCGTTCCCCCAGGACCCCTTCTGTCCTTCCGGAAGCATCCTTCTGTCTCTTTCTTACCACTATCTTTCCTAGTCTGGGGACAATCTCCTCACAGCTGGAGCTCCCCTCCTGTTCTGATGCTATAGTCATCTTCCCACTCTCTCTAAGCTCCACCCCCTTCCTTATACTTTCTACACTCACTCTCCCAACACACTTTACTACCCATCCTGGGACTAGACCATCCTCCCTTAGGATGTGTCCAGGGTGCCCTGCTGAAATAGTCTGTGTTGGGTGCGAGTGTTAGAGTCCTGGGTAGTGCCTCCTCCTTACCTGAGAGTGGGATACCACACCTCTGGATGAGGTGCAGTATCTCTGTGGCGACTGGTCCCTCAGGGGCGCTACATATCCCCCCCCCGTTAAACACAACACATCTGCGGGCTGGAACAAAGTAAAACAGGTGTTACAAAGAAACATACAAATTTTTCTGAAATGCATTTCAACAGGTAAAATAATTAAAACGCAACTTCCCTTTATGGGAGGCACTTTTTCTTTAATGTTGCATAATAATAACAGGGTAGAAAACATAAATACAGTCATTTTCAATAAAACGCTCATTGGCATTCACTATGGGTAAACATTTACTTTAAAGTGCTATCAAACTTCCTTTAGAAGCATTCACTTTTAGTACAATTAACGTTAAGTGCTACAAGTTCAACAGTGCTCAGCGTAACCCTGAACTGAGGTATTCTTTTTCTCTATTGTTACATGGGGGACCCGTATCAAACCCCGAACGTAGGCCTTGGGCGTAGCTACAAGGCATTACTGGTCGCCACGTTGGACCGCTTTTTCGGCCACGCCAGACAGTTTTTGTTCTGAGGTCAGTAGTGGAGCAGGTATAGAGTGTCAGGCGCACTCTAAAGGTTTTATGTAAAATCAAAAAGGGAGCACATTAAGAAGTGCTAACTATTTACAGAGGAAAGTTTGGATCACTCATTGTTCATGATCTCAGAGTTCTGGTGAAACAGGTAAACTTTTGGCAAAACCCTTGGAAACTGCACCCTGCTGTGTCCTCTGAATTATTCCTGCGTCATGTGCCCTGCACCACATTCACCTCCAACATTATCTTTAATAATCTAACTGACCTGGAACATAGCTCTGCCTGTGGAGGGCTGAACCAACTCTGCTGCATCAATAACTGTCCCAGTGGACTGATTCTGCAGCGTCAGCTAACAACTTTATTGGCGAGTGCCACAGGTGGCGTCGCGAACACCTTATTGCAAACTCTTTTTTTTCCTTTTCATCATACCCCCTTTTACTGGACGTCCAGGTCCATTGGCCGGGTCACTGCTGTCGTGACACTGCCCCTTTGGGAGGTGGCCCGGTACCGAATATCCCCACTGCCCTGGCAGGCGATCCAACTTGACGTCACGAACAGGATGAACCGACCCGAAAAATTGGGTATTGTGTGCCACAGACTGTGCTGAATTGCTTAATGGTGCCATTGCCGTCCCACATGGTGCACTGAGAGGCGTGTCATCGTGGGCGATACAAGAGAAAGGGCACGAAGATCATGGCCGCCCACTCCAAGTGTTATTGTGCCTTTCAAACTTGTCAGTCAGCGACTGAAATCCACCTCCTGATCCTGGATGGCGGGCAAAGCAGGAAAAAGAAAGCCCGCCCACAGAAGAGAGAGATTGAATGACACGTGCTTACAGCAGAGGAGCAAAAGGATAAGATGGCGAGCGGTGGTGACCCGGGGTGTGGAGAAGCATATGACTGCTTCCCTAGCCGACAGAGTCCGGACCCAGACCCACCAGCAGCCATGGACCTGGAGCTTCTGAGTACACAGGTGGAGGAGCTGAGCCGCCAGTTCCTGGGAGTGCAACTGACCACGGTGGAAAAGTGGAAGGCAGCCTTGCCAGAAAAGCAGCAGCTGGAACAGCCGCATCCTATCCGGCGGCCTACGACCACAGCCCCCATAGAAGAGGAGACCAGCACCAGAGTAACATCGGAAACATGTAACAACATCCACACTGCCCCAGTAGCCAAGGAAATCCTGGTAGGCCCACTGCCCGAACCTACACCCCATGAACCCAACCAGCCTCGTGCATCCCTGGACTGGGATCGCTCATCCGGCTTGGAGGATCTGTTTGGGGCCCTGCTTAAACCTACTCATCTAGCGGGAGAAGTCTATGCTGAGCAGGAAGTGTACCGCTGAACTCACCAGGGTACAGATCTTATGGGTTTCCCCAAGGAGCATAAAGAAGGGAGTTTGCCATGACTGTAGCTCTGGTTCAGGATGTGTTCTGACCATATAAGAAAGGTGTCTAGCTGGGATACCTTTGTTTGGCCTTTTTGATCTCTTGACTGGAGGTTGACTTGGTTCTTCTGTGTCTTCCTTGGTGGCTTCAGAGCTTATCTGCACTTCAGTGTTTTGCTTTTTGGTGTCTGTGTTTGGTGATTGAGATTCTTGTTCTTGCTTCTTAGGTTGAATAACTGGTGTAACTTCATGGAATTTGAGCGATACAGAGTTTTCATCAATCACTACATCTCTGCTGATTGTTACTATGTTAGTCTCTGGGTGCAGGATTCTGTTTCCCTTTTTAGTTTTGCCATAGCTCACCAGGACTCCTTGCTTTGTGTGTGATTCCCACTTGGAACATTTTTCTTTGGGAACATACACAAACGTTTTGCTTCCAAATATCCTGAGGTGCTTCAGGTTAGGCTTCTCGCAGTTCCATAGCTCATATGGAGTTTTTTTGTGGCTTTACCTGGCACTCTGTTTTGAAGATAGCAAGCGGTCATGATGGCTTCTCCCCAATATGTTGTAGGTAGATTCACATCAAACAACATACTTCTTCCACTTTCACAGAAAGTACGGTTCTTTCTCTCTGCAATGCCATTTTGTTCTGGGTTGTATGGAATGGTAGTCTGGAACACGATTCCATTCTTTTTCAAAATGGTTTGCACCTTACCACTTGTATATTCGGTTCCAATATGTGCACGCAGGGCTTTTGGCATTCTTCCAAATTTGTTAAACACTACAGTAAGATATTCTTCAAGTTTCTGTGGAACTTAATCCTTACTGTGAAGCAGGTAGGTGACTGAATATCTGGAGTAGTCATCAATAAATGTGAGAAAATATCTCTTCTTGCTAGGAGTTTGAACACTCATTGAACCACATACATCTTTATGTATCAGACCCAGAGGGTGTGCAGATCTAGTGGTGCTTATTTTAGGAAAGAATTTTCTGGACATTTTCCCTTTAAGACAGCTAGTGCACTTCATCATTTGACTACACTGGTTGATTTCAATACCATTTGCAAGTTGAGCTAGCTTCCTTACTGCTTCTGGGTCTCTGTGCCCAAGGCGTCTGTGCCATACATGGATACAGTTCTTAAGCAGATCTTGTCTAGCACTGTACACTCTTTCTTTGCATTTTAACTGATAAAGTTCATCTTGGATTTTTCCTTCTGCAAGAGTGTGACCCTTCTTTCAGATGATGCAGCTGTTATCTCTAAAAGTAACTACATTCCCCTTTTGCGTGAGCTTCTTTACTGACAGAAGATTGCTTTCAAGGCTGGGAACATAGAGAATATCCTTTATTAGGATCTTTCTGCTTTGTCCTGAGGAAACTGGACAGTGGAGGTAGCATCTCCTACTCCTTCTGAAGTCATAGAGTGACCATTAGCTAAGATGTTCTTTTCTGGCTTGCTTTCATTAAGGTCAGCGAAGAAATCCTTGTTATTTGTCTTTTGACTGTCATGATCCTATGGTAGGATTTGTGCAGGAGCCTCAGGGGTTAATGCTGGTCACCTACCTTTGGTAAGGGTGTGTGAGGGGGACGAGTGAAAAACTGCGTTCCTCACATCAGAGGGACTTTTTGAAAACCTGGTCATGCCGTTTGGACTTACTAATGCTCCCGCTATTTTTCAAAATTTCATTAATGTGGTATTTGCTGTCCTTATTGGACGTTTTGTGATTGTTTATTTGGATAATATTTTGATGTTTGCCCCGGACAGTCACACTCATTTGCAGCATCTACAAACTATTCTCCAAAGACTCAGGGAAATTCAGTTATTTGCTAAATTAAAAAAATGTTGAAAACCCCTTACTGATCTTACCCGCAAGGGCGCGGATGTCAAAGATTGGTCAAGGGCCGCCAAGGAGTCTGTTTTGGCATTAAAAAAATGTTTCATGTCCTCTCCAATTTTGGTACAACCAGATTCGTCCAAACCTTTTATTGTGGAGGTGGACGCTTCTGAGGTGGCGGTGGGAGCAGTATTGTACCAGGGACCTGCCACCTTGACCAATCTCAAGCCCTGAGCCTTCTTTTCCAAGAAGCCCTCTTCCGCCGAGAGAAATTATGATGTGGGCAATAGAGAACTTCTGGTAGTCAAGTTGGCATTTGAAGAATGGAGACACTTTTTGGAAGGGGCGGCTCACCCGATTACTGTGATTACGGATAATAAAAATTTGGCTTATAATGAGTCGGTGAAAAGATTGACCCCAAGACAAGCTCGTTGGTCGCTTCTTTTTCCCAGTTTCAGTTTTTTATTACTTTTCATCCTGGTTCTAAGAACGTTAAAGCCGATGCCTTGTCCTGAAGTTTTGAGCCTGTGTCTCCCCCCGAGCTGACGTCCTCCATTCTTCGCCCTGAGTGGTGGTAGCGGGGATCTCATCTGAGTTGGAGCGAGACATTATGGGGGCTCAGTCTTTGGCCCCTGCTTCCAAGCCAAGAGATAAATTGTTTGTCCTGTATCAATTTCAGGAATTTCATGAGTCTAGGGATCTCAGCCACGCGAGAGGCGGTGGCAAGGGTTTTTTGGTGGGCCATAATGGGTTCTGATGTAAAAAAGTTTATGTCTGCATGTGGGGTTTGTGCACATTCCAAAAGCTCTCATAGCTGTCCGGCTGGGGAACTGGTGCCTTTACCGGTTCCTGAGAGGCCATGAACTCACCTGTCCATGGACTTCATTACCAATATCCCTCCGTCCAGGGGTAATACTGTGATATGGGTGGTGGTGGACAGGTTTTCTAAGCAAGCTCATTTTGTTCCTTTGGCCTCTTTACCCTCAGCTGAGACTTTGTCCAGATTGTTTGTTCAGCATATGGTCCGTTTGCATGAGATACCCCTGAATGTTGTGTCTGACAGAGGTGTGCACTTTGTAGCAAAGTTTTGGAGGACATTCTGTAAGAAATTCGGTATTTCTTTGTCTTTCTCTTCCGCATATCACCCGGAGAGTAATGGGCAGACAGAATGCACCAATCAATCCTTGGAACAGATTCTTAGGTGTTTGACCTCTGTTAGGCAAGATGACTGGTACGACGCTTTAACTTTGGCTGAATTCGCCTTCAACAACTGGGTTTGTCAGTCCACTAGTATGTCCCCATTTCTGGTCAATTATGGCTTTAGTTCACATTTTGGGGAATTCTCACGATTGGATTCCGGTTGTCCCGAGTCGGAGGGATTGGTTCAGCGGTTAAGGGATTTGTGGGCTGAGGTATGGCGTAATATTTCCAGGGCTCAAGGGAGGTATAAGTTGTTCTCTGATAGAAAGAGAACTCCGGGTCACATGTTTCAGGTTGGGGTGAAGCTTTGGCTTTCCACACAAAATATCAACCTGAAGGTTCTGTTGGCAAAATTAGGCCATAAGTTCATCGGGCCATATGAGATTGTGGAATTAATCAATCCGGTAGCCTATAGGTTGCGTCTTCCAGTCTCATTTAAATTGTCTAATGTGTTCCATACATTTCTGTTAAAACCATTAGGGTCAGTCAAGGAAGATTCTGGGTCGGCAGCCCCTCCGGTGTTGGTGGAGGGTCACAGGGAATATGAGGTTGGACACATTGTGGATTCTCGGCTGGTGCGCCGCTCTTTGCAGTATCTGGTGCACTGGAAAGGGTATGGGTCGGAGGATCGCTCTTGGGTTCCTGCTCACTTGGTGCATGCTGACCGTCTGGTTCGAGCATTTCATGCCAAACATTTTTACCTGGCCTTTCCCCACGTCGCACTTGCCTGTAGATTAGGTTCTGTCTGTGGATTATCTGGTTTTCTGACCCTGGCTTGGTTTCTGACTTCCCTTCCAGATGTTCCCTTGGCTCTGGTATTACCTGCTCGGTTTCCTGACACCCGCATGTACCTGGTTACTCTTCTGCTTATATGCTTGTCGGCTCCCCATTCGGTCACCCCCCGGTGTCACCCTCGGTGCTCCGCTGTGCGCTCCTGGAGCTTCGGCGTCTGGCACTGCCTCGGCCCCTCCTCTTGCGATCATGTGTCGCAGGTCCTGCATGCCTGCGGCTGTGCCGTTCTGTGTCTGCAGGAGCTGTCAACCTGTCCCGTTCTGGACTCGTGTCCGGACCTGGACAGGTCGGTCATGATGTCCCTTACAATGACTGATTGCACCAGAATCTATACACAACATATGCTTTGGCATTAAATACAGCTTTAGCACATGTAGAATCTTCCTTTATAGCTATTTTAATCCTTTGATTACTGTTCTGCTTTTTAAGCTGACTCATTCTTGTTTTCCAAATTCTTCAGTCTGCTTTAAGGTGTCCGGGCTTTTTACAGACAAAACATTCATGAGTTTCTCTTAGATTGCTCTTATATTTAGGGAAATGCTGTGTCTTTAATGTGTTTCTGCTCTGGATTCATTACTGCTGCTTACATGCTGCATCTTTCTCTTGAATTCATCCACAAGTTTAATTTCATCTCTAATACCCCTGAGACGCTCCACAATCTCTGGGGTGTTTCTTATATAGTCCTGCAAATTATGTCCATCACTTAGCTTAGACCGATACAGATTTCTCATGAGATAAAGCTTATTGCTGAGATTTGATATTTCTGTAACTCATCGCATATCTCCTTTGCAGTTGCACACTTGCATATATGCATATCTGATTATCATCTACACTGAGGGAGATTGTGCTTTGTGCTTTCCTATCCTTCTCTAGCCAATCATCTGGTAATGGATGAGGCACTTGTTCCTGAGAATATTTCCATGTACCTTCTCTTATGAGAAGCATCTTCACCTTGAATTTCCAGGACTGGTAGTTCTGATTACTGAGGCTTGGCACTGAGAACTTGACAGGATTGCTGCTAGTGGACAACTTCTCTGTTGCTCTTTGCTGCTTTTGCTCTGGGCTTCTGTTGCTGTGTTAGGGTTCTGTCACACTCTTCAATGTCCCAGCGATCCCACCAACGATCAGACGTGGATGGGATTGCTGGGACATCGTTAGCTGATTGCTGGTGAGCTGTCACATGGGCAGACTCACCAGCGATCAGGACCAGCGAGCACGCTGGTATCCAATGTACACATCGGGTAACTAAGTGTCACGTCGTATAACAGATATATTCAAAGATAGCAACCTACATCTAATGTGACATCATTCTAAATTTCATATAATAGAGAAAATCAACATGTATACATAGTATCTGCCAGCAATGTCTTACCTGACATAATATCCTATGTATTGTGGGTCAATACTGTGTACGTGTCACGCTGTCTCTGGATAGAGGTGGACCGGGGTCTATGCTGACCCTGAACTGGGGTCCTGACTAGTCCCTCTACCTGGAGGTACTGTTAATGGTACAGAGGTCCAGGCCGCCAGCGTAACCCTGTCTCCTGTAGATCCCTGACCACTGTAATCTAGTCCTGAGAAGGACCCTGATTACCACCACAGGGAATGGGCAGGTCACAGCTTACACACAGTCTAAGACAAACGAGACAGACAAGGGGTAAAGGAAACACAGCCTTGCATACAACACTTCCACTACAGAGGAACACAAAAGGTTAAGGAGATAAACAATAAGCGAGGAGAGGATAAACCACAACAGGCACTCTTAGCTTAAGTCTTCTCAGAAACGATCCGCTCTGCTGGTCTGAATGAATGCTTTCACCGGCAACTTCCCCAGCAGACCAGCAGGTATATGAAGGAAGCTAATTAACAAAACATCAATCGCAGCTGGGCGAGGCTGGTCAGCCCAGCACCGAGAGAGAAAGAATTAACTCCTTCAGTGCCGAAAAACACCCAGCACCAGAAACTCAACTGTGCGAAGTCAGGGTGTGCAATCGCGACGATCTCCGCCGCGACACACCCGTGACAGTACCCCCCTTCTACGAGGGGCTTCTGGACCCTCAGGGCCTGGTCTATCTGGGTGAGTAGTGTGGAAGGCCCGAACCAAACGGTCTGCGTTAATATCCGACGCAGAAACCCACATCCTCTCCTCAGGACCATACCCCCTCCAATGAACAAGGTACTGAAGGGACCGGCGATTCAGACGTGAGTCAATGATCTTCGATACCAGAAACTCCAAATTACCATTGACCACCACTGGAGGAGGAGGTAGAGGTGACGGTATAACTGGTGCCACGTACCTCTTAAGCAACGATTTGTGGAACACATTGTGGATTTTAAATGTAGGAGGGAGGTCAAGACGGAAAGCCACCGGATTAACTATTGAACTGATCCTGTATGGCCCGATGAATCTGGGACCGAGTTTCCAGGAGGGAACCTTAAGTTTTATATTCTTGGTAGACAACCATACCAGATCGTTCACACTTAGGTCCGGACCAGACACTCTCCTCCTATAAGCCATACGTTTGTATCGGTTCCCCATAGTGCTCAGATTATTAAGCACTCCTCTCCACACTGAAGCAAGTGACGACGAAAATCGTTCCTCCTCAGGAACCCCAGAAGAGCCCCCCCCATTGAAAGTACAAAACTGGGGGTGAAAACCATATGCCCCAAAAAATGGGGACTTACCAGTGGACTCGCTCCGCCTATTGTTAAGAGCGAACTCTGCCAGAGGCAAGAAAGAAGACCAGTCCTCTTGGTTCTCTGAGACAAAACACCGGAGATATGTCTCTAAGCTCTGATTCAGACGCTCTGTCTGACCATTGGTCTGCGGATGAAAAGCCGAAGAAAATGACAACTGCATCCCCCGACGAGAACAAAATGCCTTCCAGAATTTGGACACAAACTGAGACCCCCGATCCGACACCACATCGGAAGGCAACCCGTGAAGTCTCACAATCTCCCCAATGAACACCTGCGCCAGAGTTTTAGCATTAGGAAGAGCAGGAAGAGCAATAAAATGTGCCATTTTGCTGAACCTGTCAACTACAACTAGTATGACAGTTTTACCTGAAGACGGAGGAAGGTCCGTAATGAAGTCCATAGACAGATGGGTCTATGGACGCTCAGGGATTTTCAACGGTAAAAGGGCCCCAGACGGACGGGTATGTGGGGTCTTAGAGCGCGCACATACCCCACAGGAGGCGACAAAAGTTACCACCTCTTTATTTAAGTTAGGCCACCAAAACCGGCGAGAAACGAGATCTACAGTTGCTTTACTCCCTGGGTGTCCTGCCAAAGCAGAATTATGATGTGCCTCGATAACCTTTTGTCTTAACTGATCTGGAACAAACAGTTTCCCTGGAGGTCCTACAGGGGCGTCCCCCTGAGCCTCCAATACCTCCTCCTCAAGCTCAGAGCATACAGCCGACACCACAACTCCCTCCTGAAGAATAGGAACCGGGTCATCCGTCTTCCCGGCCCCCGGGAAACTACGAGATAAGGCATCAGCCTTTACATTTTTTGACCCAGGACGATATGTGACGACAAAATTAAACCTGGTAAAAAACAACGACCATCTAGCTTGTCTGGAATTCAGACGTTTTGCAGACTCTAAATACAGCAGGTTCTTGTGATCAGCAATGACGGTGACCGGGTGGACTGCCCCCTCCAAAAAGTGACGCCACTCTTCAAAAGCCAACTTAATGGCCAAGAGTTCCCTATTGCCGACATCATAATTCCTCTTGGCGGACGACAATTTTTTAGAGAAGAAAGCGCACGGATGCCATTTACCAGGGGACGGACCTTGAGATAATACCGCACCCACTCCTACATCAGATGCATCTACCTCCACAATGAACGGTTGTGATGCATCAGTTTGGATGAGTATGGGTGCTGAAGCAAAACATTTTTTTCAAGGAGGAAAATGCTTGACAAGCTTTGTCAGACCACCTAGAAAAATCCGTCCCTTTTTTTGTCATGTCAGTGAGAGGTTTGACAACAGATGAGAAATTACGAATACATTTCCGGTAGTAGTTAGCAAACCCCAGGAAACGCTGCAGTGCTTTAAGATCCTCTGGCCGATCCCATTCAAGCACAGCCTTCACTTTCCCAGGGTCCATACGGAAACCGGAGGCTGACACCAAGAATCCTAAAAACTGAAGTTCTTGTACAGCGAATACACACTTCTCCCATTTGGCGTACAGTTTATTATCTCGCAAGATCTGCAACACTTGTCTCACATGCTCCTGATGAGACACAAGATCCGGCGAGTAAATTAAGATGTCATCTAGATAAATGACAACAAACTGTCCCACTAGGTGGCGAAAGATGTCATTAACAAAATGTTGAAACACCGCCGGGGCAGTAGTCAGACCGAAAGGCATGACAAGGTTCTCATAATGTCCCTCCGGAGTGTTAAACGCCGTCTTTCACTCATCCCCCTCCTTTATCCTAATCAGATTATACGCCCCCCTGAGATCCAACTTAGAGAACCATTTGGCGCCCACAATCTGATTGAAGAGATCAGGAATAAGTGGGAGCGGATACGGATCTCGGACCGTAATCCGATTAAGCTCACGGAAATCCAGGCAAGGGCGTAGGCCTCCATCTTTTTTCTTCACTAAGAAGAACCCTGCGGCCACTGGGGAAGATGAAGGTCTAATATGCCCCTTGGCCAGACTTTCCGAAATGTAATCCTTCATAGCTTGCCTCTCAGGACCAGAAAGGTTATATAACCTAGATTTTGGTAACTTAGCATCAGGAAGCAATTTTATAGCACAGTCATATGCGCGATGAGGAGGTAATTCTTGACACCCTTCCTCTGAAAACACATCCTCAAAATCCTCCAGAAAAGGAGGTAAGGTTCTAGGCACGACCGTACCGATGACCGTGTTCATGCAGTTACTATTGCAAAATTCACCCCACTGGCTTATCTCTCTGGATTGCCAATTAATAACTGGGTTATAGAAGACAAAACTATAATAACTGCCTGCGCCCTTACATAGGTAGAAATAGCCCCCACAGAAAAAACCCCTAAAACAGTTTTTTCAGCCACGGTGATAGATATGTAGTGCTGACATACAAATGAAGGTGAAAACACTTACTGTCACCGTAGCGGAGGGTAAGGTGGAAATATAAAAGTCCTGATTCAATACTAGTGATGGTCGGATCGTGAGCCCAAGGCTGTCAGACTGATGGTAGCGAGGCAGGGAGCGTCCTCCCTGTAGTTGGAATCCTTCAGTTGAGCCGGGATGCACAAAGTCCGGAAGTTAGCACGGTGTCCTCTGGCCACGAGGCACCGTGAGTATGAGATGGACAAGTCGGGAGCAGGACAAAAATTGGTGACGTCACCGCCGTACCGAGGTACGGAAGGCAGGGAGGGTCAAAAAGGGTTCCAACGCGTTTCGAAGGTACACAGACCTTCTTCGTCAGGATCCAGACCCACACTAAAGCCTGCCTTATATAATTTTTGCCAGAAAGCCCCCGCCCACTCGCCAAGTGACAGAAAGTGAGTTAAAAAATGTGCTAATTATTACACACCGTGCCTGCAAAGACTATAAAAAAAAAAAAAACACTGAACCAAAGATAAAATAACTTTTAAGGTTGTGCCTGCAAAAAATTAAAAACACTTTATTTGATTTATTAAAGATAAAAATAGACCTACAATGATAATCAGTTAAAACCCTCAGTCAAGGTATATATACTTTTGTGTGCACAAACAATAATCGGGTGTACTGAACAACCCATATCTATACATAAAAATAGACTGCAGTGAAATACATTGATCAAAAATAAGAATTATAATTAAAATTAACAATTGAGAAAAGATATATAATAAAATCAAACAATACCTATGGTACTAATCCCAGAACCTGTAGTGTTTGAATATGTCTAAAAAATTACCCTTAAGTGTATGGGTAAATAATTCCGCCTGTTTGGTATCTAAATGCGGCTGAAAATTCCTATAGACCACTTACGCTACTAAAATAACCCCTACCCCCCATCCCCCATGTTAGTGTCGGGGTGAGGCCTTGATGTAATACTAGAGAACAGATTTTACTAGATGATCTAGGGGAACGCATATAGTTCTATCTCATGGTTTAACCCGCTAGGGGCCAAACTATCCAGGGCGAAAATCCACTGGGATTCCACCCTAGACATTTTCTTGATGAAATCCCCACCCCTCTTATTTTTAGGAACAACTTGTATGCCACAGAAGTGTATGTCCCGAACAGATTTATTATGGCATTCGAAAAAGTGTCTCGAGAGGGGATGCCCTAAAAAACCTTTTCTGATGTTGTTAAAATGCTCCCTTAAACGATCACATAATCTTCGTTTTGTACGCCCTACATAAATTTTGCCACAAGGGCATTGAATTAGGTAAATAACTCCCATGGTGGAGCATGTAATATAATTTTTGATCAAAAATTGATGTTTATTATGCGCATCTAAAAATGTAGTTTGCCTAATTTTCCTGAAGCGCGTTTTGATACAGCATAGGCACGTACCACAAGGTACAAAACCTCCAGGAAGGGCAGAGACTGATGTACAGAGCCCATCCTTAATAGTGGGAGCAATCAGATTACCCAAAGTTTGGGCTTTCCTAAAAATAAATTTTGGGTGTGGTGCCAAATATTCACCAATTTTTTTATCACCCTGAAGAATGAACCAATGTTTAGATATTATATTTTTAAATTGTTTGTAGTTGTGGTGGAACTGAGTGACAATGGGCAAGTCCCCAATTTGCTCTATGATGGAGGGTGAGTGGATGGTCTCAGGTTGGCTTTTACAAATTAAACTGTCCCTAGGTAATTGTTCGACTTCTTTCTTATTCTTATGTAACAGGGACATGGAATATCCCTTTTCCAGAAACTGTTGTGTTAAATATTCAGCATCTTGATGATAATCCTCAATTTTCGAACAATTACGTCTGATTCTTGTAAATTGACCCTTAGGGATGCTGGTTAACCAAATAGGAAGGTGGCAGCTCTCAATATTAATATAACTATTAGCATCTACCTCTTTCCGGTGACATTTAGTACAAATGGTTTCATTCTCGATGAATATCTCCAAATCTAAAAAGTCAACCTTAGTTGTACTAGTGGTGGATGTAAATTCCAAGCCAAACGAGTTGGTATTCAGGCTAGAAATAAACCTGTTAAGGCCTTCTGCTGAGCCTTCCCAGATAAAAAGGACGTCGTCAATAAACCTCCTCCACATAACCAGACCAGAATGCAAATGGCCAGATTGAAAAATATATGACTCCTCCCACTTGGCTACGTATAAATTTGCATAGCTGGGGGCAAAGCAAGTGCCCATGGCAGTTCCCCATGTTTGCAGGTAAAATTGACCTTCATATGTAAAATAGTTGTGATTTAAGATAAAATAAATGCAATCAATAATAAATTTTATTTGTGCCTCTTTATGAGTCCCCAACTTTCTGAGGAAATATTCAGCTGCCTCACATCCCTTCCGATGGTCAATTACAGTGTAGAGTGACCTAATGTCGAGAGTACCAAGTATATAGTCCTTTTTCCAGGGAATTTCCCCAAGGGCTTGTAATGCGTGGCTAGTGTCTTTAAGATACGCCGGAACCAGGGCCAGGCATTTTTGAAGAAAAGTGTCAACATACCTAGAGAGGTTTGAAGTGAGGCACTTAATGCCTGAAATTATTGGTCTTCCCGGTGGACATTCCCGATTTTTATGTAACTTCGGGATGTGGTAAAAAACGGCTATACACGGGGTTTTATTCATGACAAAATAAAACTCCTTGTTGTTCAATATGCCATCATTTTTGCCCTTTGAAATAAGGGTGTCCAGGCATTGGATGTATTTGGCAGTTGGATTAGAAGCTAATTTCTTATATGTCCTTGTATCCCCCAGCAGATTCAATGATTCGGCGTGGTACATTGATTTATTCAATATGACTATGCCCCTCCTTTGTCCGCTGGACGTATAATGATGTCATTATTTTTCTGGAGCTTTTGTATGGCTATTCGTTCCTGTACATTTAGATTATGTGGGGCGTATTTAAAGTTATTGTGTTTCATCCTCCTAATGTCCGCTACCACCATTGTTTCGAATGTGTGGAAGGCACTGGAATACTCCTGTATTGGGTTGAAAGTAGATGGTTTG
This sequence comes from Oophaga sylvatica, assembly GCA_033576555.1. NCBI lineage: Eukaryota > Metazoa > Chordata > Amphibia > Anura > Dendrobatidae > Oophaga > Oophaga sylvatica. The sequence continues at coordinate 537,631,937 of JARQOD010000001.1, forward strand.
GCCAGGCCGGTATGATTGAACTGCGATGATATTAGATGTGATTGGAGGGACGCCGACGCTCCTTTCTTTAGAAAATACTTTTTTATGGCTAAATTACGCAAAAATTTTTTTAAACTAATATATAAATCAAATGGTCTAGCTCTGGTTGTCGGAGCGAATTTCAGACCTTTTTGTAATAAGGAGTAGTCTGATGTGGACAAAGAATACGAACTTAAATTAAAAATTTTTTGATTAGAAGTTTCAGAGGTAGAGTTAGAACCTACTTTTGTTTTTGTTTTTGCTTTGGTGAGTTTCCCCCCTCTTTTGCCCCTCTTAGTCTGTCGGACCTTACTTGAAAAAAATCCCGATTTGACGCAGGGCAAGAAGTTGAACTTTTACTAGTTCTAGAAGCTGTAGAATAAGGATTTTTAATTGCAGTGGTTTTACTAGTTTTTGAGACTTTATTAATGGGGGCCCATTTAGTTATGGTGTTAACCTTAGGCCGAGAGTGGGACTGAGTATTAGTTGATATCATCGCAGTAGCCGGGCATGGTGCATGCCTATTTTGAGATGTTGTTGCTTGGACATCTGTTTCCATAAGTGTTAACGGAACATATCTGTTAGATAGAGGGATGTGAGGAGAGGACATTCCTTGGCATAATTCACCTGTTGGTGTTGGAGTGAGTTTAGGGGTAGTAGCAATATCAAAAGATAATTCCAAGATGGTGGAACTTATATGGTCTGAATGAGCGGCAGAAAACTGCCTAGTGGTCTCCTTATTTTGATGCGTTACTGGAGTATATTGTGTGGAATTAGAATTATTATAGACCGAAAAAACTGATGACTGTTCCGGTATATTCTGAGATGGTGTGATATTGTATTCGTCTAAAATTAGTAGATCATCCGGCCTCTGTTGCAGGGTGGATGTATCTAATTCCATCCTACCCGATGCACTCAGATAAGTATCCCTTGGGATATTATCTCTCTGGAATTTTTTAAATTTTTTTAGCAATAATTTCTTTTTCTTTACTTTTAAGTCTAGATAGTATGTTCTCTACCAAATCATGAAAATTCTCCAAGTGCTCAAATTGCTCAAGCTGGTCGAGCAATTTTGTGACCTGGCCACTAGTGGATTTGAGGTTAATGGTTCTTTTTTCAATAATAAATTGTAGTGTTTTGAGGGAGAAATTGGTAAACATAGTGTCCCATTCATATTGTATTGTTTCATTACCAAAATCCCCTGCTAGATTCTTATAAATAACCAAACCTTTTGGTATCACTTTAGCTTGAATATATTTTTCTAGAGTGGCTACCTCCCACAGGTCACGCAGTTCCAAAAGGAGATATTTTTCCAGATTCCTCAAAAGGTCTTTAACCTGTTGATCCGTTTTGGCTCTAGAATCATCCAGAGGGAAACGATCCTGGACTCTTGAAAAACGTAATTCCCTATCAGCTCTAATAGCGCTAATCGCCATGTAGTGCCGCCTAAGTGTGTGTGCACAGCAAGGAAAAAAATTTTTTTATATGTAAAAAACACACTGGCGCTAGCTACCCGCTAGGATACTAAGATTAAAAATGTGAGTAAGGGCTGCTGGAGTTAAAGCCGGATGCTGTGCTAACGGCTCACTAATACCCCAGAGAAGGAGTATGACGATAGAAGACAAAACTATAATAACTGCCTGCGCCCTTACATAGGTAGAAATAGCCCCCACAGAAAAAACCCCTAAAACAGTTTTTCAGCCACGGTGATAGATATGTAGTGCTGACATACAAATGAAGGTGAAAACACTTACTGTCACCGTAGCGGAGGGTAAGGTGGAAATATAAAAGTCCTGATTCGATACTAGTGATGGTCGGATTGTGAGCCCAAGGCTGTCAGACTGATGGTAGCGAGGCAGGGAGCGTCCTCCCTGTAGTTGGAATCCTTCAGTTGAGCCGGGATGCACAAAGTCCGGAAGTTAGCACGGTGTCCTCTGGCCACGAGGCACCGTGAGTATGAGATGGACAAGTCGGGAGCAGGACAAAAATTGGTGACGTCACCACCGTACCGAGGTACGGAAGGCAGGGAGGGTCAAAAAGGGTTCCAACGCGTTTCGAAGGTACACAGACCTTCTTCGTCAGGGATCCAGACCCACACTAAAGCCTGCCTTATATAATTTTTGCCAGAAACCCCCGCCCACTCGCCAAGTGACAGAAAGTGAGTTAAAAAATGTGCTAATTATTACACACCGTGCCTGCAAAGACTAAAAAAAAAAAAACACTGAACCAAAGATAAAATAACTTTTAAGGTTGTGCCTGCAAAAAATTAAAAACACTTTATTTGATTTATTAAAGATAAAAATAGACCTACAATGATAATCAGTTAAAACCCTCAGTCAAGGTATATATACTTTGTGTGCACAAACAATAATCGGGTGTACTGAACAACCCATATCTATACATAAAAATAGACTGCAGTGAAATACATTGATCAAAAATAAGAATTATAATTAAAATTAACAATTGAGAAAAGATATATAATAAAATCAAACAATACCTATGGTACTAATCCCAGAACCTGTAGTGTTTGAATATGTCTAAAAAATTACCCTTAAGTGTATGGGTAAATAATTCCGCCTGTTTGGTATCTAAATGTGGCTGAAAATTCCTATAGACCACTTACGCTACTAAAATAACCCCTACCCCCCATCCCTCATGTTAGTGTCGGGGTGAGGCCTTGATGTAATACTAGAGAACAGATTTTACTAGATGATCTAGGGGAACGCATATAGTTCTATCTCATGGTTTAACCCGCTAGGGGCCAAACTATCCAGGGCGAAAATCCACTGGGATTCCACCCTAGACATTTTCTTGATGAAATCCCCACCCCTCTTATTTTTAGGAACAACTTGTATGCCACAGAAGTGTATGTCCCGAACAGATTTATTATGGCATTCGAAAAAGTGTCTCGAGAGGGGATGCCCTAAAAAACCTTTTCTGATGTTGTTAAAATGCTCCCTTAAACGATCACATAATCTTCGTTTTGTACGCCCTACATAAATTTTGCCACAAGGGCATTGAATTAGGTAAATAACTCCCATGGTGGAGCATGTAATATAATTTTTGATCAAAAATTGATGTTTATTATGCGCATCTAAAAATGTAGTTTGCCTAATTTTCCTGAAGCGCGTTTTGATACAGCATAGGCACGTACCACAAGGTACAAAACCTCCAGGAAGGGCAGAGACTGATGTACAGAGCCCATCCTTAATAGTGGGAGCAATCAGATTACCCAAAGTTTGGGCTTTCCTAAAAATAAATTTTGGGTGTGGTGCCAAATATTCACCAATTTTTTTATCACCCTGAAGAATGAACCAATGTTTAGATATTATATTTTTAAATTGTTTGTAGTTGTGGTGGAACTGAGTGACAATGGGCAAGTCCCCAATTTGCTCTATGATGGAGGGTGAGTGGATGGTCTCAGGTTGGCTTTTACAAATTAAACTGTCCCTAGGTAATTGTTCGACCTCTTTCTTATTCTTATGTAACAGGGACATGGAATATCCCTTTTCCAGAAACTGTTGTGTTAAATATTCAGCATCTTGATGATAATCCTCAATTTTCGAACAATTACGTCTGATTCTTGTAAATTGACCCTTAGAGATGCTGGTTAACCAAATAGGAAGGTGGCAGCTCTCAATATTAATATAACTATTAGCATCTACCTCTTTCCGGTGACATTTAGTACAAATGGTTTCATTCTCGATGAATATCTCCAAATCTAAAAAGTCAACCTTAGTTGTACTAGTGGTGGATGTAAATTCCAAGCCAAACGAGTTGGTATTCAGGCTAGAAATAAACCTGTTAAGGCCTTCTGCTGAGCCTTCCCAGATAAAAAGGACGTCGTCAATAAACCTCCTCCACATAACCAGACCAGAATGCAAATGGCAAGATTGAAAAATATATGACTCCTCCCACTTGGCTACTTATAAATTTGCATAGCTGGGGGCAAAGCAAGTGCCCATGGCAGTTCCCCATGTTTGCAGGTAAAATTGACCTTCATATGTAAAATAGTTGTGATTTAAGATAAAATAAATGCAATCAATAATAAATTTTATTTGTGCCTCTTATGAGTCCCCAACTTTCTGAGGAAATATTCAGCTGCCTCACATCCCTTCCGATGGTCAATTACAGTGTAGAGTGACCTAATGTCGAGAGTACCAAGTATATAGTCCTTTTTCCAGGGAATTTCCCCAAGGGCTTGTAATGCGTGGCTAGTGTCTTTAAGATACGCCGGAACCAGGGCCAGGCATTTTTGAAGAAAAGTGTCAACATACCTAGAGAGGTTTGAAGTGAGGCACTTAATGCCTGAAATTATTGGTCTTCCCGGTGGACATTCCCGATTTTTATGTAACTTCGGGATGTGGTAAAAAACGGCTATACACGGGGTTTTATTCATGACAATCACATCTAATATCATCGCAGTTCAATCATACCGGCCTGGCCAAACCATCTACTTTCAACCCAATACAGGAGTATTCCAGTGCCTTCCACACATTCGAAACAATGGTGGTAGCGGACATTAGGAGGATGAAACACAATAACTTTAAATACGCCCCACATAATCTAAATGTACAGGAACGAATAGCCATACAAAAGCTCCAGAAAAATAATGACATCATTATACGTCCAGCGGACAAAGGAGGGGGCATAGTCATATTGAATAAATCAATGTACCACGCCGAATCATTGAATCTGCTGGGGGATACAAGGACATATAAGAAATTAGCTTCTAATCCAACTGCCAAATACATCCAATGCCTGGACACCCTTATTTCAAAGGGCAAAAATGATGGCATATTGAACAACAAGGAGTTTTATTTTGTCATGAATAAAACCCCGTGTATAGCCGTTTTTTACCACATCCCGAAGTTACATAAAAATCGGGAATGTCCACCGGGAAGACCAATAATTTCAGGCATTAAGTGCCTCACTTCAAACCTCTCTAGGTATGTTGACACTTTTCTTCAAAAATGCTGGCCCTGGTTCCGGCGTATCTTAAAGACACTAGCCACGCATTACAAGCCCTTGGGGAAATTCCCTGGAAAAAGGACTATATACTTGGTACTCTCGACATTAGGTCACTCTACACTGTAATTGACCATCGGAAGGGATGTGAGGCAGCTGAATATTTCCTCAGAAAGTTGGGGACTCATAAAGAGGCACAAATAAAATTTATTATTGATTGCATTTATTTTATCTTAAATCACAACTATTTTACATATGAAGGTCAATTTTACCTGCAAACATGGGGAACTGCCATGGGCACTTGCTTTGCCCCCAGCTACGCAAATTTATACGTAGCCAAGTGGGAGGAGTCATATATTTTTCAATCTGGCCATTTGCATTCTGGTCTGGTTATGTGGAGGAGGTTTATTGACGACGTCCTTTTTATCTGGGAAGGCTCAGCAGAAGGCCTTAACAGGTTTATTTCTAGCCTGAATACCAACTCGTTTGGCTTGGAATTTACATCCACCACTAGTACAACTAAGGTTGACTTTTTAGATTTGGAGATATTCATCGAGAATGAAACCATTTGTACTAAATGTCACCGGAAAGAGGTAGATGCTAATAGTTATATTAATATTGAGAGCTGCCACCTTCCTATTTGGTTAACCAGCATCCCTAAGGGTCAATTTACAAGAATCAGACGTAATTGTTCGAAAATTGAGGATTATCATCAAGATGCTGAATATTTAACACAACAGTTTCTGGAAAAGGGATATTCCATGTCCCTGTTACATAAGAATAAGAAAGAGGTCGAACAATTACCTAGGGACAGTTTAATTTGTAAAAGCCAACCTGAGACCATCCACTCACCCTCCATCATAGAGCAAATTGGGGACTTGCCCATTGTCACTCAGTTCCACCACAACTACAAACAATTTAAAAATATAATATCTAAACATTGGTTCATTCTTCAGGGTGATAAAAAAAATTGGTGAATATTTGGCACCACACCCAAAATTTATTTTTAGGAAAGCCCAAACTTTGGGTAATCTGATTGCTCCCACTATTAAGGATGGGCTATGTACATCAGTCTCTGCCCTTCCTGGAGGTTTTGTACCTTGTGGTACGTGCCTATGCTGTATCAAAACGCGCTTCAGGAAAATTAGGCAAACTACATTTTTAGATGCGCATAATAAACATCAATTTTTGATCAAAAATTATATTACATGCTCCACCATGGGAGTTATTTACCTAATTCAATGCCCTTGTGGCAAAATTTATGTAGGGCGTACAAAACGAAGATTATGTGATCGTTTAAGGGAGCATTTTAACAACATCAGAAAAGGTTTTTTAGGGCATCCCCTCTCGAGACACTTTTTCGAATGCCATAATAAATCTGTTCGGGACATACACTTCTGTGGCATACAAGTTGTTCCTAAAAATAAGAGGGGTGGGGATTTCATCAAGAAAATGTCTAGGGTGGAATCCCAGTGGATTTTCGCCCTGGATAGTTTGGCCCCTAGCGGGTTAAACCATGAGATAGAACTATATGCGTTCCCCTAGATCATCTAGTAAAATCTGTTCTCTAGTATTACATCAAGGCCTCACCCCGACACTAACATGGGGGATGGGGGGTAGGGGTTATTTTAGTAGCGTAAGTGGTCTATAGGAATTTTCAGCCGCATTTAGATACCAAACAGGCGGAATTATTTACCCATACACTTAAGGGTAATTTTTTAGACATATTCAAACACTACAGGTTCTGGGATTAGTACCATAGGTATTGTTTGATTTTATTATATATCTTTTCTCAATTGTTAATTTTAATTATAATTCTTATTTTTGATCAATGTATTTCACTGCAGTTTATTTTTATGTATAGATATGGGTTGTTCAGTACACCCGATTATTGTTTGTGCACACAAAAGTATATATACCTTGACTGAGGGTTTTAACTGATTATCATTGTAGGTCTATTTTTATCTTTAATAAATCAAATAAAGTGTTTTTACTTTTTTGCAGGCACAACCTTAAAAGTTATTTTATCTTTGGTTCAGTGTTTTTTTTTTTTATAGTCTTTGCAGGCACGGTGTGTAATAATTAGCACATTTTTTAACTCACTTTCTGTCACTTGGCGAGTGGGCGGGGGGTTTCTGGCAAAAATTATATAAGGCAGGCTTTAGTGTGGGTCTGGATCCCTGACGAAGAAGGTCTGTGTACCTTCGAAACGCGTTGGAACCCTTTTTGACCCTCCCTGCCTTCCGTACCTCGGTACGGTGGTGACGTCACCAATTTTTGTCCTGCTCCCGACTTGTCCATCTCATACTCACGGTGCCTCGTGGCCAGAGGACACCGTGCTAACTTCCGGACTTTGTGCATCCCGGCTCAACTGAAGGATTCCAACTACAGGGAGGACGCTCCCTGCCTCGCTACCATCAGTCTGACAGCCTTGGGCTCACGATCCGACCATCACTAGTATCGAATCAGGACTTTTATATTTCCACCTTACCCTCCGCTACGGTGACAGTAAGTGTTTTCACCTTCATTTGTATGTCAGCACTACATATCTATCACCGTGGCTGAAAAACTGTTTTAGGGGTTTTTTCTGTGGGGGCTATTTCTACCTATGTAAGGGCGCAGGCAGTTATTATAGTTTTGTCTTCTATCGTCATACTCCTTCTCTGGGGTATTAGTGAGCCGTTAGCACAGCATCCGGCTTTAACTCCAGCAGCCTTTACTCACATTTTTAATCTTAGTATCCTAGCGGGTAGCTAGCGCCAGTGTGTTTTTTACATATAATAACTGGGTTATGTTTAGTTAACCAAGGAAGTCCCAACACAATAGGAGTGGGAAGGCCCTCCAACACATAACAAGACAATAGTTCTTTATGTATTGCCCCCACTCGAAGGTCTATGTTATGCACGGCTTGCACAAAGCTACCTTGACCGACAGGCCTGGCGTCAATAGAGAATATAGGGATAGGTTTGGCCAATACACTCAGTTGCATACCTTGCACCTGGGCAAACCGAGCGTCCACCAGATTAGCCGCGGCCCCACTATCCAGAAGAACAGAAATCCTCTCAGTTCTCGTACCTACCACCACCTCCGCTGGTACGAGAAACTGAGACGGACTTGGGGACGAAATACATACTCCCAGATTGTCGTCCACCACACAACCTGGGATTAATAGTTTTCCGGCGACTTCTTGCTCAGTACAGTACGGGATGGACACCCCTCAATAAAATGTCCCTCTCTCCCGCAGAAGAAACACCTTCTTGTTTTGCGGCGCACCGCCGATCCCCTCCCTCGGAATGATGTCCCTCCCAACTGCATAGGTTCCTCGGAACAAACCAGGGGAACCTCAATATTAGGGACTTTGGAAGGAGGTGGAGTCATCACAGGGGGCGGAGTTACCCCACACCTCTCCCGAAGCCGTCTATCAATGCGAATAGCAAGAGCCATAGCGGCCTCCAGTGACGGGGGAGAATCATACTGAGCCAACACATCTTTTAATTTGTCAGATAAACCTTGACAAAACTGGCTCTTAAGAGCCGGGTCATTCCACTGAGTATCCGTGGCCCACCTACGGAACTCTGAAGAAAATTCCTCCGCCGGACGATCTCCCTGCTGTATCCTACGTAACTTCATCTCAGCAAGGGAGACCCGATTCGGGTCATCATATACCAGACCCAGGGCTGTAAAAAATCGGTCCACTGACTGGAGAGCCGGGGAGCCCGGGGGGAGAGAGAACGCCCAGGATTGAGGGTCCCCTTGTAAGAGCGAGATGACAATTCCCACCCTCTGATCCTCACTCCCCGACGACTGCGGCCGCAGCCGAAAATACAATTTACATGCTTCCCGGAAAGTGAAAAACTTGTCCCGCCCACCAGTGAACCTATCCGGGAGAGCTACTTTAGGTTCAAATCTGGTTTGCTCCCGGGGGTACAAAACCTTGGATTTAACGTCCGTCAGCTCCATGGACAAACTCTGCAATTGCTGAGCTAAATGGACTACTGGATCCATGGTGGCTGGGGAGAATCTTTAGAGTGGCCGGTGAAAATGTCACAACGTATAACAGATATATTCAAAGATAGCAACTTATATCTAATGTGACATCATTCTAAATTTCATATAATAGAGAAAATCAACATGTATACATAGTATCTGCCAGCAATGTCTTACCTGACATAATATCCTATGTATTGTGGGTCAATACTGTGTACGTGTCACGCTGTCTCTGGATAGAGGTGGACCGGGGTCTATGCTGACCCTGAACTGGGGTCCTGACTAGTCCCTCTACCTGGAGGTACTGTTAATGGTACAGAGGTCCAGGCCGCCAGCGTAACCCTGTCTCCTGTAGATCCCTGACCACTGTAATCTAGTCCTGAGAAGGACCCTGATTATCACCACAGGGAATGGGCAGGTCACAGCTTACACACAGTCTAAGACAAACGAGACAGACAAGGGGTAAAGGAAACAGCCTTGCATACAACACTTCCACTACAGAGGAACACAAAAGGTTAAGGAGATAAACAATAAACGAGGAGAGGAAAAACCACAACAGGCACTCTTAGCTTAAGTCTTCTCAGAAACGATCCGCTCTGCTGGTCTGAATGAATGCTTTCACCGGCACCTTCCCCAGCAGACCAGCAGGTATATGAAGGAAGCTAATTAACAAAACATCAATCGCAGCTGGGCGAGGCTGGTCAGCCCAGCACCGAGAGAGAAAGAATTAACTCCCTCAGTGCCGAAAAACACCCAGCACCAGAAACTCAGCTGTGCGAAGTCAGGGTGTGCAATCGCGACGATCTCCGCCGCGACACACCCGTGACACTAAGCACTCCGCGACGCCTAGTTACCCGATATGTACCCTAGATACCGGATCCCAGCATCTGCTGTAGAGCGCTGGGAGCCGGTATCTAGGGTACACATCGGGTAACTAAGCACCGTGCGGTGCTTAGTTACCCGATATGTACATTGGATACCAGCTCGCTGATCGTTGGTCTCCCGCTGTCACACGCAGCGATGCACGCTGGCCAGCGGAACACCAACGATGAAAAAAATGGTCCAGGCCATTCGACAACGGTCAGCAATACCCAGCAGGGGGGCTGGTCATCGCTGCATGTCACACTAAGCGAGGTCGCTGTTGCGTCACAAAATCGGTGATGCTTCAGTGATCTCACTAGTGATCTCGCTTAGTGTGACGTGGGCTTTACTCTGGGGTTCTGTGTCACTCTGGGCCCATAACCTGTTGGCAGTGGATTACTCATGATACTCTCCAAGCGTCTGACAACAGAACTTGTTTATTCAGGAACAATCAGTAACAGTATATGATAAGATGGGCTGCACGGTGGCTTAGTGGTTAGCATTGCAGCACTGGAGTCCTGAGTTCAAGTCCCACCAAGGACAACATCTGCAAGGAGTTTGTATGTTCTCCCCATGTTTGCGTGGGTTTCCTCCAACACTCCAAAGACATACTGATAGGGAATGTAGATTGTAAGCCCCATCGGGGACAGCGATGATAATGTGTGCAGACTGTAAAGTGCTGCGGAATATGTTAGCGCTATATAAAAATAAAAATTATCATTATAAGCTTAATAGATCAGGATTCAGGAATAAATCATTTGTGCGTCTCTATCTGTGCAGCATCTACAAAAGACTGCTTCTCTCATGCACAGACACAGGAAAGCAGCAAATACAGTCACATGCTCTCCCTGTGTGAGTCTCTGGGAGTTTTTTTTAAACTTTATAAACAGCATACAAATCTAGCAACTAAACACTCATAGACAGGAATGAAGTTGTTGCACTAAACATAATCCAACAACATCACAATACACTTAGCAGTTATTAAAAGAGGGAGAGATAGAGTACAAGTTTAACCATTGCACAATGTGCAAATGTTTCAAAAAGTACAAAACATTACCCACGTGGGGTATATGTGGCGTCCCTGGGGTCCAGTCACCACAGAGGTACTGCACCTCATACAGAGGTGTGGTATCCCAATCTCAGGTAAGGAGGGAGCACTACCCAGGACAATAACACTCGCAACCAACACACACTAGTTCAGTCAGGGCACCTGGGTGTACCCTTAGGGAGGAGGGCCTCATCTCAGGCTGGGTAGGAAAGGGTGTTGGGGTGTGAGTGGAGAAATTAGGAAGAAGGGGAGGAGCTTAAGAGAGTGAGAAGAACAGAGCAGTGGTTTGAGGGACCTGAGGGAGAGACGAGTCTAGAAGGGGAGCGCAAGCTGTGAGGAGCTTGTCCCCAGACGAGAGAATGTGAGAAGAGAGAATTGTGAGGGGAGTCTGAAGGAAGCTCCCAGGAGGACAGAAAGGGTCCTAGGGACACAGGAAGAGCAGAAGCCACCCGTGGGGCCTGTATCCAGAAATGGAGGGGCCAGGTCGCAGCTGGGAAGCCGGCCCCCAAGACTAGTGGAGAACTGCAAGATTCAGTTAGCAAGCCGGAGGCAGGGGCAGCTGTAGTTTCCCCAGCCACATCCACAATTATTCGCCGAAAAGGCAGCCTTATAGGAGCCAGAGGACTCAGAGGACGTCGCCCGACAAGGTCCGCGGCTGCTGGCTTGGGATACTGTTTGTGAGGGTGCTGGGTAGGAGGGCGGAAACCAGCATGGTGAGATGGCCAGGAGAGGTACACACTGAAGGGAATCCTGGAAAGGTGCAGCCCAATCTACCTGGAAGTTTGCTGGACCCCTCACCTGGAGCACATGGCACCAAGCGGGCATCTGTGCACAAGTGAACTGTGAGTAAAGTATTGGAAACGGCACTCTGCTGTGTTATCTGAGTTATTCACACCTCGCCTGCCCTGCATCGCACTCAAAACAGCCACTATCATCACTTTTAAAATCCCAACTGCCCTGGGACACAGCTCTACCCGTGGAGAGCTTAAACATCTCATCATCATCCCAGAAGATCTGCATTGCAGCGTCGGTCCACTGACCGAACACCATGGGTGGAGTCACGAACATTTAATCCATTATATATATATATAAACTTTATTTTCCCTTTTCATCATCCCCTTTTATTGGATGCCCAGGGCCACGGACCGGGTCACTGCTGCCGTGACACTGCCCCTTTAAGAAGTGGCCCGGTATCGATTACCCCACGGCCCATATACATAGATGAACACTAAATACTTGTTGCTTACCATTGCACAATGTGCAAAGGTTTCAAAAAGTACAAAACATTACCTACATGGGGTATACATACAGTTAGGTCCATAAATATTTGGACAGAGACAACATTTATCTAATTTTGGTTCTAGACATTACCACAATGAATTTGAAACAAAACAAATCAGATGCAGTTGAAATTCAGACTTTCAGCTTTCATTTGAGGGTATCCACATTAAAATTGGATGAAGGGTTTAGGAGTTTCAGCTCCTTAACATGTGCCACCCTGTTTTTAAAGGGACCAAAAGTAATTGGACAATTGACTCCAAGGCTATTTCATGGACAGGTGTGGGCAATCCCTTCATTATATCATTCTCAATTAAGCAGATAAAAGGGTTGGTGTTGATTTGAGGTGTGGTGTTTGCATTTGGAAGGTTTAGCTGTGAAGGAAACATGCGGTCAAAGGAGCTCTCCATGCAGTTGAAACAAGCTATCCTTAAGCTGCAAAAAACAGAAAAAACCCATCCGAGAAATTGCTACAACTTTAGGAGTGGCAAAATCTACAGTTTGGTACATTCTGAGAAAGAAGAAAGCACTGGTGAACTCATCAATGCAAAAAGACCTGGGCGCCCACGGAAGACAACAGTGGTGGATGATCGCAGAATACTCTCCATGGTGAAGAGAAACCCCTTCACAACAGCCAACCAAGTGAACAACACTCTCCAGGAGGTAGGCGTATCAATATCCAAATCTACCATAAAGAGAAGACTGCATGAAATTAAATACAGAGGGTTCACTGCACGGTGCAAGCCACTCATAAGAATCAAGAATAAAAAGGCTAGGCTGGCCTTTGCTAAAAAACATCTAAAAAAGCCAGCACAGTTCTGGAAGAACATTCTTTGGACAGATGAAACCAAGATCAACCTCTACTGGAATGATGGAAAGAGAAAAGTATGGCGAAGGCGTGGTACAGCTCATGATCCAAAGCATACCACATCATCTGTAAAACATGGCGGAAGCAGTGTGATGGCTTGAGCATGCATGGCTGCCAGTGGCACTGGGTCACTAGTGTTTATTGATGATGTGACACAGGACAGAAACAGCCGAATGAATTCTGAGGTATTCAGAGCCATACTGTGTGCTCAGATCCAGCCAAATGCAGTCAAACTGATTGGTCGTCGTTTCATACTACAGATGGACAATGACCCAAAACATAAAGCCAAAGCAACCCAGGAGTTTATTAAAGCAAAGAAGTGGAATATTCTTGAATGGCCAAGTCAGTCACCTGATCTCAACCCAATTGAACATGCATTTCACTTGTTAAAGACTAAACTTCAGACAGAAAGGCCCACAAACAAACAACAACTGAAAACCACCGCGGTGAAGGCCTGGCAGAGCATCAAAAAGAAGGAAACACAGTGTCTGGTGATGTCCATGAGTTCAAGACTTCAGGCAGTCATTGCTAACAAAGGGTTTTCAACCAAGTACTAGAAATGATCATTTTATTTACAATTATTTAATCTGTCCAATTACTTTTGGTCCCTTTAAAAACAGGGTGGCACATGTTAAGGAGCTGAAACTCCTAAACCCTTCATCCAATTTTAATGTGGATACCCTCAAATGAAAGATGAAAGTCTGAACTTCAACTGCATCTGATTTGTTTTGTTTCAAATTCATTGTGGTAATGTCTAGAACCAAAATTAGATAAATGTTGTCTCTGTCCAAATATTTATGGACCTAACTGTAGATGAAAACTAAGTACTTGTTGCAGAAGCAGGAGGAGGAGGAGGAAGTGATTTCCTGAACAAAATTGTTTTGGATGGTAAGGGATGCATTTACATAATGTCGCTGTCATCTGTAGGGCTTACAAAGTCGTTGGAAATCCAGCCCTTGTTCAATATTAGAAGAGTCAGCCTGTCTTCATTTTCCATTGACAGGCATGCGTGCCTATCCGTTATGATTGCACCTGCCAAACTAAAAACTCACTTAAACAACATACTCGTGGCAGGGCATGGTAGCACCTCCAAGGCGTACAAGGAGAAGTCCGGCCAAGTATGCAGCTTGCACCAAATGTGCGTCATAGTTACACCCACAGATAACCCTTGCTGATGGATCGGTCTAATGAAAATGGCCCAGTTGGTGGAGTTTCCCCCTGAGTTGCACCGGTGTACGTGGTCCTCCCCTGTAATCCTTGTGGGTGAAAAGAGCCGATACCTCTGCTACCAACGTTGTCTGAGGGTAATCTTTTGAGCAAGTCTAACACTACGGTCCTCTGGCATACATGCACTGAAAATGGCACGTCTGCCTCTGACATTAGAGATACAAATTTTTCCTCCTACTTTGGGTCAAGAAAGGTGCACAGCCAGTATTTCATTGAGGATAAAATGTTTTTCACGCCAGGGTCTTGGAAAAGGCATGAATTCTGCCATGTCTCTTTGTAAAGAGTCAAACGTTCAGTGTCCTCACCAGGAAGAACACTAATCATCCTCTCCTCCTCACGAAACATAGCCTCCTCCTCCTCCTGAAGGTCATCCATGTTTGACAGGCATGAAGCTGGGATTGGGAGTCCCCTCTGTTGTGCAGAGCAAAAACTCCTGTTCCTCCTTCTCCTGTACCTCATCATTACCCAATGTGGCCTGAGAATACTGTGTGATGCTGGGCTGTGTGGTATCAGCCGCTGTAAAACCTGGCTCCATAGCCACCAGCTCGGCATTCAAAGCTTCCTTTTTCAGATTCTGCAGGGAACATTTTAATAGACAGAGAAGCGTGATGGTTACGCTCATAATAGCTTTATCAGCGCTCACCATCTTGGTGCAGTACTCAAAGTTTTGAAGAGCCTCACATAGTTCAGTGATCCTCACCCACTCGCAGTTGTTATGTGTAGGGGCTGAGTGTTAGGCTATGTGCACACGTTCAGGATTTTTTGCTTTTTTTAGCGCTTTTGCGGCGTTTTTCCGCTGCAAAAAGCTTAAAAAACGCATGCATTAAGCATCCTATTATTAGAATGCATTCCGCAATTTTTGTGCACATGCTGCGTTTTTTTCCGTGAAAAAAACTCATCGCGGAAAAAAAACACTGCATGTTCACTCTTTTTGCGGAATCGCTGTGATTCCGCCTCCATAGGAATGCTTTTTACCGCTTATTTTCCGCATGTGGCTATGCCCACCATGCGCAAAGTGAGCGGATCATGTGCGGATGGTACCCTGGGTCTGGAGAAGAGGAGACTCTCCTCCAGGCCCTGGGTACCATATCCCTGTTAAAACAATAATTAAAATAAATATAGTGATATTCTCACCTTCCGGCGGCCCCCGCAGCGTTCCTGCTCCTCAGCAATGCTCCCGGTAACTCCCGTTTCCCAGGAATGCCTTGCGATAATGACCCAGATGATGTAGCGTGATGCTACATCGTCTGGGGTCATTGTTGCCAGGCATCAATGGGAACGGGGGTTGCCGGGAGCATTGTGAGGACCAGGAAGGCTATGGTGGCCGCCGGAAGGTGAGAATATTTTATTTTATTTTTTTTAATTATTTTTAACATTAGATCTTTTTACTATTGATGCGGCATAGGCAGTATCAATAGTATGTGAGACAGTGAAGGGATATGTATTGGATGGGGTGTACATCTCGCCCAGGTACTTAGCTAACTGGCATAAGGGAAATGTATGGCTTTGTAAACCTAGTGGTGGAGCAAGTTCACTACACCCTCCATTCAGTACAGGCTTGCAGCTCAAACCTGAAGCCACTCAGGTTTTAATTAGGCAGCCAGAAGTAGGTGGCTGAGAACACAGACAGGGAGCTCTCTCAGTCTGGATCTGACTCCAGACACTGCAGGAGTCTCCGGGAAACCACTCGCTGGTAACTACTGAATATATGTGTTGTTGTGGCCAGGCTGCTAGAGCCTAGTTCACAGTAGTGAGGAAACTAACTGTGTTTAAGTTAGCAGCCTGCCAGGCTTAGGACTTTTGTTTATGATTTGGTTTATGTTTTGTTTGCTGTGGACTTTAATAAAACTGGTTGCGGCCAGTTTATACTCGAATTGCTGTCTGTGACTGAACTGTGTTCATGCCACTCCGTCTACCCGAGACGGCGATCCCAGAGCTATATCCCCTGAAAAGCTTACAATTGGTGCTAGAATGCTGGGGCAGCACAGTGGCTAAAGCAGCAGCAAAGGAAAAGTCTGTTGGAGCAGTCTTAAAGAGACAGTAGCCCTAATAGAGTTTGCACAGAGAAAAAAAAAAAAAGTGTCTGCACAGCAAAGCTGAACTTGCTGTGGAAAAGACTTTTAAGTGAGCATGTCCTGGGTGAAGGCTGCCGTTGCCATAATGGACAAGTCTGACAGCATGGAGGCGCTGCTCAAACATATGGCGCAAGTTAGTGTGCAACAGCAGGAGACTAACCGATTGCTAATGGAGCAGATTGCAGCACTATGCCAGGCTCTCAGCACTACGTCCCAGAGTGATGACGCAAGGTCACCTGCATTGTCCGCTGTAAAGAAGGCGGTAAAACAGACCCTGCAAAAGATGACGCCTCATGACGATGTAGAGGCATATCTCGCTATATTTGAAAGACTGGCAGAGAAGGAGAACCTGCCACTATCTGAATGGGCCATGGTGGTCGCACCCTATCTGACTGGGGAACCTCAAAAGGTGTAATGTGTGTAGTATAGTTCATATAGCGTCTTGTGCTTGGGTACGATGAAAATACAGGAGACACAGGTTTGATATAGAAAGTCTTGTATTACCTCATACAAGTTGGCAAAAATAGTCACACAGTTTGCAGACACAGAAGCAGGAGACACAGCAGGCCAGAGTAATCTAAGCTCAGCAATAACTCTCCACAACAGGTTCAGGATCTTCTTCTCTGTTACCGTAAGTCCATGCAAACGTGGGTCTTTCAAAGAGCAGGGTTCAGAGTCCACAAGTGCTTCAGAGTTCCTCAGTAGGAATAGCTGGAGTACAAGGTCCAAGGCTTCAGGAGTCAGATCACAGGTTCAATACAGGCTAGATTCTGAAGCACTGATTGCTCAGCTGTGGCTGCTTAAGAAGCAAAAGGAGAGAATCAGGGCGGGAACATGCAAGCTGGAAACTCCATATTGATGAGGGCAAGATAGCTGCAGCAAGACAGAAAGTAAAATGGCTGACGAACAAACTGAGTTTCAGGAACATGTATACAGAACCTTACATTACTCCCCCCTTAGGGACAACCTCCGGATGACCTCAGACCAGGCTTGTGTGGGTACCTCTGATGAAACTGACGGAGCAAGCGAGGAGCATTAACGTTATTGACTGGTTCCCATGAGTTGTCCTCCACTGGGTAGCCCTGCCATTTAATCAGATATTGTAACTGATTTCTATACAACCTGGAATCTAAAATCCTTTCCACCACAAATTCTTCCTGACCATCGACTAGCACTGGGTCAGGACAAGGAGAAGAATGTCCAGGAAACGTATTGGGTGTCGCAGCCTTTAGTAGGGATACATGAAAGACAGGGTGGATTCTCATAGTTCTGGGCAGTTGAAGACGACAAGCAACGGCACTTATAATTTTACTGATTTTATAGGGTCCAATGTACTTATGTCCCAACTTAGACGATGGAATCCTTAACTTAAGATTTCTGGTTGACAGCCAGACCAAGTCTCCTACCTTGAAAGCTGGTGCAGGTTTACGAAATTTATCTGCTGCTTTCTTGTACCTTTCCTGAGCCGATTCCAGATTCTCCTTTAGAAGATCCATATTCTTCTGTAAAGACGTGATTCTTTCGGCCACTGCTGGTAAAGGCGTTTCTATGGGAAACCGTGGTAGAATGTTAGGATGATAACCTAGATTAGAGTAAAAAGGAGACTGCTTAGTGGAGGCACTCTGAGAGTTGTTATAAGAGAATTCAGCTAATGGAAATAGATCCACCCAATCATCCTGTAGATGGCAGATAAAGCAGCGGAGATACTGCTCCAGGGTTTGATTGGTTCGTTCGGTCTGTCCATTAGTCTGGGGATGAAAAACAGAAGAAAGGTTTACTTTAATGTCCAATGCTGCACAGAAATTTTGCCAAAACCTAGAAGTGAATTGCACCCCTCGATCCGAAATAACCTCATCCGGTACTCCATGTAAGCGAAACACATCTTTAATCATCAAATCTGATGTCTGTTTTGCAGTGGGTAAGCCGACACAAGGGATAAAATGAGCTGCCTTTGTTAGACGGTCAACCACCACTAGAATGGTGTTCTTCCCTTGAGAGGTTGGTAACTCCACAATGAAGTCCATAGAAATGGATCCCCACGGGCGGGACGGGGTGGGAAGAGGCTGTAACAGACCAGTTGGTGAGGAGCGAGGTGTTTTGCATCTTGCACAGACTTCACATGAAGTGACATAGTTTAAAACATCCTTCCTGCAAGTGGGCCACCAAAAGAAACGAGAAAGAAATTCCTGTGTCTTTAGAATTCCTCTATGCCCAGCTATCTTGGAGTCGTGAATGAGATGCAATACTCTCAATCTGACTGTTTCAGGAATATACAGGCGTTGTCCCTGAATCCACACACCATTCTTAAAGACAAGACTTACGTCCCTTGGGGGTTGTGCCAAAAAGGAATCTGCATGGTATGCTTCTTTGATGTCCTTAAGTAGGTCTTGATTATGAATCACTCCTAGGAATCTAGAGTCAGGAAGAATAGTCTTAGGAGGAGTAATTTGACGTGTCTCTGCTGAGTAAATCCTAGAGAGTGCATCAGCCTTTCCATTGCGCGATCCTGGTCTATAAGAAATGATAACATTGGTTTAAGAAAAGATTCCAGCGAGCCTGGCGAGGAGTCAGGCACTTAGCCGACCTGATAAATTCAAGGTTACGATGGTCTGTCAGGACGACTATTTGCTGTGCAGCACCCTGAAGAAGGTGTCTCCATTCTTTGAAGGCGGCAATAATGGCCAACAACTCTCTATTGCCCACATCGTAGTTCCTCTCAGCCGAAGACAACTGCTGGGAAAAGAAGGCACAGGGATGCAAGACATTCTTCTCACCTGTTCTCTGAGAGAGTATAGCTCCAACGGCACAGTCTGAAGCATCCACCTCTATTATGAAGGCAAGCTCGGGGTTGGGATGTACTAGGATAGGTGCAGTGGTAAATTTATCTTTTAGACGGGAAAATGCTTCCTGGGCTTGGGGAGTCCAGGAGAACCTAGACTCTTTCCGGGTAAGTTGGGTGATAGGTGACACTACCTCAGAGAAATTTCTAATGAAACGTCTATAGAAGTTGGCAAACCCGATGAAGCGCTGTACCTCCTTCACATTTCTAGGACTTGGCCAATCCTTGATGGCTTGGGTTTTGCTTCCATCCATACTAATTCCTTGTGTAGACAGTACATACCCCAGAAATTGAATTTCGGTCCTATGGAATTCACACTTTTCAAGTTTGATGTAAAGATGATTTTGTCTTAGACGTTCCAAGACCATTCTCACATGTCCATGATGTTCCTCTGTGGAGTTAGAAAAAATTAGAATATCATCCAAATAAATCACCACGAATGTATCTAGGAGATCCCTGAAGATGTCATTCACCAAGTGTTGGAAAGTGGCTGGGGCGGTACTCAGACCAAAAGGCATAACTAGATATTCAAAGTGTCCATAGCGTGACCTGAATGCAGTCTTCCATTCATCCCCAGGTCTAATACGGACTAAGTTATAGGCCCCACGAAGATCTAGTTTAGAGAAAATTTTGGCATGTCGCACTCTCTCCAATAACTCAGGGATTAAAGGCAATGGATAACGGTTTCTAATAGTAACCTTATTGAGTTCCCTATAGTCTACGCAGGGTCTCAGAGATCCATCTTTCTTCTTTACAAAAAAGATGGGTGCACCTGCAGGAGATGAAGAGGGGCGTATGAAGCCCTTGGCTAGATTTTCGTCTATGTAATCCTTTAAAGCCTTTAGCTCTGGCCCCGCCAGGGGGTAGATCTTACCAAAAGGTATCTCTGCTCCAGGCAATAATTCAATTGGACAATCATATGAACGGTGAGGAGGAAGCTGGTCAGCGTTCTTCTTGTCACATAAATCCACATAGTCCTGGTATACAGCTGGTAGTTCAGGGACTGACATGGTTCCTTTAGGAACAGAGCAAGCTGAAACTTTTGGACTCATCTGTTTCTCTGGAAAGTGTAATTCCTTGGTCTCCCAGTTAATGGTAGGATTCTGAACCTGCAGCCATGGTAGCCCTAGAATAATGGGAAAGTGGGGAGAAGAGATAAGCATAAAGGACAGTTTCTCTTGATGATCTTTACCCATAAGAACCCTCAAAGGCTCTGTTTCCTGATCCACTGGTCCAGAGGTCAGCAAAGAGCCATCCACAGTTTCCATCTGTACTGGAGTAGCCTTCTTCACTGAACGTATCCCCTGTTTCAGAGCAAAGGAGACATCCATAAAATTACCACTTGCCCCTGAGTCGATCATAGCAGAGCTAGACACCCAAGCTGAGTCAACCCAGAGTTTGATGGAAAGAAAGCAATGAGAATTGTTTTTCTTACAACTCAGCTGGGACACCGCTGAGGAAACTTGAAAAATGGCAGCGTTTACACAGTCAACGTCCTCAGAGGTAACGGAGTTTAAGTCCGAGAAATCAAGATCTGTTGCTGCAGATCTCTCTGGAGCCTGAGGCTCGGACCTGACAGATCCCCTCTCGCAACACTCACAGTGAATGAGTGCTGCAGTAGTCTTACGAGAACGGCTGGGGCAGTCTATAATGAAGTGCCCTGACTTACCACAATAGAAACATAGATTCTCCTTAAAACGATGTTCCTTGCGTGCATCACTAACCCGTCGTTGTAAAGAGTCTACCTGCATGGGTTCAGGTTCAGGTTCCCGTGTAATCCTACTCAAAGGTTCCCTAGCTGGAGAGGAAGGTAGGAAAAGGTTAGTGCGATTGCTTTCGAACCATCTCTCTTGCCTGCGTTCAGTCAGACGAGTATCAATACGGATGCAGTAGTTAATAAAGTCACCTAACGCAGTGGGAGGGTCGGCACGAGCAAGTTCATCCTTAATCAGTGGCGATAACCCCTTTCGAAAAATTGATTTTTTGGCGGAACTGTCCCAGGTGGTATCAAGGGCCCATCTCCTGAAATCCAAAGCATATTCAGCTACCGAGTGCTTACCTTGGCGCAAAGCTAACATGGCTGCTTCAGCTGTTGCACCTCGATTGGGGTCATCAAACACCTGCCCCATGGCTGAAATAAAAGCATCAAGGTGATTCAAACAATCATCCTCAGTCTCAATCAGAGGGTTTGCCCACATCAAAGCCTTGTTGGTAAGCAACATAATTATAGTAAGCACCTTAGATCGTTCAGTGGGAAATTGTGAAGCATGTGCAGAAAAAAAAAGATTGCATTGATTAATAAATCCCCTGAATTTCTCACGTTCACCGCCAAAACGAAAAGGGGGCAACTTGGGAATCCCAGAACTCGGGGCTACGGCAGGAGCCTGGACTCGCCCCTCTAGAACCTCAATCCTGGCTCGCAAATCCTGGGCAGTCTGTCCAAACACTTGCATATTGTGATTATTGAGGTCCTGTAGGTTTGTAAAACGGGTCTTTATATTCTGCAAATCTGCAAGGATATTATCAGTCACTCCGCAAAGTTCCTTTATGCGGGCCTCCATTTTCCAGATCTTTTAAGACAGGAGTACTGGAAGGAGAGGAGAAGAAAAAAAAAAAAAAACAATAGTGTTTACCTGTGGTAACACTGCAGAGAGAAAAAAAAATTAAGGGAACTGCTCACCTGGAATGGTTGTGAGAAGTCACAATCACTATCATCACAGAAAGTACAACCGGACATCTGATATCCACAGTTACAGCAGACACAAAAGAGGAAAGAAAAAAAAAAACAATAGTGTTTACCTGTGGTAACACTGCAGAAAAAAAAAACTTAAGGGAATTGCTCACCTGGAATGGTTGTGAGAAGTCACAACCACTGTCATCACAGAAAGTACAACCGGACATCCGATATCCACAGTTACAGCAGACACAGCCTTTCCAGACCCAGCAGACACTAACGTTTGGCTTCAGAAGATTGTAATGTGTGTAGTACAGTTCATATAGCGTCTTGTGCTTGGGTACGATGAAAATACAGGAGACACAGGTTTGATATAGAAAGTCTTGTATTACCTCATACAAGTTGGCAAAAATAGTCACACAGTTTGCAGACACAGAAGCAGGAGACACAGCAGGCCAGAGTAATCTAAGCTCAGCAATAACTCTCCACAACAGGTTCAGGATCTTCTTCTCTGTTACCGTAAGTCCATGCAAACGTGGGTCTTTCAAAGAGCAGGGTTCAGAGTCCACAAGTGCTTCAGAGTTCCTCAGTAGGAATAGCTGGAGTACAAGGTCCAAGGCTTCAGGAGTCAGATCACAGGTTCACTGCAGGCTAGATTCTGAAGCACTGATTGCTCAGCTGTGGCTGCTTAAGAAGCAAAAGGAGAGAATCAGGGCGGGAACATGCAAGCTGGAAACTCCATATTGACTGAGGGCAAGATAGCTGCAGCAAGACAGAAAGTAAAATGGCTGACGAACAAACTGAGTTTCAGGAACATGTATACAGAACCTTACAAAAGGCCTATTTTGACCTTAGCGAGCAGGACAGCAGAGACTATGCCAAGCTGAAAGCAGAGATTCTTGTCCGGCTGGGTGTTACGGTTGCAGTCCGTGCCAGGAGAGTCCATAACTGGAGATACAGTTGGGACAAGCCTGCTCACTCACAAATGTATGACCTGATTTATCTGGTAAAGAAGTGGCTGGAGCCTGATGACAGCAACCCTGCCCAAATGGTCGAAAAAGTTGTGATGGACCGGTACATCTTGGCCCTTCCTCCTGAGGTGCAGCACTGGGTTGGACAGGGAGACCCCAAAGACGCCAACCAACTGGTCAGCCTGATAGAGAGGTACTTCGCCACCAAAGACTACCTCCGTGCCCAGCCGTCCGAGCGGTCGTCATTTCGGAGTTCCCGGCCTCCGACACCTCCCGGTAAGAGAGTTCCAGCTGTTGGGGTCAGGGGGACTGCTGATAGACCGGCTCAGCCCCGAGGGGACATGTGTGAGGCAATGGCTGATGCTTCCCTGTCGGAAGTCCCCAGGCCTAGAAAGGTCTCCACGTCTGAACCACCAGACCTGAGACAGTGTTGGAGATGCCGTGAAAGGGGTCATATTTCAGCCAACTGTCCACTAGGGGGGGAACCTATGGACTGTGATGCTGGAAGGTCCCTCTCTTTCCTCGCGGAACCCGTGTGCGTGGCCACCCCAGCCGAGGAGACTGACCCACAGGTGTCCCAGGTGGTTATAAATGGCTGCCCGGTACAAGCCCTCCTAGACTCAGGGAGTCAAGTGACTCTGATACATGCCAGCCTGGCTGATAGGGACTTCATCCCCGATAAACACCTGAGCGTGGGGTGCATCCATGGAGACACCAAAGTCTACCCGGTAACTTCCGTGGACTTCGTTACAAAACTCGGGGAGATCTCATATGAAGTGGGGGTAGTGAAGAACCTGATGCACCCTGCCATATTGGGTCGTGACTTTCCCCTGTTTTGGGATCTTTGGGAAAAAAAACGGTTCTACCGGACAGTGTGATGAAGCTCCTACTGAGGTTGCGGGGTCCATAGGGGCGGAACACAATGCTAATGTGTTGTTGAATTTATGTGATGATAATGATAATGATGATGAATTTCCTTTGCAGGTGATGTTGGGGAAAGAGGATAGTGGTTCTCTGGAACAGAATGTCCCTGACCTACCTGTGTCCCGTGACCATTTTGGGAGTGAGCAATTGCGAGACCCCTCTCTTAAAAATGCCAGGGAAAGTATAACTGTTCTGAATGAGATCCCACAAGAGCCCGGCTCTGATAAACGGTTTCCCCATTTTGCCATGAACAACAACCTGCTATATAGGGCCACTAAGGTTATGCCATTGGTTAAGGATCACCTGCAGAGAGCCCAAGCAGCTCAAAGCAGAAGATATAATCGGACAGTAAAAGTTAGGACTTTCAACCCCGGAGATCGGGTCCTGATCTTAATTCCCACGGTGGAAAGTAAGTATTTGGACAAATGGCATGGCCCCTACGAGATAGTACAGAAAGTGAACGAGGTCACCTACAAAGTACATCAACCAGGGAGACGGAAGCCCTACCAGGTCTATCATATCAACCTGATCAAGCCCTGGAGGGACAGACAGTCATTGTTGCCCTCGGGTAAATTAGAGAAAGGGTTAAAACCACCTATACCTCCTGAGATAGTTGGTGAGACGATGTCAGTACACAAAAAAACAAGAAGTACGGGAATTTCTGCAGAAAAATCAGCAAAGGTTTTCAGACTTGCCGGGCCGGCCTTCTCTAGTGAAGCACCATTTCTCAGTAGAGCATAGGCCTGGGAGGTTACAGGGTAATGCCGATGCCTTGTCCAAAGTTCACTGTCTCTTTGGAGTTGTTTACCAGCCCTCCGGTCTGGAGAAGAGGGGGGATATGTGAGACAGTGAAGGGATATGTATTGGATGAGGTGTACATCTCGCCCAGGTACTTAGCTAACTGGCATAAGGGAAATGTATGGCTTTGTAAACCTAGTGGTGGAGCAAGTTCACTACACCTTCCATTCAGTACAGGCTTGCAGCTCAAACCTGAAGCCACTCAGGATTTAATTAGGCAGCCAGAAGTAGGTGGCTGAGAACACAGACAGGGAGCTCTCTCAGTCTGGATCTGACTCCAGACACTGCAGGAGTCTCCGGGAAACCACACGCTGGTAACTACTGAATATATGTGTTGTTGTGGCCAGGCTGCTAGAGCCTAGTTCACAGTAGTGAGGAAACTAACTGTGTTTAAGTTAGCAGCCTGCCAGGCTTAGGACTTTTGTTTATGATTTGGTTTATGTTTTGTTTGCTGTGGACTTTAATAAAACTGGTTGCGGCCAGTTTATACCCGAATTGCTGTCTGTGACTGAACTGTGTTTATGCCACTCCGTCTACCCGAGACGGCGATCCCAGAGCTATATCCCCTGAAAAGCTTACAAGTAAAAAGGTGGTCACACTTGCCAAACACTATGTGTGACTAGTGTGACCAACCTGTCAATCAGTTTTCCAAGCGATTCTACAGATCACTTGGAAAACGCTAGCATTATGCAAGCTAATTAAGCTTGCAAAACGCTAGTTTTTAGAAGGAATACGTATACCAATAAAATGAGTATTTCCCACGGCAGGGAGTTGCGGGATTACAGCAGAAATTTCAGCGGCAATTCCGAAAGTGTGCACATAGCCTTACTCTGACAGGCATTGAGAAGCTGGAATTCAGACACTGCCCTCTGCAGCTCACTAACCCTTGGCAACATATGGAAGGTCGAATTCCAGCATGTGGGCAGGTCACAAATCAATCGGTGATGAGGCAAATTAAAGCAATGCTGCAGCGAAGCTAGACCAGCAAAAGCCTGAGAAGACTTTCGGAAAAGTCAGGGTATGTTTTTAAAAACTGCTGTACAACCAAGTTCCGCACATGGGCCATGCATGGATAATTGTTATGATTCGGTAACCGAGGAGGATAATAGAGAAATAGGCTAGGCAACCAGACACTCAGAGAGGTTGGTAACTTAGCGGATTGCAGACCCCTAAACTGACAACACAACTAGAATTAGCCGTGGGACGTACCTACGATGCCCTAGACGCTTCGACACAGCCAAAGAGTTAACTAAGCTTCAAGAGAGAAAGGGGAAAGCTAAACAGCCCCGGAGTACAGCCCCAAAGGAATAGATAGCCCCCAAACATATATTGCCGGTGAGACAGATAAAGTACAAAACACAGGCAGAAAATAGAGTAAGCAAATGATGGGGCCCAAACTGTCTGGATAGAACAGGACAGGAAAGGATACTGTCTGCAATCCCGCAAAAACCCTAAGAAAAATTCCAACACGTCTGATATTCAAAAATACTGAGGCCACACGACCTCTCCCCCACTAAATCAGAACTCTGGTGTGAACTGGACGCAAAAAAAACAGATCCTGAAATAACAGGGGACTAGAAATACAGAAAAGACTGACATAAGCTGTGGCAAAGGAAAACAGAGTCCAGCACAGGTCCCAGCAGGGAACCCTGCTGAACTCACACCAGCAAGGCAGAGAACAGAGAAAAGCAAAAAGGGAAAAAATGCCACAGATTAAAACAGACAAATAACTTATCTGAAAGATGCAGGACAAAGCAGGGAGCAAGCAGACTTCCAGAAGGCTCAGGAAGAAAACCAAATCACCGGCGACAACTAAAGGAAGGCTGCTCACTTAAATCTCTCCAGTCTGTAACACCTGACCTCCATCATCCTCTTCTGTCAGCCAGACCACCTCCATTACCAGTAGCAATCACCAGAGGGAGCCCAAACTCAGAAGCCAGATCAAAAGTGTTCACAACAGATAAAGGAAAGATGTGTATCTTCGTACCGTGTTAGCCAGTAGATAGAAAAATATTTAGACTTGAGAGTCCTCAGTGGTTGATACCTTTTAATGGCTAACTGAAAAGATGGTAACAAATTGCAAGCTTTCGAGACTACGCAGGTCTCTTCATCAGGCAAAGACTAAAACAAAAGCTGAATATGTGATTCATAAATAAATATGTGATTCTTCAGCTTTTGTTTTAGTCTTTGCCTGATGAAGAGACCTGCGTAGTCTCGAAAGCTTGCAATTTGTCACCATCTTTTCAGTTAGCCATTAAAAGGTATCAACCACTGAGGACTTTCAAGTCTAAATATTTTTCTTCACAACAGATAATGTACCAGCTTGCCGAGCTTTAAAACCACCACCAAATTACACCCATCATGGCCACCATCAGGGCATTATTACTCTTACTGGCATATGAGGCCCAATCAGTGGAAGGGGCCCGCAGTCGGCCACCTGTCCTCTGCTCATCGGGCCCCAGTGGCAGGATTGGGTTCAGGTCTGGTGACTGTGGAGGCCAGGTCATCTGGTGTAGCACCCTATCACTCTCCTTCATGGTAAAATAGCTGCTAGGAAACCACTGCTAAGGACAGGCAACAAACAGAAGAGACTTGTTTGGGCAAAAGAACACAAGGAATGGACATTAGACCAGTGGAAATCTGTGCTTTGGTCTGATGAGTCCAAATTTGAGATCTTTGGTTCCAACCACTGTGTCTTTGTGCGACGCAGAAAAGGTGAACGGATGGACTCTACATTCCTGGTTCCCACCGTGTAGCATGGAGGAGGAGGTGTGATGGTGTGGGGGTGCTTTGCTGGTGACACTGTTGGGGATTTATTCAAAATTGAAGGCATACTGAACCAGCATGGCTACCACAGCATCTTGCAGCGGCATGCTATTCCATCCGGTTTGAGTTTAGTTGGAACCTCATTTTTTTTTTAATAGGACAATGACCCCAAACACACCTCCAGGCTGTGTAAGGGCTATTGACCAAGAAGGAGAGTGATGGGGTGCTACGCCTGATGACCTGGCCTCCACAGTCACCAGACCTGAACTCAATCAAGATGGTTTGGGGTGAGCTGGACCGCAGAGTGAAGGCAAAAGGGCCAACAAGTGCTAAGCATCTCTGGGTACTCCTTCAAGACTGTTGGAAGACCATTTCCAGTGACTACCTCTTGAAGCCCATCAAGAAAATGCCAAGAGTGTGCAAAGCAGTAATCAAAGCAAAAGGTGGCTACTTTGAAGAACCTAGAATATAAGACATATTTTCAGTTGTTTCACATTTTTTTGATAAGTATATAATTTACATGTGTTAATTCATAGTTTTGATGCCTTCAGTGTGAATGTACAATTTTCATAGTCATGAAAATACAGAAAAATCTTTGAATGAGTAGGTGTGTCCAAACTTTTGGTCTGTACTGTATATGACTATGGGGCTGCAATATATTGCTATGGGGCTACATTATACTGCTACGGGGTTTCATTATACTGCTATGGGGCTGCATTATACTGCTATATATGACTATGGAATGCATTATACTATTATGGCTGACTATGGGGGCAATATAGAGAGACATGAGATAAAATGGGAAGACACATGGGGGTCCAGAATGTAGGATATTATTACTATAGGGGCTAATTAAAGGATATTATTTTTGAGGATACTGTTTTCAGCGTGAGGGAGGAGAGGTCCTGTTACTGTGTGGGGCGACACAGTCGCTTTTTTTCATCTGGCATAGTATAGAGGTTGGGGAATGTGCTCTAGATAACTGTATTATTTTCTGCAGAGACAAGTCCTGGGTGGAAGAAGTGATGGTGGTCTGAACTGTATGAAGAAGAAAAGTGAAGATGAAGGCCTTCAATTTGAGACGTCATTGGTGAGTCCGTGTATTACCTGTACACTTACACTATATACAGTATACTATATACAGATCTCCTGTGTATAATGTCACTAGTGATCACAGTATTACCTGTACACTGACACTATATACAGGGCTCCTGTGTATAATGTCACTGGTGATCACTGTATTACCTGAACCCTGGGCCGTATTTGCCAATAGGCACTAGAGGGCACGTGCCTAGGGCGCCAGGAAGCGGGGGGGTGGCATCTGAGCAGGTTTTTTTTTTTTTTTTTTAAGTCTGGCAGCTCCCTGCCTAAATGGAAGAAATTACATCTGAATGGATGGTACAGGACCTGCGATGACGTCACGATCATGTGACTTAAGGGGCAGGAGCCACAGAGTTGCACGCTGGAAGCTGCACTGCAGGAGAAGCTGAGATGGGAAACTTGTGAGAGGTAATGACGGGAACATGGTACATGGGGAGTGCAGGGTGTATGTGATAGTTGGATGTTGGCTATGGGGGTGCACACTGACAGAGGGATGTGTGATGTTACAGGCTGTGGGAAATAGAGGGGTCCAGACTGTGACAAGAGAAGCACAGGGTGTGTGATAGAAGGGTGCAAGAGAGTCCAGGGTGCATGAGACAGGGGTGCAAGAGAGTGCAGGGTGCATGAGACAGGGGTGCAAGAGAGTACAGGGTGCATGAGACAGGGGTGCAAGAGAGTGCAGGGTGCATGAGACAGGGGTGCAAGAGAGTGCAGGGTGCATGAGACGGAGGGGTGCAGGGAGCATGAGTTGGGTGCAATAGAGTGCAGGGTGCATGAGACAGAGGTGTGCAAGAGAGTGAAGGGTGCATGAGAAAGAGGGGTGCAAGAGAGTGCAGGGTGCATGAGACAGAGGTGTGCAAGAGAGTGCAGGGTGCATGAGACAGGGGTGCAAGAGAGTGCAGGGTGCGTGAGACAGAGGGATGCAAGAGGGTGCAAGAGAGTGCAGGGTGCATGAGACAGAGGGGTGCAAGAGAGTGCAGGGTGCATGAGACAGGGGTGCAAGAGAGTGCAGGGTGCATGAGACAGGCGTGCAAGAGAGTGCAGGGCGCATGAGACAGGGGTGCAAGAGAGTGCAGGGTGCATGAGACAGAGGGGTGCAAGAGAGTGCAGGGTGCATGAGACAGAGGGGTGCAAGAGAGTGCAGGGTGCATGAGACAGGGGTGTGATACAGTTTTTTTATGGACCCATAGACTTGTATTAGCACTTTTGATATGTTGTACTGTACAAAATGGACAAATCTCCATAAGTTTTGCACAGGCACACAGTCCGTGAAAAATCATGGCTATGTGGATAGAATTTGTACGTTTAACACTGACGGTTGCATGAGACTGTTGTCTGACTTACCAATAGGGGGAGTGACCATTTACAGTGTCTAGGGCAGCATGAATGACAAATACGGCACTGCCTGTACCTGACACTATATACAGAGCTCCTGTGTATAATGTCACTGGTGATCACTCTATTACCTGTACACGGACACTGTATACTAAGTACAAATCTCCGGTGTATAATGGCATTACTATTGTGTTTTTTATTAATGATCTGTATTGTAGTATTTGGTCACTATGTGGTGGTAATATGTGGTCTGGTCATGGCATGGTGGTATTTGTTCCTTGCATTTGGTGTTATTGGTCTCCATGTGGTGGTAATATGTTGTCTTGTCATGGTGTGGCGGTATTTATTTCCTGTATGTGGTATTATTCAGTTACAGTAGAGTAGAACCCGGTCAGAAGAGTCTACCGTACCTTGTCGTTGAGGCAGATTAAAAAATATTTTGGCCAAAACACTTGCTGCTGGCTATGTATGTGATATGGTGATGGGAATTGTTAATGTGTTATGGGGAGGACATGGTGCTGACTATTGTGTGTGTGCAACCATTGGTTGTGGGCAGGAGGCATAAGTGCCTGCTTCATGATCAACAGATTTGGAAGGCCATAAAATAGGGGAAGGGGCAGTGCTTTGACCCTCAGACACAGATTTTGCACCCAGGCGTTCTACCCACCTACTCGGGTGCTTGGCTGCCATGTACTTTTTCATGCTGGTGGTGCTCAGGTTCGCAGTGTTCTTGCCTCTTCTTAGCTTGGTTTGGCAGATGCTGTAAACTGCAGTTGTTTTATCTGAAGGACTTTCGGAAAAAATCTGCCTTAAAGGGGAACAACGCACGCTTAGTCTGTTATCTAGCTGAGTGGGGGGCTCTGTGCATCAGTTGACCGAGTTCTCCCACTTGTCAAACCATTACCTCATCTTGCCTGTTTTCTTGCTATGGATCCATCACTCTCTGCATTGCTGTGCTCGCTAGCCATGCCACCATGCCAGGTTGGATCAGTGGCCTCATTATTGACCATGCCGTCTTCCAATTCCTCAATCTGATCCTCCTTCTCAGTTGCGATTTGAGGCTTGCCTAATGGCAACTGAATATCATGATTATTCTCCATCTCTTCAGACATACAATGACCATCCCCAACATGGCTTTCTCTTGGCCGTGGGTGCTCAAATGTTTGGGCATCACTGCACTCCACCTCCTCATGACCCTCTTTAATGGTGCCCGTTGAGAGGCCTGAGAAATTACAAGGGAACATAAACAGTTCCTCAGAGTTGCCAGCATTGGGGTCATATGTCTCCTGGGACTCGTGATGGTGGGAGGAAGGAGGACCAGGTTGAGGATTCAGTGTGCTTGTCGACACACTGGAGGCTTTGTCTGCCATCGAACCCACAACATCCCCGTATTTGTCTGGGATCGTTAGTGGTGTAGCGCTGACCAAATTTGACAGGAACCTAGAGCGAGATACAGTCACTTTCAGATCTGTCACACGTCATTGGCGGGAACCACCACATCCACATCGCTTAACATCACCCTTTTTCATCTAGAATGCGTTATACTTATGAACAAAAAACACTGGCTTTATTTTTCACAAGTACCCTTACAAAGGTCTTATGTACAAATTCACTGTATCTAGAATTTTTTCTGGAGATCGCAGCTTGAATATACATGGCAACAGCAGACTGACGTAAATTACTTGTAAATAGTCACATTTGCATATCTCTGCAAGCTTTGCGCCAGTCGCACAACTGGTAGATAAAGATATGCTATTTTTTAAACCAATACAAAATTATGGGGTTTTTTTTAGAGCGCCTTGCTGACACACTCCAAATGTGGAGTAATGAAGATTATTGCCTCTGATAAATTGTCATGTAAGATTATCCAGGCATTTCGGCTTTTGGTGGTGGTCGCGTAATTTTCGATCTGAGGATTTTCTGGCCTCCAAGGGCTGATGGTCTGGTGAAGCTTAAATGGGAAAAATGCAATATTAAACTACATAGCTAAAAAAAAGTACAGATCCTTAGGATGTAAACTGAAAATATTAAAAATTAGGGTGTAGCGGCGCAAGTATATATGTGCTGGATTCGCTGCAAGTACAAAAACTCCTACCACAAGGAGAAGAAAGGATAATAAATAATATTAAAACAGTACTCGCGCTCTGAATCAAACACAAAACTAACAATACTGATCGCAACACATACCTGAATTCTTCCCAAAGGATTGTACACGAATATTGAGATGATCAATCAGCGGGTGATGCTTGTGTGATAATGGACACTTAGATAACCAGTTTGTGAACTGAACCACTGAATATAAGGGAAAAGAATAAAATCAGTAACCACATGAAATTAGGGCTTGAATAAGCATTGATAGCTGTACATAGAATTAAAAAAGGGGATAAAAGCATATATAAAATGTGCCTTTTGAATAAACCCTAAAGAAGAAAAAAACTTAAAGTGCTCATATATATGAGCCCAGTGCAGGCAGAGCCATCCCTGATGAAGGAGGCCGTTAGCTCTCCGAAACGCATAGGATGGAATTGTGGCTCTTCCTGCACACCGTAGCGTGAACGAGAACACCACGTGATTGTATCACGTGTCGGCGTCCGGATACTGCCGACGCTCACAGGAGAACAGCCTCACCGCAGCCCTGTTAGGAAGGAGAACTATGTTGGCGTCTGAAAACTGCTGGCGCTCCCCGGTGAACAGTCGAGCTGCAGCGCCAGTGAGAAGGAGAGCTTGCTGCCGGCCGGGGCAGCTCTCCAGAACTCTGACTTTTCTTTTCAAAATACCGGATCGTCCTGAATCATTCATCATTCATCCCAAGCTAAGTATCACACCACCGTTCAAGATACTGGGTATATTAATACTATTTGCACAAGGTACCGCTTGTGAATTAATATAATAGCACCGTCGAGCACATAGGATTACCAGGACTCTCTTTTTTTTTTTTTCCACTTCACGTATCTATATAAGGAAATGAGTATTATATAAACCCAAACTCTTAAGAAATCTTGCATTCCAATATTGCACAGTTGGCACTATATTTTTGGTTATATCCATGCTATACTAAACGCACTTTATCCTTGCTTAAATTGAACATTGCTTAAATTGCACATTGTACATGCATATTTTGCACATATCTTGCACATCCAGAGATTTACTACCAGCACTTTAAGTTTTTTTCTTCTTTAGGGTTTATTCAAAAGGCACATTTTATATATGCTTGTATCCCCTTTTTAATTCTATGTACAGCTATCAATGCTTTATTCAAGCCCTAATTTCATGTGGTTACTGATTTTATTCTTTTCCCTTATATTCAGTGGTTCAGTTCACAAACTGGTTATCTAAGTGTCCATTATCACACAAGCATCACCCGCTGATTGATCATCTCAATATTCGTGTACAATCCTTTGGGAAGAATTCAGGTATGTGTTGCGATCAGTATTGTTAGTTTTGTGTTTGATTCAGATCCTTAGGATGTGGAGAAGGAAAACAAGAAATAAAAAACAGAGAAAAAGAAAGAAACAGGAGAGAGAAAAGAAATAAAGAGAATAAGAGAAAAATGAATATGGACAATATACTGTATATGGACAATATTGGGGACAAACAAATACCATTATGGTCCATTTTATCCCCGTCTCTCCTCTTTTTAAAATTCAGGACTGTATCCATGGACAAATACATTGCCTCTTTGACACAACACACTCTTCTTTTGACCTCCAATTTGGAGGATATGAAGGTGCAATTATGGGAGGAGGGCTTTTTACAGTTTTGGACTTTTTTAGCACCACTGAAGTGCAATATTAAAGTATGGATCCCTAAAAGATGAACAATTTTCTTGGGATGTATGTTTATGCTTAGGTCAACATGTATCACAATTTTCATCACTTTGTCACCGTAGGGTTTTCCCCTATGAATATTTCTTCTGTTATTTTAATACACACACTTATTGTGTTTATTTATTCCCACTCACATTAATGTCTGCCTTTTATTTGGTTTATTAAATATCCATTAACATTAAAATATTATTACTGTTCACCCTTTCAACTCTTTTGCACTCTTGGTAGTATTTACATATACACCTTTACACATCTCTTTAGCATGTCATATGCTTGTTCTTTGTTCTTTCTGCTCCTTTTCCTTCTTATGAATTCTCTAATCCCCCATATATGGTTGCGTTAGCATTTCATTTTGTTTTTCTCCATGGCTCCATTTCAACGCTTTTGCTCTACCCCTTTTTTTGCTTTAGTGGCATCAATGCGTCGCCTTAGGTTACC
The DNA here is from genome assembly GCA_033576555.1 of Oophaga sylvatica. Taxonomy (NCBI): domain Eukaryota; kingdom Metazoa; phylum Chordata; class Amphibia; order Anura; family Dendrobatidae; genus Oophaga; species Oophaga sylvatica. The sequence goes on from JARQOD010000001.1 coordinate 537,665,940, forward strand.
TTCATTCTTGGCAGCGCCTTTGTCATGCCTCTGGACTTCCAGTGGTGCCACCCCATGTGACTCGTATGCGGTCCAGATGCGGGACACGGTGCGCCTTTGCAGAAGTCCTCCATCCAGCTGGAGGCACCCTACGAGCGAGCGATGCGCCACAATGCCCAGCGACTGGCCACGTCTATCCCAATATCATACCAATTTCCACTACCTTATACTCAGAATACACCTTTATTTCATTTATGCATTCCTTAAAACTCCATTCATTGGACAATAAAATATCTGACTCCCCAGCCTTAAGACACACCCCCAGAAGAAGCGTTAGTCGAAACGGCGTAGGGCTTGGGGATGTGCGGCTGTCCTGGTCTTAATTTTTGGATCCTTTCTTAAACCTTAAAGCTCCAGGTGATGTAATTCTTTCTTTTTATCCTCAGAATGTTATGCTCTTGATGTTTCAGAAAATTACACCACTGAATGTTAGTTGCTGTGATCTACCTCTAATTGTATTTCCTTATTGCAATAAACACGTTATTTTTATGGGAAACCTTTGACATTAACACAGGTTTACAATGAAGTGTATACTCTGAAATGTTAAATCTGCAACTATTTATTTCACACGGGATAGTAACTTAGTGACCCAATTGTTGACCCAGCCTTTATGTGCACCTCTCCCCTTTGGAGGTTTCCCACCCTGTTTTCTATAAATACTTTTTATGTTCAATCTTAATTTTAACCCCCTAATGTCCATGGACGTGCACAGTCCGTCATGGCAAGGTGGCAGTTTTGGCACCTTGACGGACTGTGCACGTCCAGCCTTTGAACTGCCACTGTCGGGAGCTCCCTCTGCCTCAGAACGGCGCCCTGCAATGTATTTGCAGGGCCCGATCTCTGCCTTGATGACTTGAGGGTTGTCATGACAACCTCCAGGTCATTTAGCTACGGAAAGCCGCTGTGACCATGGTCACAGCAGTTTTCACCATAGGTACAATGCTGGAGCATTGCAATGCATTGTACCTGCAATCAAAGGTAAAAAAGTGTAATAACACGCGATCAAAAAGACGGATATAAATAAACATGGTACAGCTGAAAACGTCATCTTGTCCCGCAAAAAACAAGCCGCTATACAGCATCATCAGCGAAAAAATAAAAAAGTTATAGCTCGAGGAATAAACTGATGCAAAAATAATTATTTTTTCTATGAAATTTTTTATTGTGTAAAAATCGCCAAAACATAAAAAAATATATAAATGAGGTAGCGCTGTAATCGTACTGACCCGAAGAATAAAGCTGCTTTATCAATTTTACCACACGCGTAACGGAGAAAAAAAAAAAAACAATTCTTGAATTGCTGGTTTTTGTTCATTCTGCTGTTCAAAAATGTTATGTGCCCGAATATGGTACCAATAAAAACGTCAGCTTGTCCCGCAAAAAATAAGCCCACAGATAACTCTGTCGGACGAAATATGGACAAATTATAGCTCTCAAAATACGGCGATGCAAAAATTTCTTACAAAAAATTCTTCCAAAAAAAAGCGTCTTTTAGTGTGTGACAGAAGCTAAACATGAAAAAAGGATGTAAATCGCAGTAATCGCACCGACCCGAAAAATAAAGTCGCCTAATCACTAATACCGCACGAGGAACGGCGTAAAAAAGAAAACCAATTCTTCACCTTTTGTGGATTTGTTCATTTTGCCTCCCAAAGATCGCAGTAAGGCGATCACGGTGGTTCCCCCCCACATATGGGGTATCAGCGTATTCAGCACAAATTACACATCAACTATTGGGGTCCTACTTCTCCTGTTACCCTTATAAAAATAAAAATTTGGGGGCAAAAAGATCATTTTTGTGGAAAAAAAATATGATTTTTTTATTTTCATGGCTCTACGTTATAAACTTCTGTGAAGCCCTTGGGGGTTCAAAGTGCTCACCACACATCTAGATAAGTTCCTTGGGGGGTCTAATTTGCAAAACAGGGTCACTTGTGGGGGTTTCCACTGTTTAGGCACATCAGGGGCTTTCCAAGCACGACATGACACCGGCAGACCATTCCATCCAAGTCTGCATTCGAAAACGGTTCTCCTTCTCTTCCGAGCTCTGCCATGCGTCAAAATAGTGGTTTACCCCCACAATATGGGGTATCAGCGTACTCAGGACAAATTGCACAATAGCTTTTGGGGTCCTATTTCTCCTGTTACCCTTATAAAAATAAAAATTTTGGGGCAAAAAGATTGTTTTTGTGGAAAAAAATATGATTTTTTTATTTTCACGGCTCTACGTTATAAACTTCTGCGAAGCACTTAGGGGTTCAAAGTGCTCACCACACATCTAGATAAGTTCCTTTGGGGGTCTAGTTTCCAAAATGGGGTCACTTGTGGGGGGTTTCTACTGTTTAGGCACATCAGGGGCGCTCTAAACTTGACATGACACCCACAGACCATTCCATCAAAGTCTGCATTCGATAACGGCGCTTCTTCCCTTCCGAGCTCTGCCATGCGTCAAAATAGTGGTTTACCCCCACATATGGGGTATCAGCGTACTCAGGACAAATTGCACAATAACTTTTGGGGTCCTGTTACCCTTTGGAAAGTAAAAATTGGGGGTGAAAAGATCATTTTTGTGAAAAGATATGGTTTTTTAATTTTACGGCTCTACGTTATAACCTTCTGTGAAGCCATTTGGGGTTCAAAGCTCTCACCACACATCTAGATAAGTTCCTTGGGGGGTCTAGTTTCCAAAATGGGGTCACTTGTGGGGGGTTTCCACTGTTTCGGCAGATCAGGGGCTCTCCAAATGCGACATGGCGTCCAATCTCAATTCCAGCCAAAAAAGTCAAATGGCACTGCTTCCCTTCCGAGCTCTGCCATGCGCCCAAATAGTGGTTTACCCCCACATATGGGGTATCCAGCGTACTCAGGACAAATTGCACAATAACTTTTGGGATCCTTTTATCCTTTGAAAAATAAAAATTGGGGGTGAAAAGAATTTTTGTGGAAAAAATATGATTTTTTAATTTTACGGCTCTACGTTATAACCTTCTGTGCCCTTGGGGGTTCAAAGCGCTCATCACACATTTAGATAAGTTCCTTGGGGGGGTCTAGTTTCCAAAATGGAGGTACTTATGGGGGTTTTCCACTGTTTAGGTACATCAAGGGCTCTCCAAACGCAACATGGTGTCCGCTCTCGATTCCAGCCAATTTGACATTCAAAATCTCAAATGATGCTCCTTCCCTTCTGAGCACTTCCGTGCGCCTAAAGATTGGTTTTCCCCCACATATGGGGTATCTGTGTACTCAGGAGAAATTGTACAACAAATATTGTGGTTCATTTTCTCCTGATACCCTTGACAAAATTTAAAAAATTGTGTTGAAAGAAAATTTTTGGGGAAAAAAAGTTAAATGTTCATTTTTCCTTCCACATTGCTTCAATTCTTGTGAAGTACTTAAAGGGTTAATAAACTTCTTGAATGTGGCTTTTAACACCTTGAGGGGTGCAGTTTTAGAATGGTGTCACGTTTGGGTATTTTCTGTCATATTGACCCCTCAAATTCACTTCAAATGTGAGGTGGTCCCTAAAAAAAATGGTTTTGTAAATTTTGTTGGAAAAATGAGAAATCGCTGGTCAACTTTTAACACTTATAACTTCCTAACAAGAAAAAATTTTGGTTCCAAAATTGTGCTGATGTAAAGTAGAAATGTGGGAAATGTTATTTATTAACTATTTTTTGTGACATACAGTACAGACCAAAAGTTTGGACACACCTTCTCATTCAAAGATTTTTCTGTATTTTCATGACTATGAAAATTGTACAATCACACTGAAGGCATCAAAACTATGAATTAACACATGTGGAATTATACATTACACTTTACAAAAAAGTGTGAAACAACTGAAAATATGTCTTATATTCTAGGTTCTTCAAAGTAGCCACCTTTTGCTTTGATTACTGCTTTGCACGCAGAAAAGGTGAACGGATGGACTCTACATGACTAGTTCCCACCGTGAAGCATGGAGGAGGTGGTGTGATGGTGTGGGGGTGCTTTGCTGGTGACACTGTTGGGGATTTATTCAAAATTGAAGCGGTGAGCGGTCCAGCTCACCCCAAACCATCTCGATTGGGTTCAGGTCTGGTGACTGTGGAGGCCAGGTCATCTGGCGTAGCACCCCAACACTCTCCTTCTTAGTCAAATAGCCCTTACACAGTCTGGAGGTGTGTTTGGGGTCATTGTCCTGTTGAAAAATAAATGATGGTCCAACTAAACGCAAACCAGATGGAATAGCATGCTGCTGCAAGATGCTGTGGTAGCCATGCTGGTTCAGTATGCCTTCAATTTTGAATAAATCCCCAACAGTGTCACCAGCAAAGCACCCCCACACCATCACACCACCTCCACCATGCTTCACGGTGGGAACCAGGCATGTAGAATCCATCCGTTCACCTTTTCTGCATGCAAAGCAGTAATCAAAGCAAAAGGTGGCTACTTTGAAGAACCTAGAATATAAGACATCTTTTCAGTTGTTTCACACTTTTTTGTAAAGTGTAATGTATAATTCCACATGTGTTAATTCATAGTTTTGATGCCTTCAGTGTGATTCTACAATTTTCATAGCCATGAAAATACAGAAAAATATTTGAATGAGAATGTGTGTCCAAACTTTTAGTCTGTACTGTATCTCTTTGATTTAAGGGCATAAAAATTAAAAGTTTGAAAATTGCAAAATTTTCAAAATTTTCGCCATATTTCCGCTTTTTTCATAAATAAACGCAAGTTATATCGTAGAAATTTTACCACTATCATGAAGTACAATATGTCTTGAGAAAACAATCTCAGAATCGCTAAGATCCGTTGAAGTGTTCCAGAGTTATAAGCACATAAAATGACAGTGGTCAGAAATGTAAAAATTGGCCTGGTCATTAACCTACAAAATGACTTGGTCGTTAAGGGGTTAATATGCCTTAATAAATTATTGTTTTTATGAAAATTCTGCTGGAATCACTTTGTATCTCTGGACAATAGCACCACAGATGTCAGAGATGGTACATTTATTTTTTAAACCAATTCAACATTATGATTTTGTTTTAGATCACCTTGCTAACACACTCCAAATGTGGTATAATGAAGATTATTGCCCCTGCTAAATTGTCACATAAGATTATCTCTACCCAGATTGTGCAAGTCCACAACTGCTAGATAAAGATATGCTATTTTTTAAACAAATATATTTCTTTGGGGATTTTTTTTAGATCACCTTTATGAGACACGCCAACAGCAGATTTAGGGCTCATACCCATTTGTCGAAAAAAAAAACGGTCCGTTTTCTGGATGGAAAATACGGTCCGAATATATGCAATTGTCATGCGATTGTCATGCGATTTGTATGCGATTTTTAATCGCTCCATCCGTTTTCCATCAGTTTTCCATCTGTATGCAATGCGATTTTAACATGACGTTTTACATAGAGCAGTTATCTCTATGTAAAAAGTCATGTAAAAATCACATTGTAAAAAAAAATGTACACAAAAACAAATAATTATATATATATATATATATATATATATATGTATATAGGTCATACACTTCTACATAGTATAATAGCCGCTAATTCATCCCCGGCTATACTGTAAAATCACACTGACAGCTTTAAGAAAGAGTGGAAAGAATACATATACACACATAGAATACATATATATATATATATATATATAATATATATATGTCATTTTGACATATATATATATATATATATATATATATATATATATAGGTCATACACTTCTACATAGTATAATAGCCACTAATTCATCCCCGGCTATACTGTAAAATCACACTGACAGCTTTAATAAAGAATAGAAACAATACATATACACACGTAGAATATATATATATATATATGTATATATATATATATATATATATATGTATATATATATATACATATATATATATATATATATATATATGTGTCATTGTGACATATATATACATATATTTATAGTTCATACACTTCTACATACTGTAATAGCCGTTAATTCAATTGCCGGCTTTTGTGAAATTACAGACCCGACATGAAATGACACATGGTTTACATACAGTTAACCATGTCATTTCATGTAGTTTGATATCTGGTTTTCACTAACAATTACATGAGTGTATGTGTGCAAAATTTCACACATGTAGGGGTTAATGAAAGGTGTAAATTCGTTGACAAAAAATGTGTGGGCTCCCGCCCTATTTTCTCAACCAGACAGACAAAGCCAGCGAGTGGGGGCAGATAATCTTAGCCTAGGGAGGGTGTATTTATTTTGTGCCCCCCCTGGCTACTAACATCTGCCCCCAGCCACCCCAGAAAAGGCAAATCTATAATTAGATTCGCCCTTTCTGGCACTTTGCCGGTCTATTCCCATTGCCATGTAGCGGTGGCGAATGGGTTAATAATGGGTTAAAGCCACCTTGCTATTGAAAGGTGAGTTTAAGCCAGGTTAATAATGGAGAGTTGTCAATTAGACAACTATCAATTATTAATCCTATTATATGAAATGGTTAAAAAATACACACACACATTAATGAAAAATCATTTTAATGAAAAGCACACAGTTTCTGACCATATTTTATTTTACTGGCAATCCTCAATTCTCTTGATGTCCTGTAATAAAAATAAAATAAAAAAGCTACATTATTCTTACCTATCCGGCGATCTGTCACATCCCACGCTGTAATCCTTCACAAAGGGTTAACTAGCTTGCAGCCAAGCAGCGCAAGTAATGCTGCCTGCTGAGCTGAAAGCTCCGGAAAGAATGACTTCCTCTCCCGGCGACAGGAGAGAAAGTGATTACTGTGTGAAGCTTAATTGATAGCTTCCCACAGAAATCAGTTCACTTCAGGTCAACGGGGACACCGCACAGCATCAGTGACATCAGAGGGAGTCCCCGCTGACCTGAAGTGAACTGATTTCTGTGGGAAGCTATCAATTAAGCTTCACACAGTAATCACATCCTCTCCTGTAGGGCCAGAGATAAGCTCATTCATTCGGGGGCTTAAGGTACTGCCACACTAAGAGATCACACTAGCGATCACGACAACGACGCAAGCTAACGAGATCGTTGGTGTGATCGCTTTAAGGTCGCTAGTAGCTTCCAAACAGGAAAATCTCATCAACGACGCATCAGCGATCTGTATAACGACTTCGGCGGTCGTTAGGACGTGCCACACAGGATGTATTGTAAAAGATCACGACCTCGATAGGCGTGATTGAGCGCAACCTCTTCCACGCCCCTCAGCACAGATTGGTGGTCACTATATATGTCATGACTGTTTGTCACAGATCTCTCGCTTTGTGATTGGATGACCGCGTCATAAAAGACGACGTATCAGCGCTCCTTTCCATTGCTCTCGAGCAGAAGCAGTTGATTCAAATCTACAGCATCGTTCCAGTGCGTCCTGCTAGCCTTCTTAGCAGCTACTGCGATCCAGTCTGTGCCACTATTGCATTTGCTGCGATCCAGTCTGTGCCGTTATTGATTTTTCTGCGATCCAGTCTGTGCCTCTCGCGCATTTTCTGCGATCAAGTCTGTGCCGTTATTTATATAATTTTCTGCGATCCAGTTTGTGGCGCTATTGTGTTTCCCGCTGATTTTTTTTTTATTCAGGATCACAAACAAGTCTTGTACGGTAGGTATTTTTTTTGACACATTTAATTTTAAATTTTTTTAATTTAATTTTACAGATCCATTTTAAGATCCCAGCTGTTGTTAACCGTTGTCATCCATCAAATTTTTTTTCTTGCCATTGTTTTTTGTTTGCCATTGTTTTGTTCTGGCGCGCCCACCACCATTTTCATTTTATGATCCCTGCTGTTTTTACCGTAGTTGTCCATCTATGATTTTTAGTTTGCCATTGTTTTCTCCTGCTGCGCCACCACCACCATTTTATGATCCCTGCTGTTTTTACCGTAGTGGTCCATCTATGACTTTTATTTAGGTCTGCCATTATTTTCTCCAGCTGCGCCCACAACCACCATTTTATGATCCCTGCTGTTTTTACCGTAGTTGTCCATCTATGATTTTTAGTTTGGTCTGCCATTGTTTTCTCCAGCTGCGCCCACCACCACCATTTTATGTTCCCTGCTGTGTTCTATGTTGTAGGCTATGTAAGCATTTTATTTAACCATTCTGCCGTTCTCACATAATCCTTTTTTTATTACAGATGGCCGATAAGCATGAATTTCTGCGGGAATTCATCGAGATGTACCACTCGATGCCTTGCGTGTGGAAAATAAAGTCGGCGGATTACTGCAACAGGCTTAAAAATAAGGAGGCGTACCAAAAACTGGTGGAGCTGTGCAAGAACCGTTATCCCGATGAACCAGCGGTTGAGTCATCAGTCAAAAAACGGATTCAGGCCCTCCGCACAGTTTACAAAAAAGAATTAAATAAAGTCCAAAATTCTACCAAGTCTGGAGCCGGGGCCGAAGATGTTTATGTCCGCAAATTGTGGTACTTTGAGCTGTTTTCTTTTACAAGGGACCAAGAAGTACCCAGACAAGCGACTTCCATGTTGGAACCAGACCCGGTGATCCAGCCGGACTCCCCTGTCGTACATGTAAGTACCTTTGTATTAAAACACATTTTAATGTGAAATGTAGATAAAATGGCTGAATTAATCCCTTCATGTACTGATAATTTATCTATCTCAACGGTTGAGGCCTATCCATTTATAAGTGTCGTTTTCACATTTTTGCTGTATTTGGGTGTTATAGTGTGAAGATAAATTTCTTTTTCTTAGTGATTTAACATTCGTTTTTTGTTCATGCAGGACACAGAAGAGGCTGTCTCCACACCTCAGACTGAAGAAGACAGCATGGCGTTTGTCCAAGAGGACGAAGTAGTTGAGCCACCATCCTCATCTGTGCGGAGCCGCCTTACATTTTCTGGCAGAAAAAGGAAGGCTCCCACCTCGGCTACTCCAGAATTGGTTGAAATTGCCAAAAAAGTGCTAATGGCGGAAAAAGAACAACCAAAAATAACTGGCTTTGCATACTACGCTAATGAGAAGCTCCCAACACTGGATCCTATACAGCGGGTTCATGCAGAGATACTCATGTTTGAGGTCCTGACTCAAGCGTCATTAGGAAACCTTGATGACAGTTATGTTGTCACGGCCAGACCGCAGTACTCGGAGTACTCATGGCCGCACAATCCTGTGCCGAACCAAATTGGGAATCCACCAAACCCAAACGTTGTTGCTCCACCTTATTTTTATACACCCCCGAGGCAACGTGGTAATGGCAACGATCCATCTTACCAGCACTTGTAGTTTTTAAAAATTTTTAAAAAGTTTTTTGTTGTCTATATTTTTTTTACATTGTTACATTTTTTAATAAAAATCTTATTTATCTAATGAATTGTGGTCTTTTATTCTTATGTGATGTCAACAATTTTATTGTCAACTATTAAAATGTTGTATTTTTATTCAATCTACTTGTTTTTACTTGTCACACACGGGGTCATGGGAGTACCAGCAGTCATAGGAGTTCCAGCATTGGTAAAAAAATGAAATGAAAAAAATTTCAAAAATTAACAACATTTCTTTTAAAGGCCCCTGGGCATACTAGCGCTAAAACCTTATAATAAAAAATACACCACAGCTGCGTATATAAACTTAAAATATATCATATATATTTTTTTGTAATATATATTATTTTCATATATATTTTTTTTTCTCATATAAATTTTTTTTGGTACAAAAATAAACAAAAAGAGAAAAAAAATACAATAAAAAATAAAAATAATAAAACAAAAAATTAAGACTGCACCCCCCTTTGGAGGCCAGCCACCAAAAAAAAAATAAAATAATAAAAAAAAAACAATAATACAAATAATAAAAACAAAAAAAATTACTGAGTGTTGGGATTTGAATTCCAGCTGCTGCACAGGGGGAGTTTCGAACCAGTCCCGTGGTGGTCTCCCATTCATCTCCATCCGCAGTGGAGCCTGCTCAGCTTAGACATCAGTCCCAGCATCTCGCCCAGACTAACAGTGTGCAGAGGAGTACCGCTACTCCTCCAGGCTCTGCTATTGTGGCCAGTACTGTTTAGCGGCGAGCAGACGTCTTTTGGACAAAGTCCTTGTTTTCCCCTTCTGAGCATGCCCAGAGTGAGATCTCTCATTGGAGATCAGGGGTCACATGCTCAGGTACTGCAGCAGCTCCTATTGGTCCTCCAGAAAGGTCCTGTGACTACTGGTGTTCTGGAAAAAGTTTCATTGGTCCTTGTTTCTGGCAGGTCCTGTAGCTGTTACTATAAAAGGGTAGCATGGCTGGGCCGCCATGCGCTAGTATCAATCTTTATATGCTATGCGCCAGTGTGGTCATGCGTGTGTGTGGTTAGGGCCCGGCTGAAATAAGCCCCTAGAATACCGACTTAATCGGTGAGGAGTTTGGTATGCTAGCTGGTCAGGGTCGGTGTCCTAGATGCCCTAGATTACTGGCATAACCGCTGAGGAGTTTGATTGCCGTATTCAGGGTCTGGCGTTCAGACGCCATAGATTGCGGGTGACTCCTGCGAGGACATTAGCGCATGATCACGTTCTTTGTTCGCTTAGCAGTTAACTGTGTACCTGGGTGCCTGACAGGACACAGAAGTTTGTCTCAGCGGCTCTATGAAGTAACAGGGTTCGCTTTCAACGCTAGACAGCGCCCTAGCGTGTTTATTTTGCGACTCAGTTGTGTTAAGTGAGTTCGCACACATCGCCATATAGCGCTGCTGCACTCCTTCTTGCAGCTCTGTGGATTAACAGAGTTCGCACATATTGCCACAGCGCGTTACGGCGTTTATTTTGGCGACTCTGCGGGATAACAGAGTTTGCTTCTTGCGCCATTTTACTAGCAGCAGGCTCCGCCTGCACGGTGGACCCCGGGCAGCGAACGCACCTCTCCACATCATATATTTGATGCGTTCCGCAGACCCTAACATAATACTAGCGCCAGAGTCTGGCTAGTAAAATGGCGGATGACCAGCGTCTACCGCAGTACATCCAGCAGCTGGAGGGTAGGTTGGCGGCTCTTGAGCGCACAATCTCAGCTGTGGATGTTACCGCAGTCGCTGTTCAGGCTGCTAGCGTGGCTGCAGCCAGTTTGTCCTCCGCCACCTCTGCCCCTACATTATCCCACCTCCCGCTTCCTGACAAGTTTGCCGGTGACAGCAAGCAATGTCGGGGATTCGTGAGTCAGTGCTCTATACAGCTCGAGCTTCTGGCTGCACGTTTCCCCACGGATCGGGCACAAGTGGGTTTTGTACTGTCTCTACTCTCGGGCAGAGCGTTGGAGTGGGCAACGCCGCTGTTGGAGCGCGACGATCGTGTGGTGCGGAGTGCTCCTCGTTTCCTGGAGGCTCTTAAAAAGGTCTTTTTAGGACCTCAGGTCACCCACGATACGGCGCTACAACTGCTGGCATTGGCACATGGTTCGTCTTTGGTCAGTCAGTTTTCCGTCCAGTTTCGGACTCTGGCCTCAGAGCTAGACTGGTCGGATAAAGTTCTCATTCCAGTCTACTGGCGAGCACTGGCTGACCATGTTAGACGCTTTGGCTACCAGGGAGATTCCCGCCACACTGGAGAAGCTTATCTCCATATCTACCCGCATCGACCTCCGTTTTCACGAGCTGAGGTTGGAGCGGGCCCAGTGTAGGCAGAGGATTCGGTTGGCTCCCACCTTTGCCAAACCTCTCGAATCCCCCGATCTGGCGTCCGAACCCCAAAAGGCCACAGAGGTTCCTCATGCAGGACCTAAGTCTCGGACCATCCGAGTATCCGTGGTCTGTAACCTTTGTCAGCAGACAGGACACTATGCCAACAAATGTCCACAGCGATCGGGGAAGCGATCGCGTCTAGTGGCCCTGGGAGGAGGTTCACTAGAGACAGCGGCATTTTCCTCCAAGATGACATTTAAAGGGACAGTCACTGTAGACTCTTCCACACTTACAGTCGAGCTTTGCGTGGACTCAGGAGCAGAGGGGAACTTCATGTCCTCTAACTTTGCTTGTCGTCACGCAATATCTCTGGTGGCGCTTGACAAATCAGTGACTGTCCGGGTAGTGAATGGGTCGACATTGCCCTCACAAATAACACACCAGACTGTTCCTCTTGCATTGTCTGTATCCCCTTCCCATCAGGAGCTTATTTCCCTACTCGTCCTTCCCGAGGGAATAGACGAGATCCTACTAGGCATACCTTGGCTCCGTTTCCACTCCCCACATATAGAGCGGACTTTGGGTAGGATACTGGGTTGGAGTGATGCATGTAGAGGCAGATGTGTCAAGAGTTGCGTTCAGGTTACCACTACTGAGTTACCGGCAGATCTTACTCCACTTCCCAAGTACTATTGGTCATATGCAGACGTGTTCTCCAAGAAGGCTGCGGAGACTCTTCCGCCTCATCGCCCCTATGACTGTCCTATCGACCTCTTGCCTGGCGCAGAACCTCCTCGGGGAAGGGTCTATCCCCTCTTTCTTCCTGAGACAGAGGCCATGTCGCAATATATTCAGGAGAACCTAGCAAGGGGGATCATTAGGAAGTTGGTGTCACCGGCAGGGGCGGGATTCTTCTTCGTGCAGAAGAAGAACAGATAATTACGTCCATGTATTGATTACAGAGGTCTTAACGCCATCACCATTAAGAACAAGTACCCGTTGCCCCTGATTTCTGAGCTCTTTGATATGCTTCGGGGAGCAAGGGTATTCACTAAACTAGATCTGCGCGGTGCTTATAACCTGATTCGCATCTGTGAGGGGGACGAATGGAAGACGGCTTTTAATACCAGGGATGGGCATTACGAATATCTGGTGATGCCCTTTGGGCTCTGTAATGCCCCAGCCGTTTTCCAAGACTTTGTCAATGACATCTTCCGGGATATGCTCTCCACCTCGGTCGTAGTCTATCTGGATGATATACTCATCTTCTCTCCAGATATTGACTCCCACCGGAGAGATGTCTGCAGAGTCTTCGACCTCTTATGGGCAAATTCCCTTTATGCTAAGTTAGAGAAATGTATGTTTGAGCTGGAGTCTTTACCTTTCCTTGGTTATATCATCTCAACCCAGGGATTGGCTATGGATCCTGCCAAATTACAGGCTGTGATGGACTGGCAAGAACCCCACTCTCTTAAAGCGGTGCAGCGCTTTATGGGGTTCATTAATTACTATCGCCAGTTCATTCCTCATTTCTCTACCTTGGTAGCTCCCTTGGTAGCCCTCACCAAGAAGGGAGCAAATCCCAAATTGTGGTCGGAGGTCTCCAAGGCTTTCACTTCTATGAAGTCTCATTTTGCTAGCGCTCCCATCCTACATCGCCCCGATGTTGATAAGCCATTTTTTTTGGAGGTGGATGCCTCATCCGTTGGTGCTGGAGCAGTCCTCTTCCAAAAGGATGCTCAAGGTCGGAAGCATCCTTGCTTCTTCTTCTCTAAGACCTTCACATCAGCGGAGAGGCATTATTCCATCGGGGATAGGGAGTTGCTAGCCATGAAGTTGGCCTTCTCTGAGTGGAGACATCTGTTGGAGGGGGCCCGCTTTCCCTTCCAAGTCTTCACCGACCACAAAAATTTGGTGTATCTTCAGACAGCCCAGCGGCTAAACTCTCGCCAGGCCAGATGGTCCTTGTTCTTCTCCCGGTTTCATTTCACACTCCATTTCCTCTCGGGAGAGAAGAACATTCGTGCCGACGCTCTCTCTCGCTCTGTGGTGTCCTCTGAGGAGGAGGTAGAGGAGCCTCGGCTTATTGTCCCCACAGAGAGCCTGAGAACAGTGGCCCCGGTTTCGCTAGAGTCTGTGCCCCCGGGCAAGACTTTTGTGCCTACCAATTTGCGACCGGAGCTACTCTCTTGGGCACATTCGTCCAGGGTGGGTGGACACTTTGGGGCAAAGAGGACATCTGAATTGCTGGCAAGGACATACTGGTGGCCGTATATGGTCCGTGACGTTGGGGACTACGTTCGGGTGTGTGTCTCCTGCGCCAAGAATAAGTCTCCACGACAACGGCCAGCTGGGTTACTTTACCCTTTGCCTGTGGCAGACAGTCCCTGGGAGATGGTTGGGATGGACTTTGTGGTGGGCTTGCCCAAGTCTCCGGGTTGCACCATCATTTGGGTAATCACCGACCATTTTTCCAAAATGGTGCATCTGGTGCCGCTACCACGGTTACCTTCTGCACGGGCTCTGGCAGCGTTGTTCGTTAGGCACATCTTCCGTCTACACGGCATGCCGGACAAAATTGTCAGTGACCGAGGTCCCCAGTTTGCGTCTCGGTTCTGGAGAGAGCTTTGTCGTCTACTCAGTATTGAGTTAAATCTCTCTTCAGCGTACCATCCTGAGACGAATGGGTTGGTAGAGAGGGCCAACCAGACCTTGGTCACCTATCTATGACATTTTGTCTCAGCCAGGCAGGATGACTGGGCATCCTTGCTACCATGGGCTGAGTTTGCACTAAACAATGCTGTGGCTGACTCCACCGGACAGACTCCATTCCTCCTAAACTACGGTCAGCATCCACGGGTTCCGGTGCCCATGCCCATGTCTTCCGCCTACTCCAGTGTGGCAGACTGGGTTGTGGAGGCACGGGACATTTGGGACCGTACCCAGGATGCCATTCAGTCGTCCAAGGAGAGGATGAGGTCCTCCACCGACGCACATCGGCGCCCCGCTCCAACATTTGCTCCTGCGAGTTGAATCCACTAAGTTGGCACCCCGCTACCTGGGTCCTTTCATGGTCCTCGAGCAGGTTAACCCTGTGGTATACCGTTTGGCTCTTCCACCACGCCTGGGTATCTCCGACACCTTTCACGTCTCCCTCCTGAAACCTGTGCTCATGTCCCGGTTTTCTGAGTCATCTGCCGGGACATCGGGTTCATCTACGGATGACCATGAGGTGAACGCCATCGTAGGGTGTAAGGTGGTACGGGGCAAAAAGTTTTATTTGGTGGACTGGAGGGGCTATGGGCCTGAGGATAGGTCTTGGGAGCCTGCCGAGCATGTTCACGCTCTGCAGCTCATCGCTGCCTTTGAGCGCAGCGAGGCCCAGAGAAGGCTGGTAATGTTGGGGTTCAAATTCCCGCTGCTGCACCGGAGGAGTCTCAAACCAGTCCCACGGCGGTCTCCTATTCATGTCCGTCCGCAGTGGAGCCTGCTCAGCTTAGACGTCGGTCCCAGCGTCTCTCCCAGTCTAACAGTGTGCAGAGGATTACTGCTGCTTTTCCAGGCTCTGCTATTGTGGCCAGTACTGGTTAGCGGCGAGCAGACGTCTTTTGGACAAAGTCCTTGTTTTCCCCTTCTGAGCATGCCCAGAGTGAGATCTCTCATTGGAGATCAGGGGTCACATGCTCAGGTACTGTAGCAGCTCCTATTGGTCCGCCAGGAAGGTCCTGTGACTACTGGTGTTCTGGAACAAGTTTCATTGGTCCTTGTTTCTGGCAGGTCCTGTAGCTGTTACTATAAAAGGGTAGCATGGCTGGGCCGCCATGCGCTAGTATCAATCTTTATATGCTATGCGCCAGTGTGGTCATGCGTGTGTGTGGTTAGGGCCCGGCTGAAATAAGCCCCTAGAATACCGACTTAATCGGTGAGGAGTTTGGTATGCTAGCTGGTCAGGGTCGGTGTCCTAGATGCCCTAGATTATCGGCATAACCGGTGAGGAGTTTGATTGCCGTATTCAGGGTCTGGCGTTCAGACGCCATAGATTGCGGGTGACTCCCGCGAGGACATTAGCGCATGATCACGTTCTTTGTTCGCTTAGCAGTTAACTGTGTACCTGGGTGCCTGACAGGACACAGAAGTTTCTCTCAGCGGCTCTGTGACGTAACAGGGTTCGCTTTCAATGCTAGACAGCGCCCTAGCGTGTTTATTTTGCGACTCAGTTGTGTTAAGTGAGTTCGCACACATCGCCATATAGCGCTGCTGCACTCCTTCTTGCGGCTCTGTGGATTAACAGAGTTCGTACATATTGCCACAGCGCGTTACGGCGTTTATTTTGGCGACTCTTCGGGATAACAGAGTTTCCTTCTTGCGCCATTTTACTAGCAGCAGGCTCTGCCTGCACGGTGGACCCCGGGCTGCGAACGCACCTCTCCACATCATATATTTGGTGCGTTCCGCAGACCCTAACACTGAGGGCCCCGGAGTCCAGCCACAACCCTCTCCAGCATCACCCCGTGGTCATGCAGAGCTCCCATGGCAGTGTGCATTGCTGCCATCGCGGTGTTCATAGCCGCCATCAGCCGGCGGTGTGACACCAACAGGTCCTGGGCAGTGGGGATTTCTGTGGAGGTAATGGTAACAGTTAATAGTGAATTCTGTTGCAACATCAACATCTACATGTTATGTTTGTTAACACTTAGGCCGGCGTCACACACAACGACAAAAAATCGGTCCGTTTTAGACGGTCGATTGTCGGATCAAAATGCAAACATCACACATCCTTCTGGCATCCGATTTTCCTTCAAAGATGCGATTTAGTCGCATGTGTGTGTACCTTGTAACATCCGATTTTCATCCGACTTGCGAGATTTTCTCGCAGGCTTGCAAAACTGACATATAATGGATCCAAAAGAATAGTATTTCAATCACAAAAAAAAGAATAGTTATATACACATAGAACACATATATATATATATATATATATATATATATATATATATACATGTCATTGTGACATATATATACATATATTTATAGTTCCTAGACTTCTACATACTGTTATAGCCGCTAATTCAATTACCGGCTTATTAACCTGCCTTAAGGTCACCTTTCAATACTAAGGTGACATTAAGGTGAGATTATTAACCCATTCGCCACCGCTACAGGGCAATGGGAATAGACGGGCAAAGTGCCAGAAAGGGCGAATTTAATTATAGATTTGCCCTTTCTGGGGTGTCTGGGGGCAGATGTTAGTAGCCAGGGGGGGCACAAAAAAAAAGTACCCTCCCTAGGCTATTATTATCTGCCCCCACTCGCTTGCTTTGTCTGTCTGGTGGAGAAAATACAGCGGGAGCCCACGCATTTTTTTGTCAACGAATTTACACCTTTAATTAACCCCTACATGTCTGAAATTTAGCACAAATACACTCATGTAATTGTAAGTTCTAAACAAATATCAAAATACAGGAAATGACATGGTTAACTGTGTGGAAACAATGTATCATTTCATGTCGGCTTCTGTGATTTCACAGAAGCTGGCAATTGAATTTGCGGCTATTACAGTATGTAGAAGTCTAGGAAATATAAATATATATATATATATACATGTCACAATTACATATATATATATAATATATATATATATATATATATATATGTATTCTATGTGTGTATATCTATTCTTTCTAGTCTTTATTAAAGCTGTCAGTGTGATTTTACAGTATAGCCGGGGATGAATTGCCGGCTTTTCTAAAGGACACCGATGCGATTTCATCGCAAGTCACACATGCAGTCCGTTTGTAATCAGATTTTTCATCGCTCCCATAGACTTGCATTGGCGATAGTCGACCAACAATCGGTGACAATCGCAGCATGCTGCGATTGCACACGGACGTTTAAAACGGACCACAAAAAATCTGATACTGGGAGCTGCTCCATAGATTAACATAGGGCAGACTGCAATACGATTTTTCATCGCATTGCAGTCGTCCGATTCTGTCGCCAGTGTGACGCCGGCCTTACGGTTTTCGTCAGAGGACCCGCTGACTGCCCACCCAGAACCTGTTGCTCCGCCGGCTAGGAAAATACAAAAAAAAAAATATATCACAACAGCCATTACACATAAGACCTAACAAAGTTCTCAAACTTGTCTGAAGCTTATATAATGTGCGTAAATTACCTGAAGGCGAGCCTGCATCCATGTCACGGGGTGATGCTGGAGAAAAGCCATAACCAGGTAAAGGGCTGGAAGACCCAAAATCAGGAGGGGGGGTTGCTGCAGGGGAAGGGGTACCCAGGTAAGGTGATGCAGGTGGAGGGGTAGCTGGGGAAGGTGATGGAGGTAGAGGGGTAGCTGGGGACGGTGGAGCAGCTGGAGCTGGTGAAGGTGGTGCTGTAAATAAAATATACAATTCAGTCAAATAATCCTTCTGCTAACCCCGTCACTGCCAGTACTTCCATCAATGCCTGTAACCCCCTCACTACTGGTACTCCCATCACTACTGGTACTTCCGTCACTGCCAGTACTTCCATCAATGCCTGTGTAATACTATTGTAGGAACTCGAGGATTCTGATAGCGTGGGGCAATGAACAATCAGAGACGGGTTTCTTTGAATGCAAATAATGTATTTGTGAAACAGCAAAACCCCCAAACAGCAAAACCCTCAAAAACAATATTCAAACAACCCGCAGTGACATGCAATGAGTCCATATATATATACACAAGTCCAGTCATATGAATCCGGATATATAAGTCCTTGAACCTCTATAGCGAGGGTGGCAAAGTTCCTACGACGGAGTCCTCACACAAATGTGACCACAAGGTAAGTCTGATGCATAGGTTACGTGGCTGGATTTACACACTGCTGGTGTGTGAAGAGTCAGATCCAGGTATGCAGAAAACACAGGGAGGTCCAGGAACAAGTTAATCTCAGTTGTGGCTTAATTCAGTGAAGTCCAACAACAAGTTCATAAGTCAGTAAGGTTCCAGTAATAGTTCCAACAGCTCTCACCAGAGGTAATGCACAAAGGGTTAAACAGCAACAGTTCAGAAACACAGTTCTTATCAGATGGAGTGAACCAAGGGTTAAATTCCCAAGTCAACAGTTTAGTGACAACACAGTATGTGCAACTTACATATGCAGAGAATGTCCAGAGCCATGGGTAGAAACTGCTGTGGCAGAGAAACACCTGAAGATAACCTGGTTATGCACTTCCCTGGTAAATACACAACGATCTGTGAGGAACAAGCAGCTGGGTTGCAGGGAAACGGAAGCAGAATATTCCAGCAGTGAAGCCAGCACCTGAGCCGGGTTTTAAACAAACGAACAGGAAGTAGGGCACAGAAAACAGCAAACTCCATTTTAACAAAGGGCAAAATCATTGACAAAGTTACCTAGAAAACCCGGAATACTGACATTACTCCCCCCCCTAAAGACGGCCTCCGGACGGTCCTGGACCAGGCCTGTCCGGGTATCTCCGATGAAACTGAGCAATCTTCAGAGGCGCATTGATGTTACTTACTGGTTCCCAAGAATCATTTTCAGGAGAGTAACCTTGCCATCTAACTAGATACTGAAGCCGGTTTCTATGAAGTCTCGAATTAACAATATCCTGTACCACGAATTGTTCTTCGCCATCAACCAACACTGGTGGAGGGGGAGGTACGATACGTCCCTGAAATGTGTTAGGAGAGACTGGTTTTAATAAGGAAACATGAAATACTGGGTGTACCTTTAAAGTCCGTGGTAGCTTCAACCGACAGGCAACAGAGCTCACAATCCCCGTGATCTTGAATGGACCGATGAATTTCTGTCCCAGTTTCTGCGAAGGAACACCCAATTTTAGATTCTTGGTGGACAACCAAACTGAGTCTCCTACCTTATACATAGGTGCTGGTTTCCGGAATCTATCGGCCGACTTTTTGTAACGCTCCTGTGCTGTGGTCAGGGAGTCCTTCAAAACTTCAAGATTACGTTGCAACGCCGTCACTCTGTCTTCAACCGCTGGTACCGAAATCGTAACCGGAGACCTAGGCAAAATATTTGGATGATAACCCAGGTTGGCAAAAAAAGGCGTTACCTTCGTGGAACTGCTTTGGGAGTTGTTGTACGAAAATTCCGCTAGAGGAAGTAGCTTCAGCCAATCGTCCTGCAAATGACTGACGTAACAGCGTAGATATTGCTCCAAGGTTTGATTTGTCCGTTCGGTCTGCCCGTTGGTCTGAGGATGGTATGCAGAAGACAAGCAAACATTAATGTGGAGCGCAGAACAAAATCCTTTCCAAAATCTAGAGGTAAATTGTATTCCCCGGTCAGAAATGATGTCATCTGGTACCCCATGCAGCCGGAAAATGTTCTGGATAACTAGATCTACTGTCTCTGTAGCTGAGGGAAGACCAGCGCACGGAATGAAATGAGCAGCTTTCGTTAAACGATCTACTACCACCAAAATAGTATTTTTACCACCAGAGGTGGGTAACTCCACAATAAAGTCCATCGAAATAGACCCCCAAGGGCGAGACGGTACAGGTAGTGGTTTAAGAAGACCAGTAGGTGAGACACGAGGAACCTTGTACCGGGCACAAACTTCACAAGAGCGGACATAGTCATTCACATCCTTCAAGCAGGTAGGCCACCAAAAAAAACGAGTTAACAATTCCTGCGTCTTCTGTACCCCCCTATGACCAGCCAATTTAGAGTCGTGGACCAATCTGAGAACTCGAAGTCTTACAGCCTCTGGGACATAAATACATCGATCTCTAAGCCACACACCATTCCGAAGGACAAGATTCACATTGTCAGGTGGAGCTGCAAGAAATACGTCACCGTCATAGGCCAGCTTGATCTCCTGCCACAAGTCCCGGTTCCGGAGCACTCCAACGAAATTGGCCTCCGACAAGATGGTCTTCGACGGGGTCCCAGGCACGGAATCCACGGTATGGATTCGGGATAATGCGTCAGCTTTCCCATTACGTGAACCTGGGCGGTACGAAATAATAAAATTAAACTGGTTCAAGAACAAACTCCACCTAGCTTGTCGAGGAGAAAGACACCTGGCAGACTTAAGGAATTCCAAATTGCGATGATCCGTGAGTACTACTACCTGCTGAGTTGCCCCCTGCAAATGGTGTCTCCATTCCTTAAAGGCAGAAATAATTGCCAAAAGTTCCTTATCTGCCACATCATAGTTCAGTTCTGCAGAAGATAACCTACGAGAGAAGAAGGCACACGGGTGCAGCAAACCTTTGTCTCCGGTACGTTGTGAGAGGATAGCTCCCAATGCACAGTCAGACGCGTCCACCTCCACGATAAAAGGCTGTGCAGGATCCGGATGCATCAATATTGGAGCTGTGGTAAAACAACCCTTCAGGCGATCAAAGGCTTCCTGAGCTTGCGAAGACCATTCAAACTTTTTCCCCTTCTTGGTGAGGAGAGTGATGGGACGGACAATTTCTGAAAAATTTCGGATAAACCGTCTATAAAAGTTAGCAAAGCCAATGAATCGTTGTACCTCCTTAATGTTTCCTGGTACCGGCCAGTCCAAGATTGCCTGGATCTTGCTGGACTCCATATTCAATCCCTGAGGCGAGATAACATAGCCCAAAAATTGAATTTCAGAACAATGGAACTCACACTTTTCGAGTTTGATGTACAAATGATTATCTCTCAAACGTCTAAGTACGGTCTTGACATGTTCCTGATGTTCCTGTAAGGAGTCAGAAAAGATTAAGATGTCATCAAGGTAAATTACCACATATTGGTCCAATAAATCCCTGAAAATGTCGTTGGCTAAATGTTGAAAAGCAGCAGGAGCGTTACAGAGTCCGAATGGCATCACCAAATATTCAAAATGTCCATACCGGCATCTAAAAGCTGTCTTCCATTCGTCTCCGGGCCGTATACGGAGTAGATTATATGCCCCACGAAGATCTAATTTGGTAAATACTTTGGCCTGGCGAACTCTTTCCAACAATTCTGGAATTAGGGGCAACGGGTACCTGTTACGAATGGTTACCTTATTTAACTCCCGGTAGTCAATGCAGGGTCTTAGAGTACCATCCTTCTTCTTTACAAAGAATATTGGAGCTCCCGCTGGTGAAGAAGATGGTCGGATAAACCCCTTGGCTAAATTCTCATCTATATACTCTCGTAAAGATTTTAATTCCGGAGCCGCCAACGGGTAAACATGGCCGAAAGGAATCGCTGCTCCAGGAAGCAATTCTATGGGGCAGTCATACGGTCTATGTGGGGGAAGTTGATCTGCCTTCCTTTTATCACAAATGTCTGAGAATTCCTGATAAATCAGAGGGAGAGTAGGTACCTGTATCACCTCTTCCAAGTTCTGGGTAACTGGAGCCGCTACAGTTGGACTGATGGTAGAACTGCACTTCGGGAGAAAGGTTATCTCCTTGGTTTCCCAATTGATGATTGGATTTTGTGACCGTAACCAGGGAATTCCTAAAATTACAGGAAAATGAGGAGAAGATATTAACATGAATGAAAGTGTTTCTTGATGATCTGGTTCCATCTTACACTCCAGAGGCACTGTCTCCCGATCTACTGGTCCAGAAACTAATGGGGAACCATCCACCGTTTCCATAGTGATTGGTGAAGCTCTTAGTTGTGTCTTTATACCATGTTCCTCTGCAAAAGAAGAATCCATGAAATTCCCACCTGCTCCAGAGTCTATCATGGCAGAACTTGATATCCACTGTTCCTCCCACTGAATCTGTATAGGAAGAGAACAATGTGAATATTTCTCCCCTTGATCTTTAGGGGAAGTCGGCATCAGTATTGGGGGAAAAACCGCATCTAGATGTAGACTGGTTTCCGAAACTTCAGACTCAGCGTCTGTGTTATCATAATCCCCTACTACCGCCAACACCTTGTTGGGTCGCCTAGGACATTTAGGACAATTGATGAGGAAATGATCCGATTGACCACAATAGAAACATAAGCGCTCACGGAAACGGTGTTCGCGGCGTTCATTATTCTCACGTCTCTGCAGTGAGTCCACCTGCATAGGCACCTCCTCAGCCTCTCGCGGGTTTTTGCCTGTGGTTTCCCTGGACGGAAGAGAGTAATTAGTAATGCGATTTACAGCGGCCCATTTTTCTTGTCTGCGTTCAGTTAAACGGATATCAATACGTACACAGTGCTGTATAAACAATTCAAACTCCTGTGGAGACTCTGAACGAGCTAGCTCATCCTTGATTACATTTGACAAACCTTTTCTAAAGATTGGTAATAAAGCATTGTTTTCCCACTGAGTGTCCACCACTAACCTTTTAAATTCAGTAACATATTCTATGACTGACCGTTTCCCCTGGCGTAAGGAAAGCAAGGCAGATTCAGCGGTAGCACGGCGGTTGGGATCGTCGAACATTTGCGCCATGGCTGCCAGAAAATTGTCCAAATTATTTAGACGGGTATCATGACTTTCAACCATAGGATTTGCCCAAGCCAGTGCACGTGATGTCAACAACATAATAATACATAGAACCTTAGATCTATCAGACCGGTAGTAAGAGGCATGTACATCAAAAAATAATATACATTGATTAACAAACCCACGAAATTGACTTCGGTCACCATTAAAACGGAATGGAGGCAATTTGGGCATACTGGTGGATGAGGTAGGCTCAGTAGGTAAGGCCTCCAGGACTCCTAACCTAGAACGTAGATCTTGGAGAGCCTGACCAAACCCTGTGCATTATGATTAACCCGAGACTCCAAGTCTCTAAACTGATTGAGTGCAGCCGCCACCTCCTGCTGCAAGGAGTTAACTATGGTGAACAGTTTGTCTGCCCGTGTCTCCGTCATTGCCCCAGCAGAATCCTCTTTTTTAGGCTGGAATATCCTGTAATACTATTGTAGGAACTCGAGGATTCTGATAGCGTGGGGCAATGAACAATCAGAGACGGGTTTCTTTGAATGCAAATAATGTATTTGTGAAACAGCAAAACCCCCAAACAGCAAAACCCTCAAAAACAATATTCAAACAACCCGCAGTGACATGCAATGAGTCCATATATATATACACAAGTCCAGTCATATGAATCCGGATATATAAGTCCTTGAACCTCTATAGCGAGGGTGGCAAAGTTCCTACGACGGAGTCCTCACACAAATGTGACCACAAGGTAAGTCTGATGCATAGGTTACGTGGCTGGATTTACACACTGCTGGTGTGTGAAGAGTCAGATCCAGGTATGCAGAAAACACAGGGAGGTCCAGGAACAAGTTAATCTCAGTTGTGGCTTAATTCAGTGAAGTCCAACAACAAGTTCATAAGTCAGTAAGGTTCCAGTAATAGTTCCAACAGCTCTCACCAGAGGTAATGCACAAAGGGTTAAACAGCAACAGTTCAGAAACACAGTTCTTATCAGATGGAGTGAACCAAGGGTTAAATTCCCAAGTCAACAGTTTAGTGACAACACAGTATGTGCAACTTACATATGCAGAGAATGTCCAGAGCCATGGGTAGAAACTGCTGTGGCAGAGAAACACCTGAAGATAACCTGGTTATGCACTTCCCTGGTAAATACACAACGATCTGTGAGGAACAAGCAGCTGGGTTGCAGGGAAACGGAAGCAGAATATTCCAGCAGTGAAGCCAGCACCTGAGCCGGGTTTTAAACAAACGAACAGGAAGTAGGGCACAGAAAACAGCAAACTCCATTTTAACAAAGGGCAAAATCATTGACAAAGTTACCTAGAAAACCCGGAATACTGACAGCCTGTAACCCCCTCACTACTGGTACTCCCATCACTGCCTGTAAACCCATGACTGCCAGTACTTCCATGACTGCCGGTACTCCCATGACTGCCGGTACTCCTATCACTACTGGTACTCCCGTTACTGCCAGTACTTCCATCAATGCCTGTAACCCCCTTACTACAGGAACTCCCATCACTGCCTGTAAACCCATCACTGCCAGTACTCCATGACTGCCGGTACTCCCATGACTGCCAGTACTCCCGTCACTGCGGGTGCATTGATATAGGTAGATAACCCACAAAACATAACCTCTCCAGATACCCTCATCAATACTCACTCAGAGGCCTGCGTAACTGGGCCGGATGCTGGCGACCCTCTCGCTGGAGCGGTATCGAAGGTCCGCCAGCTTTTTGCGGATCTGTTTTGTGGTCCGCTCCACTCCAAAACGTCTGGCCAGGCCCCGCCGGATTTTCCGCATGACTACCTTTTTGTGGTGCATAGGATGCCCCACAGGTAGCCTGCACTCATAATCCCATTGGTCAGTCTTGCGGATTAGATAACGCACCTCCCCGTCACTCCACGCAGCGCAACGCTGTCTCGCCGCCATTGTAACAAACAACAACGCATGAAGGACGCCAGCGCCATGACGTCACAGCGTACGTACGTGCAGCCGCACTTGCGACGTAAGACGCTATTGCGATCGCAAATTGACCGCAGCAGCCATGCGCCCAGCCACGCACAGATATGAGACGCTGTTGCGATTGCAAGATGATGGTTCAAAGCTAGGCGCCCCAGCATGTGCAAGGACGATGCGATTATCTGGCCTAATTGGCAGCATCAGATCTAGTGGGCTACTGACCGCTTACTTTTTTACCATGTTTACAAAAGTTTTCATTCATTGTAATCACTTCATTAATAGTCATTTTATGAACCGTCACTTTGCGATCGCAATGGTGTCTCATGTCTGTGCGTGGGAGGAGCACCATGCTGATAACCATCACTTTGTGATCGCAATGGCGTCTCATGTCTGTGTGTAGTTGGGGCACAATGTGAGAATCGTCACCTTGCGATCACAGTGGCGTCTCATATCTGTGCATAGCTGGGGCACCATGTGAGAATCGTCACCTTGCGATCGCAGTGGCGTCTCATGTCTGTGCATAGCTGGGGCACCATGTGAGAATTGTCACCTTGCGATCGCAGTGGCGTCTCATGTCTGTGCATAGCTGGGGCACCATATGAGAATCGTCACCTTGCGATCGCAGTGGCGTCTTGCGTCGGATTCGAGAACGCAAGTGTGACACAAAGGATTCCCTGATCAATGTAGACCTTTACCTCCCATTTTTTTTTTTTTTATCACAATTTTTTATCTCTCATATATGACGAAAAATATATATTATATATTTTAACTTTATATATGCAGCTGTGGTGTATTATTTGTTATTATTTTTAATTATAAGGTTTGAGCGCTAGTGTGACCATGGGACTTTAAAATAATTGTAAATTTTTGAATTTTTTTTCTTTTTATTTTTTTAACAATGCTCGAACTCCTATGACTGCTGGTACTCCCATGACCCCGTGTGTGACAAGTAGATACAATGTAAAACAAATATATAGACAACAAAACATTAGAAAATATTTTAAAAATACAGCTGCTGGTGAACATGTCTCGTTGCCATCCCCATTTACTCCCTCCCCACATTCATCCATCATTAGCCCTTCTCCAATATTGGAAAAAAAACTAAAAAAAACAAAAGGCTTTTTTTAAAATAAACATTTTTTTATTATTAAAAGATAGTTAAAAAAGGCAAAAGAAAAACTTTTCTAAAAAGCAAAATATCGATCGCCAACTACTGCACCAGGCCCAATAAAGAAAAGCAGTACTTGTCTCCCCCTTTTTCGCCGCCTTCTCCTCCTTGTTTAAACAGGAAGGCCCAATAGGGATCATTTGTCCCCTTTCCCGACCCCACGTCCCCTTTTGCGTCCGAGTCTAACCCTGGGGGACTGTAAGTACCACATCGCGTTTTGTAAAAAATTTGTGCCACACAACAGGCCAACATCCCGATCTTATTCCAGCTTCATTTTTGATGGGAGTGTAAAAAAACCATAAAGCGGTGGCCATAGCCGAAGGCTTCTCAACAAGCCCCGTCCCTAGACATCGTAGTTAAAAAACCCCTTTTTTCCCCTGTCAAAGTTTTTGTGGGTAGGGTTTCACAAGATCTCATATGGGGAAGGTTTTCATCCCCCACAAACAAAAATTTTTAAGGGTTTGGCGGTGGTGCCCATGTGGTTGCAATTAACAACCGTTCACCAAAATTGTGTGCTCCAAAACCCCACCGTCAGAAACCCTTCCTTTAAGCTAACATCAACTTAATAAATTCATAATTGGCTTTAAACAAGGGCCATGGGACAGCTGAAGTACCCCTTGTATTAATAAAAATAGGACCCGTTTTTGGGGGTTGCGGATCCGCACATTTTGCCATCCAAGGAACGCCAAAACCTTTAAAATCAGATAAATTTGCCCTTCCGCCACTGATTTTGGGAAAAGGGATTAGCCCGAAACGCGGACGTGGGGTTTCATGTCTCGGAAATTTGTCGCCAAGCACATCGAGAAACTCAGCAAAAAAGCAAGTCTTTTATTTAACGTCCGGTTGCCAGAAACGCAGCATATGCCAAACGTTTTCCCCTGCGAAACCTGCACGCTCCGTGTATTCGTGTTTAATGAGTGGCCCACCATTTCCAGAGGAGCTTGAATGAACCTCCGACATCCTAGATAATTTCGGAAAAACCGCGGGTTCTTCTCCTGAACTCCCCCCATAATCATGTGGGGGGAATTTGGACCCTGCTCCCGCCATCCTGGTCCAATGCGAAAATTTCGTTTTTGGGGGGCCTTCTTTCCACCCGTGCCCTTCTTGCGTCTGCTTTCCCTCCAAAAGCAACTTCCACAATCACACGCTGCAGTGGTCAGGTTCATTTTGTGCAACCCGACGGGAAAGAAGAGAAAAGTTTTCTATTTCTAAAGTTTTTAAACAAATAAAATAAAGAATAAAATAAAAAAAATAAAAAAAAAAAAAATAATTTTTTATTTTTAACTTTTTAGTTTTAACATTAAAAAACGTTACAAAAGCCAAAATGGGGGGGGGGTAAAAAAAAAAAGAGACAAAAAAAAAAGGTCAAAAAAAAAACCCTCACCCAACATC
>JARQOD010000001.1:537693628-537917559 GCA_033576555.1 Oophaga sylvatica
GTGACGTACCCACCAGGTGGAATTCCACGTTACATATGTTGGAGCGGTTGTGTGAGCAGCAGCCAGCAGTAATGGAGTATCAGCTGCATCAGGCGCAATCAACTCGCAATTTGCGCCATTCACACTTCACCACTACTGAGTGGGCCTCTATGAAGGACATCTGCCACGTTTTGCGTGCGTTTGATGAGTCAACGCGGATGGCGAGTGCAGATGATGCACTAGTCAGCCTGACTGTCCCCCTTATCTGCCTGCTTCAAAAAACACTGCAAGCACTAAGGGATGAGGTTTTGGAAGAGGTGGAGGATGAGGAGTCACAAATTCCATCACCTTCTGGACAGTCAGCGCAACGTGGTTCCTCACAAAGGGCTGGGCAGGGCTCACTTTGTGAGGAGGATGAGGAGGAGTCAATGGAGGAGGAAGACATCGCTCCAGAGGGAGGTACACAACGCTCTAGTCAGTATGTAGAGCGAGGGTGGGGTGATGCAGAGCAGGCAGAGATGACGCCTCTTGCAGGGGACAGCGTTTCTTGGCCAGTTGGGAGTCTGCAGCACATGGTTGATTTCATGCTGCAGTGCCTGAGAAACGACCGCCGCATCCATCACATTCTCACCACGTCTGATTATTGGGTGTACACCCTCCTAGACCCTCGCTACCGGGACAACTTACAAAGCCTCATCACACCGTTGAACCGGGAGCTTAAAATGCGGGAGTACCAAGACACACTGGTGCAATACATAATGTTCTCCATTCCAGCCGAGAGCACTGCTGCTGCTACTGCTTTACAAAGCAGCTCTGTGCGTCGAGGCAGTGGAGACAGCTCTGCAACAAGAGGGAGCACAAGCAGCGCCTCTGCACAGGGCAAGACCAGTATGTTCCAAATGTGGCGAAGTTTTGTGCCAGCGCCACAAATGTCTACACCATCCGAGACGGCTCCAGTCAGCAGGAGGCAACGTTTCCGTAAGATGGTGACAGACTACATGTCTTTCCCTCTCAGTGTACTCCCAGATGGCTCTTCCCCATTCAAGTTTTGGGTCTCTAAGCTGGATACATGGCCAGAGCTTAGCCAGTATGCATTGGAGGTGCTGGCTTGCCCTGCTGCCAGTGTATTATCGGAGCGCGTCTTTAGTGCTGCAGGTGGTGTACTAACAGACCGTCGCATGCGACTATCCTCCGATAATGTAGACCGGCTTACTTTTCTGAAAATGAACAAGGCATGGATCTCGCCTGAATTTGTCTGTCCGTTTTCAGATTAAATAACTGGTTCGCAACGATATCCATGTCTCCTGTTATGTTCATCTTTCTACCACCTGAACTCTACTCCCTGGGCTACAACACTGCCAGTTGCTGCTCAGAAGTGTCGTGTCCACAGACCAATACACAAGCTATAGTGTTAGTGGGGTTCAGTAACGCCAGCTGTTCCCCTGCTGTGTGTCCGGCAAGAAGTCTCCTGTTCCCTACACATGCACAGAAAAACCCATGTCGAACATGCTCCAAATAGGGAAGAGCCGTCACCCTGATTGTTATGCTTAAAACAGGAAATTGTGAAGTTTTCCAGGCCTAGAATGATACATTTTTATAACAAATATGGACAAATAATAATTTGTCATCACAGCGCATATCTGCACATGTCTATTAGAAATGGTAACAAAAACTAAAACATAATGTTCACTTTTTGAAATTAATGCATAAAAGTACATTTCATACTTATCAATTAATGCTTTTTAAGGAACTTTATCTGTACCTGTAAGATAATGCAGTCAATGGATGTACGAATCATAAACATCCTCATCATCATCATCACGAGTTATATTTATGACAGACATTATAAAATACACATACTGATGCCAACTGTAACTTTACACACCATATATGAAATGGCCAGCATCTAAACCTGGTAATAATGTGCAATAATAAATTATTACATCTAGAAAGTGCATCATGCATACTGACAATAGGTAGTTATACCTGCAAGTGCTGTTGAAACAACCACAACAGATATAAATTATAATGGTATATAGGTATCACAGTGCATAGTTACTCATGGACAATGTCGATGTAATACTGTACCTCAATAAAGTCAGCGTCAACCATTATGCTTGTTAGTCTTGTAGATTGTTAAAGAGGGAACGTGCTGTTTTTGTTGGTCATAGGTGGAGTATTAGACAGTAAATGATTACTGCTGTCATATTTTTGGCGTCCCTAGGGCAGAATAACGCTGCGTAAGGTCACATTTTATAGAGAGTCATCTAATAGACACACGCTACCCTACCCTACGCGTGACAGTAGGAAGGTAGTGTTGACGGATAAAGCCTTGCGCAACCAGACATGCTTTTACCCTCTTCAACACTTTACAAGCAAAAAATGCATGATTGCAGCCGCAGACTTTATTGACGTACAGTATAACATCGCCATTACCCATCAGAGGCTGTCCACTGTCTGATACAGACATAGAATATACCTTTGCTATCCGTAGCCTTTGTTTCACCTACACTTGCAGGCACACACTTAAATTGTGACAATGCATAATGTTTTTTTAAATGGTTATTTTTTATCGTACATTATTGCGTCATCACATTGATGAGTCCATGCTGGACATGTCATACATGCTGTACAAAGTAACGATTTTATTAACTTAAATAATTGAAATGTCTGTGACTGTCACATATAAATTGCAATGATGATGATGAGTGACTATTACAAAATCCATTGTCTTCACTATGTTATGGTTTAACATAGCGTTCCTTAAGCATTATTCATAAATACAAAAATGGACTTTTATTCTTAAATTTACAACACTATATTTTGTAAATTAATTTTTGGGTGGTGTGTTGTTCCATTTCTTGTTGCCATGGGCATATATGCGTTTATATTTGCAGGGTCTTTATTTTTATTCTTGAAATTAGGAAAGATGTGTATCTTCGTACCGTCTTAGCCAGTAGATAGAAAAATATTTAGACTTGAGAGTCCTCAGTGGTTGATACCTTTTAATGGATAACTGAAAAGATGGTAACAAATTGCAAGCTTTCGAGGCTACTCACGTCTCTTCATCAGGCAAAGACTAAAACAAAAAATGAAGAATCACATATTTCTATACACAACAGGACACAGGAATAGTGCAATAGGTAAGACAAGTGACGTTCAGCAGAACTGTCATTATGCCAGAGGGATGAACATAAATATTGGAACAGTTCCTAGATAAGGATAGAAAGTTTTATTGCCCTCTGATTGGGGTCTGGTTTTGTGTTTTCATGCCCCTGGAAGGGCAGAGACGCAGATTCCTTAATTGATATAGAATGACATGAATCCGTGTGATCTATTCATTCCAGCACTAAGAGTGTCAAAGTTCATGAAGAGCTTATATTCCGAAACCTTTCTATCTTTCTCAGATTTGAAGTTAGATTTTAATACCAGTAATTCCATATCCATCATGCTATGACCGGGCATACCAAAGTTTTTTGCCACAGGTAAATCCATTATTTTTTCTCTTATTGTGTGGCGATGATAATTCATCCTTGTTCTCAGATTTTGGCCGGTCTCCCCCACATACAGACCCCCATTTGGACATTTAGTACATATAATTAGGTACACCACATTAGATGTGATGCAGCTGAAAGTAGCTGGGATCTTGTAGTCGTGATGGGAGTTGGGGATCTTTATCTTGTCCGTGGTCATTATAGATGCACAGGTTTTACATTTCTTCTGGTTGCAAGGAAAGGTTCCTGCAGCTGTTGGGGAGGACAGGGAGCTTCTGACAATGATGCTTCTTACATTTGGACTAAATAAAGAAGTGATGCCAGAGCCCAAAATGGAAGATTGGTTGAGGATTTCACATGGATTTCAACAAAACAGTCATTTTCCACACTGTATTGGAGCCCTGGACGGGAAGCACATACGTGTGCATAAGCCGCCGAACTCAGGGACCCAATTCTACAATTATAAGCAATATTTTTCTATAGTTTTGTTGGGCTTGGTCGACAGTAACTACCGCTTCATAATTGTAGACATTGGGGCCTATGGAAGGACTGGAGACTCCAGAGTCTTCAATTCTTCCATTATGGGTCGGCGGCTACGCAATAACCAATTGGACTTACCACCACCATGTCAACTTCCACACTCCAATATGGATGCAGTGCCATATGTTGTAGTAGCGGATGAGGCCTTCCAATTAAGTTGTAATGTTATGAGGCCATATCCTCGGCGCAATCTGAACCATCAGAGACGCATCTTTAATTATCGCCTTTCTCGTGCACGACGCCTGGTGGAGTGCACATTTGGTATTCTTACAGCCAAATGGCGTGTCCTACAATCAGCCATTCAGCTAAGTGAATCAAATGTAAATCTTGTAGTGCAAGCATGTGTGGTACTACAAAATTTTACAAGAATGCATGAATGCTCATCAGCTGATATGCCTGACCTTCAGTCTGATAATATGACGAGGCCTATGAGACCAGTCATCCATCCTCGTCGTCCCCCTTCTGGTCTGAAAGTGCGTGAATTATTGACAAATTATTTTGTTTCCCCTGGTGGTTCTATTCCTTGGCAAGATGAGGCCATAGGTATGTAGTGTGTTTTATGTGATATCATAACATAAAGTTCCTTTTGATTATTCAATTCATGGTTGACTCTCTTTTTTTGGATAATACTTTCCCATACTTAAGACACTACATAACATATAACAATAAACACAGACAACCAATGTAACTTCACTAATTTTACTCATTAGTGTTTTCTTTTGAAGCCTTTTAAAGGCTGATATATTTTTTGGTAAACAGGACCAACATGTCCAAACAGAATAAAAAAATATGTATAACATTATTAATGTGAAAATACAAAAATATATAACTTAAAAAATAAAAAACAATTCTTACAGCTACAATTGATGGTAGCTTGGTGGTGGTGTTGGTGAGGATGGAGGGCCAGGTTGTGTATTCTGCCTTCCACAATCTGCAACCTGTGTTTGAGAAAGAGCTGCTGCAGATCCTACAGTAGCAGCTGGGTTACTGGCTGCATCATGAAGGCCTTGTGGGTAGGGGTACATAGGGAATTGATGCTCATAGTCATATTGATATGACTGAGCACTAGCAGAGTGACCCCCAATATGCCCATGTCTAACATATCCATGTTGTGGCCAGCCAACAACATTGGGTATGTTAGAGTGGGCATATTGTGCATGGCCACTCTGTCCCATGGTTTGGAGCTGGGAAGCTCCATAGAAAGAATGAGCTGCAGTAGGATGAGGAGGAGGAGTTGGGTTTTGTTGGACACAAGGAGGAGGTGGAGGAGGAGGATGATGATGAGGAGGAGGATGAGGATCAGAGGCTGAAGCAGATTGTGCTGGATTTGGTGCTAACAACCTCACTAAATTTTCAGGACCAACCACCCATCTATGAAGATAATCTAGTAGGTTGGTGGGATCATTAGGAGCTGTTCCAGCTTCCAACACAATCTGCAGTCCACTTCTGATCCTCAGTCTGTGCTGTATTTGAGTAGCCCGGAGGTAAGGGGCCAGACTGCGGCAAAATCCCTCCTCACCATCATCTTTAGCTACACTGGACAAATAGTCCAGAACTCCTCGGTCCACCTGCCTCCTTGACACAGAACCCACTCCTTCTCGTCGCCGCCTACCTCGCCTTGTGAGTTGGGAAGGAGGAGGAGATACATCTTGAGCCCTATTAGGGCTGCTGCTCAGAGGTAGGTCCTCATTTTCATGATGCTGTGATTGGGAATCCTCAGCTCCTGCAGCTGTTGGTGCTGCTTGGGTGGACCCACATGCTGCTGAGGAAGGGCCTGCCTCCTGTGCTCCATCACCAACGGGGTCAATAAGCACTTCTGAGTCAGACCCCGTCTCCCTCTCAGTTAGGTTTGACTCAGTTCTAGGAATGAAAAAAATGACACAAATTAAAATCAATACAAATTGAAATTTTGCCATGAAAGTGCTTCAACACACATGCACTTACGGTCGCAGATCCAACACTGGCTCAAGGAAGTTCAGTCTATAAAAATAGACGTACTTCCTCTTCTTAGATGCTGAAGTCCCACTCCGATCCCTAATCTGCCTCTCCCTCCGGTAGCATGTGATGTTAAAAGACATCAACATACAACCAGAAGTATCCATGTTATAAGCACTAACATACATTTACAAAAATGCTTGGCCCTTTACAAAACGCCTCAATCATTTTCAATTTTATGACCAAAACAGTACATCTGAGGTGAAGAGAACTACAAAATGTTGTAGTCAATAGATGCCGAAGCATCGATGATATTTAAATATACATGGATATTGTTTGCGTACACACACATCAATGTGTACTTCTAAATAGTAAGAGGTCGATAATGCTGGCTTTTAAATAGCATTTAAACACATAAGGCTACATTATTATTTGCTTCAAAAATTTTTAAAAACATTTTGAAAAACCGTTACATGCGGTACTTACTAAGTCGCTCTTGGTCCTCCCTGGATCTCTGGTGATAGTCCGGAAAAATGTGCACACATATTGTTTTCCATGCCGCCTCTTTGCGCGTCCAATTGCTGTAATTGGGATCGCGCTGGTCCCACAATTCAGGCCTCTCCTGCACCAATACAATGAGGAGTTCCACATTGATGAGGGTAGATGCCATGTTTCTGGACTCCGTGTAGGCGTTTTTCCTGTTTTTTTTTAAGATGTGCTTAGCTAATTAGCATGTAAAGGCTTCCTGAGAAATTCAAAGCCAGTTTCCTGTCACCTGGAAAAGTTGTGCGATTTAATCGCAACTCACACGTGCGGTCCGTTTGTAATCCCACTTTTCATCGCTCCCATAGACTTGCATTGGCGATAGTCGACCCACAATCGGTGACAATCGCAGCATGCTGCGATTGCACTCGCACGTTTAAATCAGACCACAAAAAATCGGATGATGGGAGCTACTCCATTGATTTTAATATTGGGTCGACTGCAATGCGATATTTCATCGCATTCTAGTGGTACGATTTAGTCGCCAGTGTGACCCCAGCCTTAGCCATTAAACGTTATCAACCACTGAGGACTCTCAAGTATAAATATTTTTCTATTCTTGGAATTGAAATTCATCATTTTATTGTCCTAGTAAAACTTCATTTATTCTTGTTTGAAGTACATACATTTGCAATAGCCACTAGTGTTGAGCGATACGATACCGCAAGTATCGGGTATCGGCCGATATTAGCTCTATCGGACTTTCGATACTTAGTTCCGATATTTTCGTCTTATCGGATACCGGAATCGGATTTGTCACTGTCACTGTCAGTGTCTGTCGGTCGGGTCTGTCAGGAGTCAGCGGCACTTACCTGGCAGAAGATCTCCGGCGGTCACGGGCTGGACTGCTTGATGGCCGCCATCATCTTTCCCCGGCGGTCACATGCAGTTTCTCGCGATAACTGCAGTGACTGCTGGGTAATCCCGGCCGTAAAGCAGTCAGTCCGATGACGTCACCGCCGGGGAAGCAGGTAATCAGCTGTGCTGCGTCGCGATGACAGGCTCTGCCTGTCATTGCGATGTAGCAGAGCTGGATCGTCGTGGGACACTCGTTACTATGGACTGCGTCGGACAGGTGGTATACTGTTGTTTTGTTTTTTTTCTTTTTTACAGGAGATCGATGGCGTCGCAGGAATGAGAGTATAATAAAATTAATGAAAACTGTGTTGTCTCTTTTATTTCATTAAAATACTTTTTTCTTGCTGTGTCTTTTTTTTTATACATTTAAAAACTTTGGGATTAATAATGGATCGGTGTCTTATTGACACCTCTCCATTATTAACCGGGCTTATTCTCACCGTGCAATCAACGGTGACATTAACCCCTTATTACCCCACTTGCCACCGCTACAGGGCAGTGGGAAGAGCCGGGTAAAGTGCCACAATTGGCACATCTTTTGATGCGCCAAATGTGGGGCTGCTGTAGCCTGGTATTATCAGGCTGTTGAGGGCCAAAATCCATGGGCCTTGACAGTCTTTTAATACCAGGCCGCAGCAGTCTGCATTTTACTTGGCTGGTTAACAAAAATAGGGGGACCCCTACGCCGTTTTTTTTTCGAGGAGATCCCCTATTTTTGTTAACCAGCCAAGATATGCAGACTGCTGTGGCCTGTTATTATCAGGCTGGCAAGGTCCATGGATATTG
Source organism: Oophaga sylvatica (assembly GCA_033576555.1). Lineage (NCBI taxonomy): Eukaryota > Metazoa > Chordata > Amphibia > Anura > Dendrobatidae > Oophaga > Oophaga sylvatica. Next base: position 537,701,764 of record JARQOD010000001.1, read on the forward strand.
GATCCTTACCAGCCTGAAAAACCAGGCCTCAGCAGTCTGCTTCATCTGGCTGGTTAACAAAAATAGGGGGGACCCCACGCCAAATTTTTTTCGAGGGGATCCCCTACTTTTGTTAACCAGCTAAGATATGCAGACTGCTGTGGCCTGGTATTATCAGGCTGGCAAGCAGGGTCGGCTGAGGCACCGGGACACCGGAGAAACCTACGGTGGGCCCCAGCTCCTGCGTGGTGGGCCCTGATTTGAAAGGATAGGTCGCGGGGCAGAGGGGGTGGTGGCCCCGGGGCCCGCGCTCTGAGGGGGCCCACCCGGAGCTACGATACAGTTACATTCTGCGGCAGAGCAGGGAGAATCGTTCTCCCTGCTCTGCCGCCCGGAAGCTATGGGGCCTGAACAGGCGTTGGGGGGGCCCGGTGCCAGCAGTGGGCCCCCCACCCGTCATCGGAGGGTCAGTTGTATCGGCATCCAGCCGATAAAGCTGACCGCATGGAGAGAGAAGGAGCGAGCGCTCCTTCTCTCCCATAATCCCCCTCTCAGCGTATGACAGCGGGCGCAATAACATCACCTGCCGGCGCCCGCTGTCAGACGCTGAGAGGGAGAACAGTGAGCAGCACAGGAGCCGGGAGGTGAGTTTTTTTTTTATTTTTTTTTTAATGGGGGTGCAGTCGAGTCCTGGCTGGAGAAGTCGTCATGTCGGTGTGGGCCAGATGGAAAAGACATGAAAAGTGAACAATTCCATTAGAAAGAACATCAGCGGTAAGTCATTATCTGTACCTGTGCTGTAATCTATTATATGTTCTGTAGGACTGGTATTATTTAACACAGACCATATGGCGGTAATATCAATATTGGTCTTTTTATATATAGATTATTTTGGCAAACAGCGCGGTCATTTGCTGAGGTTCTCTGATGATGGGCCCACTCAGAAGTTTTGCCCCCACTAAACCAAAACCCTAGCTATGCCTATGGCTCTCTCTCTAGTCTTCCTTTCTCGCTCTCTGTTCTTTCCTTCTCGCTCTCTGTTCTTTTTTCTCTCTGTTCTTTCTTTCTCTCTTTTCTTTCTTTCCTCTCTTTCTTTCTCTGTTTGTTCTTTCTCTCTCGCTGCTCTTTCTTTCTTTTCCTCAGTACCAGCCACTGTGCCCTCATTACCAGTCAGTGTGATCAGCAGTGCTAAATGGTTACGCTTGGGGCGAGGATATGGGTGTGATTAGCTGTGAAATGGGTGTTGTCGGGGCGTGGCCTAAAATTTGGTGGGCCCCAAGAATATTTTTTCTCTGGTGGGCCCAAGGTACTCCAGTCCGACGCTGCTGGCAAGGTCCATGGATATTGGCTCCTTAACAGCCTTAAATACCATGCCTCAGCAGCAGGGGCGTACATATAAATCATGGGGCCCCATAGCAAAAGTCTGAATGTTCCCCACCCCCCCAAAAAAAGAACCCAGAGGCATTGTAAATGTAAAGTGCCAGCACAGTGAGGGAAGTTGAGTCGCAGAGAGACAGGGGTTTTGGTGGTACTCGGCACCGATCACGTCGACTTCTATGGGGGATGTCACGAGTAGCACAGCTCGGTCCGTGACCTGGGCGATCACTGGAATGTGGGATATTTCCAGGGGATGATAGAATGTTCGTGTAGTTTGTCGTGACGCCACCTGTAGTACCTGGTCAGGGTGTCCAGCGCTGCTGTGCAGGTCCTCTGGAAGGGATGGTGTAGTGCAGGTAGGTGAAAAGTCTTCTACAGGTAACACGCTATCCTTCCAGGGCAGATAGATGTGAGATAGAGCAATGGTGCAAAGTGATGTAGCAGAGTGGACTATGCGACGTAGTAAGAAAGCAGGAAACACTTCAAGTTAAACGTTGCATAATAAAATTTTTAATAATAACATTACAAAAGTGCAAATGGCTTATATTATGTGACATGTTTTGTTACTGTTCATACCCTTGATATGTGTTATACATGTGTGTTAATAAATACATATTCAACAAAAGTGCAAATAGCATTAGTGCCGAAGTTCGTGGAGACTTCTTAGGACTACAACCCCACCGGGGTAACTTCACAGTGTCCTTTACTTGTGCTTGTGGAGGACCCGCTCCAAACCTCCAACTGTGGTCTTGGGTGGGCTGCAAGACTTTCCTTGAGCAGACCTCACTTCCGGCCACACCAAACGGGTTTTTAGTTTCTGAGGTAGTTGAAAATAGTGCACAGTAAAGTTTTTTGTAAAACCAAGATGGAGCACCGAAGTGCCAACTATTTACAGAAAAGTTTGTGAGCCAGTACAGTTCATGGCTTCAAAGTTCAACATTTTCATTACAGTGAAACACCATTACCCAACCTGGGTATATTAAGGCAACAATAAACTTGTTCTTCTGAACATTCACCCGTCCGGGTACATCAAACCATTACCCAACCTGGGTATATTAAGGCAACAATAAACTTCTTTTTATGAACATTCACCCGTCCGGTACATCAATAATTTAACTATTTACATACAGAGACCCTGTCCGGGTTATTTAGACTTCTTTGGCTGGCCTCTTACAGGTACCACCTGGTACTGTTCTGGAGCTTGCCAAACATCCGTGACAGGAGGGTCCACCCAGACCTGATGACGTCGTGTGGCCTGTACAGTGACGTCGTGACCCGCTATATGGGTCTGTGTGGCCACCTCTTTCGTCTCCCTCCGGGTCTGGAACCCTATGTCCCGGACTGTACGAACCCCAGGGGGCCTAACAGGCGCCGGGTACGGGCCAGCTATCATTATCATGTCCATAGCTGGGGCTGCTGAGGAGACCACTGAGGGAGGCTGGGGAGATTTACGGCGTGGGGTGGGCACTTGTGCAGAGGCCTGGTTGGGGGAGGCTGAAGGCTCGTAGGGTCTGTCAGTTTCCTGACACTCTGGGGAGTAGGGGTCGCACCTGGCAACATTTAGGGCGTACCATCCATTGTAACCCCAGTGTCGGGTGTAAGTCACCAAGTCTCCTGGCAACAGGTCCCTCCCCGGGTGTCCTTCTGGGAGGTGAGCCTCCACGTCCCGCCGGGTTACAAAAACTTCTAAATAAAGTCCAGGCTCCTGGATGAAGCCCCAACCACCTTTTAACTTAAAGTTCCGTACTGCACCCTTACGCCGCGGCTCCCTCACCGTACTTTTATCCTTTCTCATACGTGCCTTCTCTGCCAGGTCCTTCTCCAGGTGACGTTGCCGAAGCTTTTGGGATTCTCGCTGCTCCCTTTGTCGCTCTGCTTCCCGCTCCCGACGTCTCCACTCTTCCTCCTGACGCCGGTTGTAATTCTCCTCACCAGCAGCTCCATGTCTCCAACATCAAACGCCAGCTTACGATGTCCGGTTTGCGGCAGCTCTCCTGGCGCCCGCCAGTCCTGGCGGCGCTCACCTGTGGCGGAAGCAGCCGGCTCTGGAACAGATGACGGTCGGGGCTCCGGTACAGGCAGGTAGAGCTCTGGTGCCTGCGCGGCCTCCTCCATGAGGACGGGTGTCGCTTCTTCTGCCTCAGCGACGGGGGCAGACAGCGGGATCTGGGGTGCTGGTGCGGCGTTTTCAGCAGGAACGGGTGCCTCCACTGTGATACTGGCAACCGGTTCAGATTGCAAGGGCTGGGATGCCCGCACGGCCTCCTCTACTGGAACGGGTGCCTCCACTGAGATACTGGCAACCGGTTCAGATTGCAAGGGCTGTGATGCCCGCACGGCCTCCTCTACTGGAACGGGTGCCTCCACTGAGATACTGGCAACCGGTTCAGATTGCAAGGGCTGGGATGCCCGCACGGCCTCCTCTACTGGAACGGGTGCCTCCACTGAGATACTGGCAACCGGTTCAGATTGCAAGGGCTGGGATGCCCGCACGGCCTCCTCTACTGGAACGGGTGCCTCACCTTCCGGTACAGACACTTCATGGGGTAAGAGGGATTGGCGCCGCTCCAATTGTAGTTTTAGGGCCCGCCAGCTCGCTTCCATCCTGGCGACCTCCTCCCGGTGCCGGGCCAGGTCTCTCAGGGTATCCTCCGCTTCTTCCAGCGTAGGAGGGTTTCCAGGCCGGGTGCCAAACGGTGGCTCCGTGGCGATCGGGTCGCTTCCGTGGGGGGAGAGCTCTGACTCCTCCATCCCTTCCCACTTCTGCTCACGTCCATTCGCCATCTCTGCCAAGTCACATGTGTCATTAGCATCAGGAGAGGCGACATCTTTTGTAGGGAGGCGGGACCTTCGCGTTCGTTTCCGCCCACTGAGGAGGATGAGGAGGCGGAACTCCAGAGCTGTGGGGCACAATCTTACATTGCAGTAACATTTAGAGTGTGCGGACATCGTTTTCGCGCCACGGAGTGAGTGTACGCCCACGAGAGCACGCCCTTATTCTTCACCTGTGCCTCGTGGCGCAGATATGACGGAAAAATGGCAAATACAGTCTATGATGATTTTTGCAATTTTCAAGCAAAAAAACAGTTCAATTAAGGCACACAGGACTCGCTTATAGCAAGCTTCTGAATCCTGTTCGTGACGCCAAAGTTGAGTCACACAGAGCCACAGGTTTTGGGGGTACTCGGCACCAAGCCGTCGACTTCTATGGGGGATGTGACGGGTAGCACAGCTATGTCCGTGCCCTGGTCGCTCACTGGAATGTGGGATATTTCCAGGGGATGATAGAATGTTTGTGTAGTTTGTCGTGACGCCACCTGTAGTACCTGGTCAGGGTGCAGGTCATCTGGCAGGGATGGTGTAGTGCAGCTAGGTGATAAGTCTTGTACAGGTAAGACGGTATCCTTCCAGGGCAGATAGATGTGAGATAGAGCAATGGTGCAGAGTGATGTAGCAGAGTGGAGTATGCGACGTAGTAAGAAAGCAGGAAAGGAAACAATTATTACTACAAAGACATGCAGCATAAGGCTGCCTCAACCCCTCCCATCCAACTAGCTACACCCTGTTCTAACCAGCCTGAGCTAGACCATCCCATTGGGTCCGCCTACACTCAGCTGGCATAGTGTACTGTTGAATGCAGTGGTTGGAGTCAATGGGGTGTTTCCTCCTTACCTGAGAGTAAGTTGTCACACCGCTGGGTGCGATGCAACATCTCTGTGGCGACTGGACCCTCGGGTGCTTCTGTCTTTTCACAAATGCCGGCTTTACCCGGCAATTGAATCAGAGGCTATTTTACTATGTAGAAGTGAATAAACTATAAATATATGTATATATATATGTCACAATGACATGTATATATATATATATGTATTCTAAGTGTGTATATTTTGTGTTTACAAGGAAAGAAAGTGTTTTTTTAGTTGCAATATTTTGTTCCCATAGACTTACATGGGACTTCCGGTATCGGAATCGGATATCGCCGATATTTAGTGATATCGGCGATGCCATTCCGATCCGATATTTTTAGATATCGAGCAGTATCGCTCAACACTAATGGCCACGTAACAAGGCAATAACTCAATATTTTATTTCAAAACCCTCCTTGACCTTGGGCTTCAACACCGCCAGTTGCTGCTCAGAAGTGTTAGATGCACAGATGAAAACAATCGCTGATGTGTTTGTGGGGTTCAGTAACGCCTGCTGTTCCCCTGCTGTGTGTCTGGCAAAAATTACTGCTGCTAACTACAAATTCAACTTCAAACATCTCATACTAGGCCTCTGCCTACACCCTCCTTGACCCTGGGCTTCAACACCGCCAGTTGCTGCTCAGAAGTGTTAGATGCACAGATGAAAACAATCGCTGATGTGTTTTTGGGGTTCAGTAACGCCTGCTGTTCCCCTGCTGTGTGTCTGGCAAAAATTACTGCTGCTAACTACAAATTCAACTTCAAACATCTCATACTAGGCCTCTGCCTACACCCTCCTTGACCCTGGGCTTCAACACCGCCAGTTGCTGCTCAGAAGTGTTAGATGCACAGATGAAAACAATCGCTGATGTGTTTGTGGGGTTCAGTAACGCCTGCTGTTCCCCTGCTGTGTGTCTGGCAAAAATTACTGCTGCTAACTACAAATTCAACTTTAAACATCTCATACTAGGCCTCTGCCTACACCCTCCTTGACCCTGGGCTTCAACACCGCCAGTTGCTGCTCAGAAGTGTTAGATGCACAGATGAAAACAATCGCTGATGTGTTTGTGGGGTTCAGTAACGCCTGCTGTTCCCCTGCTGTGTGTCTGGCAAAAAATACTGCTGCTAACTACAAATTCAACTTTAAACATCTCATACTAGGCCTCTGCCTACACCCTCCTTGACCCTGGGCTTCAACACCGCCAGTTGCTGCTCAGAAGTGTTAGATGCACAGATGAAAACAATCGCTGATGTGTTTGTGGGGTTCAGTAACGCCTGCTGTTCCCCTGCTGTGTGTCTGGCAAAAATTACTGCTGCTAACTACAAATTCAACTTCAAACATCTCATACTAGGCCTCTGCCTACACCCTCCTTGACCCTGGGCTTCAACACCGCCAGTTGCTGCTCAGAAGTGTTAGATGCACAGATGAAAACAATCGCTGATGTGTTTGTGGGGTTCAGTAACACCTGCTGTTCCCCTGCTGTGTGTCTGGCAAAAATTACTGCTAACTACCTACACATGGTGAAAAAAACATGACATGTCAACGTGTCTAGTGCTACACATAGATATGAGGCTACACCCTGATTTCTAAGCTGTAAACAATTGAAACGTCAGCTTTAAAACCATAAAATGATTAGTCTTTGTCACAAATCTGTAACAAAATAATTGTGACATATTATTTCAGATATGCACATGTCGAAAACAAATGCTAACACAAAAGCCTACTTATGCTATAGGATACTGATGGTCAACCTTGTCACTCCATAGCTTAGACAAATCCAACTCACATCATGACTCAAATGCTGCAATGTTGGAAGTGCATAATGTGGGTTGAAATTTGACAACAGCTGCAGTGCGAAGGTTAGACTTCAGTGTTCTTGGCTTTTAAATAAAAGCATACAAGTAAATATAATAATCCAATGTTGATTAAGGGACGTGATGTACACCTGTAATATTGTGCAAACAATGCATGTAGGAATAGTCCTCTTCAACATTACTTATATTTGTGTCATTTTAAAAAATACATATTTAATTAGAAAGTTAACAGCCCATATCATAAAGGTCCTTCATGTAAACATGATAATCGGTAACAAAAATCATGCATTACCTTGTTAAAGTCAATAGTGCATAGTCACAATAGCAAAATATATACCTGTAAGTGGTGCTGAAAGAACGACAACTGATAGAATAGGTGAATGATATCTATTTATCAGACTGAATAGCGACACCTGTACAATGTCGATATAATACTGTACCTTAACCCCTCTCTGACATTAGACGTACTATCCCGTCCATAAAACCCGTGCCATTCTGACCATGGACGGGATAGTACGTCATAGGCGATTAGCTGCGCTCCCGGAGGGAGCGCAGCTAATCGCCGCCGGGTGTCAGCTGATTATCACAGCTGACACCCGTGACTGTGTGTCAGGAGCGGTCACGGACCGCTCCCGGCACATTAACCCCTTGCACACCGCGATCAAACATGATCGCGGTGTACTGGGGGCACAGGGGAGGATCGCGCAGGGTGGGGGCTCCCTGCGCGCCCCCTGAGACCCTCAGACCAGCGTGATGTGATCGCGCTGCTCTGAGGGCTTCCTCCCTCCCAGGACCCGGATCCAAGATGGCGCTGGGGTCCTGGAGGGAGGCGGCTTCCTCAGTGCCTGCCGAGAGCAGGCACTGAGAAGCCTGCTGCACTGCCTGAGCGATCGCTGGTGTGACAGAGTGCTGTGCACACTGTCACACCAGCGATCTGATGAAATACAGTGATGTCCCACCCTGGGACAAAGTAAAAAAGTAAAAAAAGTAAAAATAAACATGTGTAAAAAAAAATCCAAAATAAAAAAAAAAAAAAAAAAAAATATTCCCCAATAAATTCATTACTTATTGTAAATAAAAAAAATAAAACAATAAAAGTACACATATATGGTATCTCCGCGTCCTTAACGACCCCCCCTATAAAAATGTCCCACTAGTTAACCCCTTTTGTGAACCCCTTAAAAAATAAAAAATAAAAACGAAGCAAAAAATCAGTGCTTTATCATCATACCGCTGAACAAAAAGTGGAATAACACGCGATCAAAAAGACAGATATAAATAAACATGGTACCGCTGAAAACGTCATCTTGTCCCGCAAAAAACGAGCCGTCACACAGCATCATCAGCAAAAAAATAAAAAAGTTATAGCTCGCAGAATAAAGCGATGCAAAAATAATTATTTTTTATATAAAATTGTTTTTATTCTATAAAAGCGCCAAAACATAAAAAAATTATATAAATGAGGTATCGCCATAATCGTACTGACCCGAAGAATAAAACTGCTTTATCGATTTTACCACACGCGGAACAATAAAAACGCCTCACCCAAAAGAAATTCATGAATTGCTGATTTTTGTTCATTCTAACCTCCCAAAAATCGAAATAAAAAGCGATCAAAAAATGTCACGTGCTCAAAAATGGTACCAATAAAAGCGTCACCTCGTCCCGCAAAAATTAAGACCTCACATGACATTGTGGGCCAAAATATGCAAAAATTATAGCTCTCAAAATGTGGCGATGCAAAAAACTACTTTTTGCAATAAAAAGCGTCTTTTAGCGTGACAGCTGCCAATCATAAAAACCGCTATAAATAGTAAATCAAACCCCCCTTTATCACCCCCTTAGTTAGGGAAAAATAATAAAATAAAAAAAATGTATTTATTTCCATTTTCCCATTAGGGTTAGGGTTAGGGTTTCGGCTAAAGTTAGGGTTAGGGTTGGCGCTAAAGTTAGGATTAGGGTTAGAGTTTGGATTAGGGTTAGGGTTGGGATTAGGGTTGGGACTAGGGTTAGGGGTGTTTGGGGTTAGGGTTGGAGTTAGAATTGGGGGGTTTCCGCTGTTTAGGCACATCAGGGGCTCTCCAAATGTGACATGGCGTCTGATCTCCATTCCAGCCAATTCTGCTTTGAAAAAGTCAAACGGTGTTCCTTCACTTCTGAGCTCTGCCATGCGTCCAAACAGTAGTTTATCCCCACATATGGGGTATCAGCGTACTCTGGACCCCAAGAGTTATTGTGAAATTTGTCCTATTTCTTCTGTTACCCTTGGGAAAATAAAAACTGGGGGCGAAAATATTATTTTTGTAAAAAAAATAAGATTTTTTTGTTTTTACGGCTGTACATTATAAACTTCTGTGAAGCACTTGGGGCTTCATAGCGCTCACCACACATCTAAATAAGTTCCTTGTGGGGTCTATTTTCCAAAATGGGGTCACTTGTTGGGGATTTCCACTGTTTAGGCGCATCAGGGGCTCTCCAAATGCGACATGACGCCCCCAGACCATTCCATCAAAGTCTGCACTCCAAAACGTCACTACTTCCCTTTCCGAGCCCTGACATGCGCCCATACAGTAGTTTTCTCCCACATATTGGGTATCAGCGTACTCAGGACAAATTGGACAACAACTTTTGGGGTCCAATTTCTCCTGTTACCCTTGTGAAAATAAAATATTGGGGGCGAAAAAATCATTTTTGTAAAAAAAAAAAGGATTTTTTATTTTTACGACTGTGCGTTATAAACTTCTGTGAAGCACTTCGGGGTTCAAAGTGCTCACCACACATCTAGGTAAGTTCCTAGTGGGGTCTATTTTCCAAAATGGGGTCACTTGTGGGGGGTTTCCACTGTTTAGGCGTATCAGGGGCTCTCCAAATGCGACATGACGCCCCCAGACCATTCCATCAAAGTCTGCAATCCAAAACGTCACTACTTCCCTTCCGAGCCCTGACGTGCACCCATACAGTAGTTTTCTCCTACATATTGGGTATCAGCGTACTCAGGACAAATTGGACAACAACTTTTGGGTTCCAATTTCTTCTGTTACCCTTGTGAAAATAAAATATTGGGGGCGAAAAAATCATTTTTGTAAAAAAAAAAAAGGATTTTTTATTTTAAGGCTGTACGTTATAAACTTTAGTGAAACACCTGGGGGTTCAAAGTTCTCACCACACATCTAGATAAGTTCCTTGAGGGTCTAGTTTCCAAAATGGTGTCATTTGTGGGGGGTTTCCACTGTTTAGGCAGATCAGGAGCTCTCCAAACACGACATGGCGTCCAGCCAATTCTGCGTTGAAAAAGTGAGACGGCGCTCCTTCCCTTCCAAACTCTGCCATGCACCCAAACAGTGGTATACCCCCACATATGGGGTATCAGTGTACTCAGGACAAATTGCACAATAACTTTTGGAGTCTTGTTACCCTTGGAAAAATAAAAATTCGGGTGAAAAGATCATTTTTGTGGAAAAAATATGATTTTTAAATTTTACGGCTCTACGTTATAAACTTGTGTGAAGCACTTGAGGGTTCAAATTGCTCACCAAAGATCTAGATAAGTTCCTTAGGGGGTCTAGTTTCCCAAATGGGGTCATTTGTGGGGGGTTTCCACTGTTTAGGCACATCAGGGGTTCTCCAAATGCAACATGGCATCCAATCTCAATTCCAGCCAATTTTGGTTGGAAAAAGTCAAATGGTGCTCCTTCCCTTCCGAGCTCTGCCGTGCGCCCAAACAGTGGTTCCCCCCACATATGGGGTATCAGCGTACTCAGGACAAATTGGACAACAACTTATGTGGTCCAATTTCTCCTGATACCCTTGGGAAAATAAAAAATTAGTGACTAAAAGATAATTTTTGTGGGAAAAAAATAGGATTTTTTATTTTCATGCCCGGGCATTATAAACTTGTGTGAAGCACTTGGGGGTTCAAAGTGCTCACCAAAGATCTAGATAAGTTCCTTAGGGGGTCTAGTTTCCAAAATGGGGTCACTTGTGGGGGATTTCCACTGTTTAGGCTCATCTGGGGCACTGCAAACGGAACATGACCCCCATCAACGTCTGCATTCCAAAACGTTACTACTTCCTTTCCAAGCCCTGCCGTGCGCCCAAACAGTTTTCCACCCCCACATATGGGGTATCAGTGTACTCAGGACAAATTGGACAACAACTTTTGGGGTCCAATTTCCTTGGGAAAATTCAAAAATTTAGGACTAAAAAATCATTTCTGTGGAATTTTTTTTTTTTTTTCACACCCAGGCATTATAAACTTTTGTGAAACACTTGAGGGTTCAAAGTGCTCACAACAGATCTAGATAAGTACCTTAGGGGGTCTAGTTTCCAAAATGGTGTCACTTGTGGGGGGTTTCCACTGTTTAGGTGCATCAGAGGTTCTCCAAGCGCGACATGGCGTCCAATCTCAACTCCAGCCAATTTTAGTTTGAAAAAGTCAAACGGCGCTCCTTCCCTTACGAGCTCTGCCGTGTGCCCAAACAGTGGTTTTCCCCCACATATGGGGTATTGGCGTACTCAGGAGAAATTGCATAACAACCTTATCTGTCCATTTTCTCCTTTTACCCTTGTGAAAATAAAAAAAAAGTTTGTAAAAGATCATTTTTGTGGCTAAAAAGTTAAATATTCATTTTTTCCTTCCACGTTGCTTTAGTTCCTGTGAAGCACCTGAAGGGTTAATAAACTTCTTGAATGTGGTTTTGAGTACCTTGAGGGGTGCAGTTTTTAGAATGGTGTCACTTTTGGGTATTTTCTGTCATGTAGACCCCTCAAAGTGACTTCAAATGAGAGGTGGTCCCTAAAAAAAATGGCTTTGTAAATTTTGTTGTAAAAATGAGAAATCGCTGGTCAACTTTTAACCCTTATAACTTCCTAACAAAAAAAAATTTTGATTCCAAAATTGTGCTGATGTAAAGTAGACATGTGGGAAATGTTATTTCTTAACTATTTTGTGTTACATATTTCTCTGTTTTAAGGTAATAAAAATTCAAAGTTTGAAAATTGCTAAATTTTCAAAATTTTCGCCATATTTGCGTTTTTTTCAAAAATAAACGCAAGTTATATGGAAGAAATTTTACCACTAACATGAAGTACAATATGTCACGAGAAAACAATCTCAGAATTGCGAAGATCCGTTGAAGCGTTCCGGAGTTATAACCTCATAAAGAGACAGTGGTCAGAATTGTAAAAATTGTCCCGGTCATTAACGTGCAAACCACCCTTGGGGGTGAAGGGGTTAACAAAACAGCTGTGTCACACCTCACACGCATTTTTCTTGTAGCTTGTTATGTAATAGGGCACATGCGTGTATGTTTCATCATAGGTGCATGTTTACTGAGTAAAGCAGTCATGACAACGCCTTTGTGTTGTCGGTACGCTTGCGATGATGAACGATGCGCACCGTGAATGTTAGTCTGCGTCATAAGACGCACAGACGCTCCAATACCCAACGCGTCACAGCAGGAAGCCAGTCTGTGCGTCCAAACAAAGGCGCAAGCATACATGCACGTACCCTTTTATAAAGCTATATAAAAAAAAGGATGTAGTAGTAACGCACACTTTATTGAGGTACAGTATTACATCGCCATTCACCATCTGTGGCTATGCAGTCTCATCTATATATACCTTATCTATCCGTTGTCATGCTTGCAAGTCCACAGTCAGGCATAAATAGCTGTTTTCACTATGCACTTTTTAAAGGTTTTTTTTGTTAATATAAATGATTGGCACATATTATCAGTATTACATGATGGAAATTTTAGATATTTTTAAAAACTTTTTAGTGATATTATTCAGCAAATGAAAATGGTGTACATACTGTTACTTATCCATCATTAATGGATTCTGATAAGTACTTGTATGCTTTTATTTAAAACCGTATAGCAGATTATTTAACCGATTTTTATTGTGGTTTGCATTGCTTTTCAACATGTTAATGTATGCGTTTATGTTTGTCAATTATTAATTTACATATATTTTTTAAAGTAAAATCATCATCTTATGGTACTAAAGGTTATATTTCTCTTGTTTGGAGTATAGACATTTTTAATTGACACGTAACAAGGAAAATACTTGATCTAGTATTTAAACATCCTCCTTGACCCTGGGCTCCAACACCGCCAGTTGTTGCTCGGAAGTGTTGTTAGCACAGTCAACACTTGCTCCTGTGTTACTGGGGTTCAGTAATGTCAGCTGTTCCCCTGCTGTGTGAACGGCAAAAAGTCCTGCTGCCTCCACCCTGTTCTCTTCTCATCCCTGGGCTCCAACACCGCCAGTTGTTGCTCGGAAGTGCTGTTAGCACAGTCAACACTTGCTCCTGTGTTACTGGGGTTCAGTAATGTCAGCTGTTCCCCTGCTGTGTGAACGGCAAAAAGTCCTGCTGCCTCCAACCGGTTCTCTTCTCATCCCTGGGCTCCAACACCGCCAGTTGTTGCTCGGAAGTGCTGTTAGCACAGTCAACACTTGCTCCTGTGTTACTGGGGTTCAGTAATGTCAGCTGTTCCCCTGCTGTGTGAACGGCAAAAAGTCCTGCTGCCTCCAACCGGTTCTCTTCTCATCCCTGGGCTCCAACACCGCCAGTTGTTGCTCGGAAGTGCTGTTAGCACAGTCAACACTTGCTCCTGTGTTACTGGGGTTCAGTAATGTCAGCTGTTCCCTGCTGTGTGAACGGCAAAAAGTCCTGCTGCCTCCACCCTGTTCTCTTCTCATCCCTGGGCTCCAACACCGCCAGTTGTTGCTCGGAAGTGCTGTTAGCACAGTCAACACTTGCTCCTGTGTTACTGGGGTTCAGTAATGTCAGCTGTTCCCCTGCTGTGTGAACGGCAAAAAGTCCTGCTGCCTCCAACCGGTTCTCTTCTCATCCCTGGGCTCCAACACCGCCAGTTGTTGCTCGGAAGTGCTGTTAGCACAGTCAACACTTGCTCCTGTGTTACTGGGGTTCAGTAATGTCAGCTGTTCCCCTGCTGTGTGAACGGCAAAAAGTCCTGCTGCCTCCAACCGGTTCTCTTCTCATCCCTGGGCTCCAACACCGCCAGTTGTTGCTCGGAAGTGCTGTTAGCACAGTCAACACTTGCTCCTGTGTTACTGGGGTTCAGTAATGTCAGCTGTTCCCCTGCTGTGTGAACGGCAAAAAGTCCTGCTGCCTCCACCCTGGTCTCTTCTCATCCCTGGGCTCCAACACCGCCAGTTGTTGCTCGGAAGTGCTGTTAGCACAGTCAACACTTGCTCCTGTGTTACTGGGGTTCAGTAATGTCAGCTGTTCCCCTGCTGTGTGAACAGCAAAAAGTCCTGCTGCCTCCACCCTGTTCTCTTCTCATCCCTGGGCTCCAACACCGCCAGTTGTTGCTCGGAAGTGCTGTTAGCACAGTCAACACTTGCTCCTGTGTTACTGGGGTTCAGTAATGTCAGCTGTTCCCCTGCTGTGTGAACGGCAAAAAGTCCTGCTGCCTCCACCCTGTTCTCTTCTCATCCCTGGGCTCCAACACCGCCAGTTGTTGCTCGGAAGTGCTGTTAGCACAGTCAACACTTGCTCCTGTGTTACTGGGGTTCAGTAATGTCAGCTGTTCCCCTGCTGTGTGTACGGCAAAAAGTCCTGCTGCCTCCACCCTGTCCTCCTCTCATCCCTGGGCTCCAACACCGCCAGTTGTTGCTCGGAAGTGCTGTTAGCACAGTCAACACTTGCTCCTATGTTACTGGGGTTCAGTAATGTCAGCTGTTCCCCTGCTGTGTGAACGGCAAAAAGTCCTGCTGCCTCCACCCTGTTCTCTTCTCATCCCTGGGCTCCAACACCGCCAGTTGTTGCTCGGAAGTGCTTTTAGCACAGTCAACACTTGCTCCTGTGTTTCTGGGATTCAGTAATGTCAGCTGTTCCCCTGCTGTGTGAACGGCAAAAAGTCCTGCTGCCTCCAACCGGTTCTCTTCTCATCCCTGGGCTCCAACACCGCCAGTTGTTGCTCGGAAGTGCTGTTAGCACAGTCAACACTTGCTCCTGTGTTACTGGGGTTCAGTAATGTCAGCTGTTCCCCTGCTGTGTGAACGGCAAAAAGTCCTGCTGCCTTCACCCTGTTCTCTTTTCATCCCTGGGCTCCAACCACCGCCAGTTGTTGCTCGGAAGTGCTGTTAGCACAGTCAACACTTGCTCCTGTGTTACTGGGGTTCAGTAATGTCAGCTGTTCCCCTGCTGTGTGAACGGCAAAAAGTCCTGCTGCCTCCAACCGGTTCTCTTCTCATCCCTGGGCTCCAACACCGACAGTTGTTGCTCGGAAGTGTCATTGGCACGGGTACTCACTCCTGCCCAGACTGGTTACAGCACGCCATCTGTTTCCTGTCAGTGTAAACGTCACTTAGCCTCCAATAAGTTGTCCTGTCGTGTTGCGGTCGGGTTAGCCGACTCTATGGTGCCTGGAGTTTAGGTGCTTCCTATGTGTGCTGCGGGATATGCAAATAAAGGCTGTTTCCGTTGTGACAATAGGACAATCACCCACTGTAGTACTGTGGGATTCGGTAACTGCGGCCGGCTCGCGGCCTGTCAACTTAAATTTCCATGGGTACCTTCTGCTACCCGTCCGGGTTCCAGTACCGTCAGCTGGTTCTCCGCAGTGCCTTTGGCCTAGGTACCTCCATCTCGGTATCCAAGTTCCAGCAACGTCTGCTGGTCCTTGGTAGTGCTTTGGAGCACAGGTACCTCCTGCTTAGTAACCGTGTCCCAGTAACGTCAGCTGGTCCTCGGTTGTGCCATTGGCTCTTTTCCTTCTGCTGCCCCTCCGGGTTCCAGCACAGTCAGGTGGTCCTTTTTACTTCCATTGGCTCTTGTACCTTCTGCTACCCGTCCGGGTTCCAGTACCGTCAACTGGTTCTCCGCAGTGCCTTTGGCCTAGGTGCCTCCATCTCGGTATCCGTGTTCCAGCAACATCTGCTGGTCCTTGGTAGTGCTTTGGAGCACAGGTACCTCCTGCTTAGTAACCGTGTCCCAGTAACGTCAGCTGGTCCTCGGTTGTGCCATTGGCTCTTTTCCTTCTGCTGCCCCTCCGGGTTCCAGTACCGTCAGCTGGTTCTCCGCAGTGCCTTTGGCCTAGGTGCCTCCATCTCGGTATCCGAGTTCCAGCAACGTCTGATGGTCCTTGGTAGTGCTTTGGAGCACAGGTACCTCCTGCTTAGTAACCGTGTCCCAGTAACGTCAGCTGGTCCTCGGTTGTGCCATTGGCTCTTTTCCTTCTGCTGCCCCTCCGGGTTCCAGTACCGTCAGCTGGTTCTCCGCAGTGCCTTTGGCCTAGGTGCCTCCATCTCGGTATCCGAGTTCCAGCAACGTCTGCTGGTCCTTTGTAGTGCTTTGGAGCACAGGTTCCTCCTGCTTAGTAACCGTGTCCCAGTAACGTCAGCTGGTCCTCGGTTGTGCCATTGGCTCTTTTCCTTCTGCTGCCCCTCCGGGTTCCAGCACAGTCAGCTGGTCCTCGTTACTTGCATTGGCTCTTGTACCTTCTGCTACATTTACAAATTGAAGACTTTTAAAATGTTTTTTTGGGTAATCACTCTGGATCTCCAACAATGAAGACGACGACCCTGATGACCACCCCGAAGAAGATGACGACCACAAGGACGACGAGCATCAAGCCAACCAGCCTAAACACCATCACAAAGAAGAAATAAAAGATTACCCAACAGGACTAAGAAGGTTAAGACAAACTACAAGATACAGAACAAGAGACTGAAGAACAATAAGCAGAAGATCAAAAAGCAGAAGAACATGAAGTATAAGACCAAAATGAAGAGCAAAATATATGCTCTAAATTATAAGCAGAAGAAGACTAAGCAGTGTATGGGGGTGAGTCCGTTCCTCCTCGTGGTGCCCCTGGAAAATACCTGCTGCTGCAGGCTAAACTGAACACGGACAAATACTGTTGTAATTTAAATCTTTTGTGACAGCAAGAACGGAAGGATGAAAAATTCATACTTTGACAGATTACAAGTACAGGAATCTCTGTCACAAATAAGAATATGATGAAGAAGATGAAGTACAATATGAAGAAGAATAATAGTTTAATAAGAAGAATATGAGTAATGTTAACAAAAAGATGAATAGAAAGAAGTTTAAGAAGAAGATAAAGAAGGTGAAGATGAAGAATAATTTGATGAAAAAGATGATGCTGCTGAAGATTATGAAGGAGAAAGTGTGTCAAAAGTTAAAAAGGTGAAGAGCATGGAAGTTGTGAAATATACATATTTGCCAAAATAGAAAAAACGTTAACAAAATTGTCAATTTCTTCGTCAATCCGAACATCTTTAAAAAAAAAATATTTATGCTATTCCATTTGATTGGGTTAAACATCTATGCCTTTAATGTCTCCTCAACCTTCCCCAATACATTCTACATTACTCTTTGTTGTTTTCCTTCATGTACAATTAACCAACAAGGCAAGAATGGTTTTTTTTTAATTCCGATATTTTGTTCCCATAGACTTACATTGGATTTCCGGTATCGGTATCGGGTATCGCCGATATTTTTTGGGTATCTGCGATACCATTCCGATTCCGATACTTTTGGATATCGGAAAGTATCGCTCAACTCTACTTGTAAGTTGACATTTGATATAACATATTGGCTCTTATCCTTGATGACTAGTGATGTTTACTGATATGCTAATTATGCGTTGTCTAGGCCAGATAGTTTGTTGACTCCGAAAACAGAGGAAAAACTGTGAAAGTGTATAGCCACACTGTTTCATCCTCACCCGGTGTTGTCTGAGTAGTGTTATGCCCACGTTAAAAGGACAGTGCGCATTCAGTGGGACAATCCCTGGTCCATGCGATTTTGGCTAGAGGGGCATGTTAAGAGAAGAGAATGGACCTATATGCCTCTTGTGCTCAGTGTAGGCCTAGGCCTCATATATTGGCCTCAGATAATGCTATAAACCATATTTAAAAAAAAGGAGCACTTATCTATATCTTGTGCTAAATGTTCCCATCATGTATTACCCTCAATGCATTTTTTTCTATTAGGCTGTTCACATTTGCGTAAATGTGTGCAGCCTATCATCTGCATACGCAAACGCATGCTAAAACGCATGATTACGCAGCGTTTTTATCTGCATTATCTTACACATGACGCCCAAAAAAGTTTGTATGCATTTTTGCATGCGTTTGCGTTGTTTATGCGCGTGCGTTCGACATTTCCAGGTACTGTAATCAGTTCCTGGACATCTGGATCGCTCGCCAGGGCAGTGGGATACTTCCGTACTGGGCCAGTGTTTTAAAGGGATGTGTCACGGCAGCAGTGACCCGGTACGTGGCCCTGAGCGTCCAATAACAGGGGAATATTTGCAGGGGATGATAGAGTTTGTATTGAAGTGTTCGTGACGCCACCTGTGGTTTCTGATCAGAGGTGACCAGCACTGCGGTGCAGATCCTCTGAAACTGGTGGTGATGCAGCAGAGTTGGAATAGCTTCCCACAGGTGAAGCTTGTTGTCTCAGGGCAGAGAGATGTAGTTGAAAGTAATGGTGCTGGGAGAGTGAGTGAGTGAGTGTTGCAGGAATAACATGAGAGGACACAGTCAGATGCAGTTTCAAAGACTTTACTCACAGTTGTGGCTGCAGCACAGATGCCCGCTTGGTACAGTGTCCTCCAGGTGAGGGGCTCAGCAAACTCCCAGGTAGATTGGGAAACACCTTTCCAGGACTCCTTTCTATATGTTCCCTTCGCTGTCCTCTCACAGTGTTGTCTTACTCCCTCTCCTTTCCGTACAACACCACGCAACCAGTGTCCCAAGCCAGTAGCCGTGGAACCTGTCAGATAACGTTCTTTCTCTGCGTTTCCTTGTTCCTATATGGCCACCTTTTTGGCGTAGATAATTGCGGTTCAGTAGCTGTGACACCTAGAGATGCCACTGCCTCTGGCTTGCTAGCTGAGTCTTAAAGTTCTCCACTAGGCTAAGGGGCCGGTGTCCCTTCTGCGACCTGGTCCCTCCACAATTGGATCGGACTCCACGGATGGATCACTCCATGCCCCTAGGACCCTTCCTTCCAGAAGCTTCCCTCTATTCTTCTCTCTCTCTCTCTCATCCTCAGTCTGGGGCCGAGCTGCTAACAGCTCCAGGTCCCCTCCCAAACTCTCTCTCTGCAGCTCCCCCTGACAGCGAGCTGCCTGTCAGCAGGTCTGCTTCCTTTCACATTCTCCTCACGTCTGACTCACTCTCCCGCTCTCTAAAACTTCACTTCCCATCCTTCTTACTAACTCCACCCACCACCCATGCACTCTTTACTACCCAGCCTGGGATGAGACCATGCTCCCTTAGGGTACTTCCAGGCTGCCTGGCTGCTATAGTCTGTGTTGGGTGCAGGTGCTCCCTCCTTACCTGAGAGTGGGGTATCACACCTCTGGATGAGGTGCAATACCTCTGTTGCGACTGAACCCTCAGGGGCGCCACACATGCGCAGTCTGGAGTCCACATGTTCTTTGAACGCATCCATGCGCATGTCCTTGCGTATCATTGCGTTCCCTTAGACAGTAATGTTTTTTGACCTACTCATCCGCATGTGCATGACTGCGCATATTTAACGAACTTTTGATGCTTCAAAAAATGCAACATGTTGCGTTTGCCGGACACCACCGCACACCGCGAAATGACACATGCGTACGCAAACGCATGCGAACGCATGCAAATGCATGTCCCTGCGTACACCATGTTAAAGATATGTACGCATGACGCATGAAGATCTATGTGGATCAAACGCTGCGCGTACAGACGCAAATGTGAAAGCAGCCTTAATACGCCATGTGGTGTAACATACAGTATATCTACGTGTCCAGCCCTGCAAATTGCAGGCAGGTATAGGCAATTATAATTGATGACATACCGTGCAGTTTTCATTGTCTTTTGAATATTGATTTTTTTCATGGGGATATATTCTTGTCTGGGAAGTATCCACTCACTTTGGTATTTTTTGAATATCCTCTGTCTAGATTAGCTATTAATAGAACCTATTAGGGTCAGCCGTCGAGGATGAGATATTTAGAAGACTGCCATTTGTTAATGAACATAAAGAATATTAAAGTTTTTTTTACATAACTAAAAAAGGGGATAACTGCCAAGTGTAAAAGGTTAAAAGGTTAATTGTGATGTGCCTGTAAAAGAGTCAATGAGAAAAGACTAACATTTATTTATTCTAAATTTTCAGTATCAATACAACTCTGCAAGCTGTCCTGGGGATTAAATCTCTGTCTGACCCCAAAAAGTTAGTTTATGATATTGAAGCTCAAGTAATACATCCTGAGTATAACACTTCTAATAAACGCCATGATTTGCTTCTTCTGAAGGTAAGACTATTCGCCTTATGGCTCTCTCATACTTGTGAATAAATGAAGACGAGTGCAATCCGATAAAAAATCGGATTGCATTCGGACCACAGTTATTCTAAGATTGTGTGCTCATCTGCATTATTTTTTTCAGCTCCCATAGGATCGAGAATGGACTAAAAAAAAAATGCAGCATTCTGTGAATGCATGCGAAATTCAGATCCCACGCACCCATACAAGTCTAGGGGTGCGTGTGGAATATCGCACTGCACTTGGATGTCTGCCGAGCGCAGTGTGATACCCGCAGATGCTGGCAATGGAGGAGTTGGAGAAATTAAGTTCTCTGTCTTCTCCGCACCTGTGCTGCGATTCTCTGGTGCGAGAGGATCAGAGCACAAAGCACTGACACTCGGATCACGCCTGCAGCAGAGCTGGAGTCGAGTGTCATTAGCATATCATATCCATACCCTAGTGTGATTCCAGCATTATAAAAATATTGTCACTTTGTCTATGACAATCAGAATACGTTATGCATATGGTAGAGCCATGTGTATTGTACCACAGTGGTACAGTGTAGAGTGGCACAAAGAGTCCCTTTCTCTGTACTAGGGAGCCATAAGTTGCCTTGTGGTAGTCCATACAACATAGTAATGAAAAACTGTGTGGTAAAAAGTTACACATTACCTGTGGTTAAAAAAATGTAAACTGATTAACATTTAGGTCTTTTGCTTAGAGATGTCTTTTATCAATTTCAATGTCCCACAATCAATATATTTTAACTTGGCTTAATGAACTGGGCAGAGAAATAAATGTAATATCTAAAAATATTCTTAACCCTTTTTACAAAGCTAAAAGAAAAGGTTCCATTGAGTGAATCGATAAGCCCTCTACGTTACCAGACTGAAGATATCATGATTAAAGAAAATACACTTTGTATGGTAGCTGGCTGGGGAAAAATCAAGAAGACTGGAAAGAAGCCAGATGTCTTACATGAGGTATTGGTCCCAGTGATTAGCCTAGAGGTATGCAACCGTCGGGACTATTATCATGGAGAGGTCACTGTCAACATAATCTGTGCAGGAGACAATAAACGGGATTCCTGTGAGGTGAGATGAACTATAACATATATAGTTATTTATTTAAACAGGAGAACTCTTCCAACATGTCTATTTGGAAAAATATTGTATTCTTAATATTACGCCACGTTCACACTATCAGTATTTGGTCAGTATTTTACCTCAGTATTTGTAAGCCAAAACCAGGAGAGGGTGATAAATGCAGAAGTGGTGATTGTTCCTCTCATTTTTTTGGCTTACACATACTGAGGTAAAATACTGACCAAATACTGATAGTTTGAATGTGACCTTATATAAATTCGGGAGCTTATGTTTCCATTTCTCTGTTATTTCTCCTATACATGTATGGTTAAATTGGTTGTTACCTGTTGGGTGGGTAAGTCCTTGTGACACTGTCCAATCAAAGCTAACAATGACAGACATATTGGCGCCCTCTCCTATACACCACCTAACCAGTGTGAGCAGTTGTAATAAGGTGGCACAGGGTGGTAGTCGCGGGCGAGTCCACTAAGCCACAGTCAGTGAGAACCCCGGAACCTTGTACATGGAGAGATGAGTACTCACTATGTCTGCTGAAATTCTAGTCCCATGAAGCACCATAGAGTCGTAGTCTTTGTTCCAACAGTTAAACTTTACTAAACGGCAAGATATCCATGACATCCAGGGGGCACAGTTCACACAGGTCAACATTTCTTATGCTTTCCCTGTCATCTCTACGGACCATTAAGGGGCCCATCTGTATATCACACGGCACGAGCTTCCCTTTCTAGGCCAAGGTCCGAATTCCTCCTGACCATGGTACCACTAAGCTTGTGCCCATTCCTGCTGGTCTCTAGGCATGGAGCAGCTGTATTCCCCCCACAACCGGGAACTTTCTGTGAAGAATGATACAGATGTCCAGACCTGGGCAAGCCTTCCCAGGCTACTCTCTACTATTCAGGAGATGCTTCCCCTATACCCCTGTGGCTCTGCACTGACACACCCTAACGCCTCCTAGCTGTATAACCCCTTCTCTCCCTGAGCTATAGCACACAGGTAGAAATACAATTACATTACAGCAATGAAACATTAAGAGAACATCACATTATATTAATAAGACATTGGAATACCACAAGTGACATATGCACTCAGAATTCAGGGGGAGAAGGAATTTGAGGGTCCTTGCCACCTTCTTACACTCCTTCCTCCTAAAACAAGGTCGTCCCAGGCACCTGTAAACCTAAAAACAGTTAATATTCCTAAAACATTAAGACAGTTAATACAGTTTTTTTTTCAAAACTTCTTGTGGGTCAAGCGTGGCCTCAGCTCCACTCAGTTCGAGCCCTGGAACAAAGAGTTCAAGTTCCTTTGACATGACCCCTGTCCCCTTGCTCTTGTGACCCATACATAACAACAGTTTAGGCCCATTGGCCAGTCCTTTCCTACTCCGAGTATCTGAACATAGAAGTCCAATAAAAACAAACACACTGGCCCAGTGGCCAGTTCAGCAATAGTCCACGTAGTCCTGACCTGGCTCGCTCCTCAGGACCTCCTGCACAGGTTCTTCCTCTTCCCTCCTTTTAGTAGACTACGGGCCCATAAAAGCACAAGTGGGCTGCTTTTAACACGGGACAGTTCAGGGTTAAAATAGGTAAAGTTCAAGATTAAAACAGTTCAGTTCTTAAAGGAGCTGCACATACAGTCCATAGTGATTAATCCTTTTAGGGTTTTAGTCCCGTATTCCAGCAGGGGATGTGCAAATGTGCGCAAAGAAAACTTGGAAGAGGAGGAAAAACAAACAAGTCCTGGTACCGTTCAAGGCTTCCTGCTCTTCCAGAGATGCAGAAAAGTCTCTTCTGTTCAGCAGGTGCAACTGGCACAACATCATTAAACTAGGCCACATCAGTCTATATATGTGTAAAAGAGACCTGGCGCCCCCATGCTCGTCACAGTCAGCTCCGGAATTAGCGAGTGTAGGGAGAGCTGCTCCCAAGATAGGGAAAGATTTTGGGATTTGTAAGGTAGTGTGGGTATACTATCAAAGAATACACAAATCCAGCTAAATCAACTGTCCTTCCAAGGACTGATTACAGGATATATACAGTACAGACCAAAAGTTTGGACACACCTTCTCATTCAATGATTTTTCTGTATTTTCATGACTATGAAAATTGTAGAATCACACTGAAGGCATCAAAACTATGAATTAACACATGTGGAATTATACATTACACTTTACAAAAAAGTGTGAAACAACTGAAAATATGTCTTATGTTAGGATCATTCAGCCATGGAGGGTCCTTGTTGGAGTCGGAGTATCCCCGTAACAAGAAATACACAGACACGTAGTGTATAATCAGGTACTGGGAAGCCCCTGAGCGCGCCCGCTCTATGGATGCTATCCCTTTATTTATACTAACAAATCATAAGATATTGTCGCACAGGCGCAGTAAAATTCCTTTGTTCCATAAGCAGCAAAGTGATTCATAACAGTGGAATGTTGATAAGAAAGTTTCATAATTAGAAAAGTGATAATTCATAGTAATAGAAGGTTGCTGAGACAGCTAAAAACAAGTTACAATCTAGTTTCTGGGCGTCAGTCCAAATGTCCAGATAAGGGAAGAATAACTTCATCTGTGTCTTACATCGTAATTTTGGGTGAAGTATAACTCCTACCATCCTCTCAGTCCCCCCTTTGATTCTTCCTTATATATGTTGATAGTGAATTTTCTCCTGAAGTTTTTTCATCTTCCTTGCCACCCGTCGGTACACGAATATATTTAGCATAGTTAACACAAATATAAGTAATACTAATATAACAAGGGGATAACAAAAAACTTGAATAAAGTGTGTGGCAGTAGGGGACCATCCACTAAATATATCATACCAATGATGTTCAGTTTCACTTTGAATTGCAGACCCTAAATTAATCAATTTTTCTGAGTCTATATATGCATTTACCAGGAGTTTGTTCAAAGAATGTTTAAACTCAGTAATATGAGCATGCACTTCCTCTGATCTATTAATCAATTCTCTTAGCTTGGTACAGTCTAAACTAACAGGTATGTTAGGCAACATTTTTACAAAGTTCATTCCTTCACTTATTTCATTGTTTATTTCAGGTAAAAAGAAATAAGTGCTTCCTTTCCAGTTTAGAGTAGTAATATTTTTAATACATCCAACATATGGGGTATTTAGGTGCAGGGGTCCTGTGGTATTTTTATCGTTGGTCACTATACAAATATATTGTGGCCCTAGTTCCATAAATGTTTCCACTGTGTTAAGGGGAACTCGTAATAGGGGACATATATTAGTTTGATGTTGTAATAGACATGGCTCATACATGGGAGTACCCTGTCCGCAAACATAACCTTTGTTAGTCTCGTGACAGCTTGAGAGATCATGTGTCTGATTGTTAGTGTCCATATAGGTACCCTTAATTTCTGGGTACCAAAATTCCTCTTGTATAACTATGGGCATTACAAATATTTTACACATTACCATAGTGCTATTAGCGCGGATTTTAAAGGCTGTGAAAGTACCCGTACACCATAAATCTAAACACTGGACCTCTTTCCCAGTGACCGTGAACCAGGTATCTGACTGGGAAATATTAAATATTTTTGCCCACTCAAAATAGTTTCCAGACATGAGGCCAGCTTGTGCTCTGTTTTTCTGTATTTGCCAATTTATTATTTCGAAACCACATTGTGTTGCATTTATTAATGATGAAATATTTTCCCATGATTTTTCTGTTAAGAATAAACTCTGATTAAAAATACTATTAATATCATTAGGGATCTGCAATCCAAGTCGGTTAACTTTTAAGGAAGTTGGAATCCATTTACCATTAATTTTTACACTTTCTGCCATATCCTGTCCTGCTCTAGACCATTTATTGGCCATAGACTCCATTTGCATGCTATTCATAATTCCCATTCCAGTACCCGTTGCCCCCAGCAGGGTGTCATACCAAGCCCTCTTATGCCTTGAACACATAGGGATAAGTGGAAAAGATACATTGAACTGAACTTTTACCTTTTGATGTATCGTAGAAGTGTTAACACAGGTGCTCGGGATGGGGATAAGAGAGTGGTTGCTGAAATGAGGCAGGATACTTGCGTTATACACATATATGCCTATGGCAAACCAAGGTCCTCCCTTTATTTCAGACGTGTTACCACAAACATAATACCCAGGGGCATTTAGAACAGTGGTGTTTGAGTTTTGATACTTCTTGCTGGTGTAATATATCGCAAAATTCCTAAAATTGTGGTTAGTGATCTCTGTGGTATTCACAAATGAACATACATTGTTCCCTTCTACTGTGGAATTAATGGTTATATTAAAACCCGTTTTTACATGTATGAGATATCGGTTATACCATACTTTAGACTTCTCCTGTCTAAATATTGTACAGGGGCCAGTGATTTTTATTGTCATGGTCAAGCATTCTGTGTTTGCTCTGCAGGTATAGTTATTTTGCGTCCTATTTTGTGTATGGCTTTTCCATTTCCAAAGGGAAGAGTAGGTCTCCCCTTCTTCCAGTTCTTTTTCCTTGGGGATGGATGTCCCAGGTGTCCAAGCAACAGTGTAGCTTACCAATATCGCTATCAACGCAATGATTTGATAAAGAATTCTCATTTTGCTATCTTACAGTGGCTAGCATGCACCCATGCAGCCTTTCCTTCTAATTTTAATGCAGTAGGCGTGGTTAGTAACACCTGATAAGGACCCTCGAATCTGGGTTCTAGTGTCCTTCTGTTATGTCTTTTTACATACACTTCGTCCCCTGGTTGTAGCTTGTGTGTCCCTTCAATGGAATCTGGATCTGGAATAGAAGAGAACACTAAAGAGTGTGTTTTAGACACATGTTTACATAAGTTCTGTACATATGCTGTTAAACTCTCAGTTTCTAGCATTAAAGTCTGTGGGAAATACAATCCTGTATTGGCAACTCTACCAAACAATATTTCATGGGGGGTGAGTTTGCTCTTTCCCTGGGGGGTATTTCTGACTGAGTACAATGCTATTGGAAGACACTCAGTCCATGGTTTCTGTGTCTCTGCCATAGCTTTCTGTATTTTCAATTTGAGTGTCCCGTTCATTCTCTCAACCTTACCAGAACTCTGTGGGTGGTAAGGGGTGTGTAGTTCACTCTTTATACACAACATTTTCATTACATTCTGAAAGATCTCTCCAGTGAAATGTGTACCTCTATCTGACTCGATCACTTCTGGGATACCATAACGGGGTACCAGTTCATGTGCTATTTTTACTGCAGTGATTTTAGCCGTGGCTCTATGAACTGGATAAGCCTCCGGCCACCCCGAAAACATGTCCACACATACCAGTACATACTCATAGTGTCCATGCTTAGGCATCTGGATATAATCGATCTGAAGTCTCTGGAACGGATATAGTGGTCTTACATGGTGCTTCTGGGGGGTCTTAATAGTCTGTCCTGGATTGTAGGCTAAACAGATTTCACAAGAACCACATTTTGCTCGAGCTACCTGGCCGAACCCTGGGGCTAACCACTTCTGTCTGACCCTCTGTATCATACCGTTTGCAGACACATGTGTAGGTCCGTGGGCTTCACTGACCACAACAGGGTACCACGCTCGGGGGAGACAAAGCTCATCTCCTTTTCTCCATAGTCCTTCTTTTTCTTCTGCCCCCTGTTTCTGCCACTCTTCTTTTTCTTCTCTACTCACCTGCTGGTGGGCTTCTTTGAGCCGTGTAATTAAGTCAAATTCTGATACTGCACTAATAGTGTGGTCAGTTGTCAGAGGTTTTACTGCAGCTCGCTTAGCAGCCTTGTCGGCTCGGTCATTACCCCTAGCTATCTCTGTGTCGAGTCTTACATGTGCAGGTACTTTCATTACTGCTACTTGTTTAGTTAAGGCAGCTGATTCTAGAATTTGTTTAATCATTTGTCCATGTTTTACTGGTTGACCTGAAGCTGTCATGTAACCTCTAGCTCTCCATATGCATCCAAAATCATGTACAATGCCATATGCATATCTAGAATCAGTAAAAATATTAGCGGTTTTTTCTTTTGCTAATTGTAATGCTCGTATTAGAGCTAATAGTTCAGCTTCCTGGGCTGAACAGCTGGCTTGCATTGGTTCAGCTTCAATAACATCATGGTCTGATACAACAGCATAACCTGTGTGAAAGTTACCAGCTTCATCTGCATACCTGCTACCATCTATATACATTTGTAAGTCTGGATTGTCAAGAGGTATGTCCTGTACATTAGGTAACCCTTGTGTTTCTTGTTCTATACACTGTAAACAATCATGTATTCCATTATTTTGTTCATGAAATTGTAAAAAAATTGTATCTTCATAATCTCCTTCCACCCCCCCCTTTGTCTCTAATGGTAACAGAGTGGCTAAATTTAGAGACAATATACGGCGAAAAGTGAGGTTTGGTGGCATTAGTAAGGAGCATTGTAATCTAAGATGTCTAGCCATTGAAATGTGTTTTGGCAATACCTGATTCAGTATGCCATGTACATCATGTGTCGTTTGTACTATTAAGGCATGGTCTAGTACTATGTCTGAGGCTTTTTCTACCAAAAGAGAAACAGCTGCTACTACCTTGACACATGACGGTGCAGCTTTGGTGACATTATCTAATTGAGCAGAGTAGTATGCGACAGGTCTTTGTTTATTTTCATGTTTCTGTGTTAGTACCCCTGTAGCATGATTAGATATTTCTGCAGCCATTAATTGGAATGGTTTGGCGTAGTCTGGGATTCCCAAAGCCGGGGCTGACATGAGACCTTTCTTGAGGTCTTGAAAGGCTATGAGCGCTGATTCAGTTAACTGGAAAGGTTCGATTTTTAAACAATCATATAGAGGTTGCATAAGCTGACTAGCATGTATAACCCATTGTCTGCAGTGTGATACTATTCCCAAAAATGCTCTTAATGTTTTGTAGTTCTTGGGAGGAACAAGATCTCTAATGATTTTTAGTCTGTCGGCGGTGAGGTGCCGAATACCTTGTGAAATGCAGTGTCCTAGAAATACTATCGTAGTCATAAAAAAATATTTAGACTTGAGAGTCCTCAGTGGTTGATACCTTTTAATGGCTAACTGAAAAGATGGTAACAAATTGCAAGCTTTCGAGACTACTCAGGTCTCTTCATCAGGCATAGACTAATACAACATCTGAAGAATCACATATTTATACACAAAATAGCACAGAAAAAATGCAATAGGTAGGACAAGTGACATGAAGCAGAACTGTCATTATGGCAGGAGGATTAACATAAATATGACTAGTTCATAGATAAGGAGTGAAGGTTTTATTACCCTCTGATTGGGGTCTGGTATTGTGTTGTGATGACCCTAAAAGGTCAGGGAGGCAGATTCCTTAATTGTTGTAGAACGACATAAAACTCTGGGATATATTCATCCCAGCACTAAGAGTGTCAAAGGTCATCATAAGTTTATATTCCCAGACTTTTCTATCCTTCTCAGATTTGAAGTTAGATTTTAATACAAGTAATTCCATATCTGTCATGCTATGACCGGGCATACAAAAGTGTTTGGCCACAGGTAAATCCATTCTTTTTTCTCTTATCGTGTGGCGATGAGAATTCATCCTTGTTCTCAGTTTTTGCCCGGTCTCCCCCACATACAGACCCCCAGTTGGACATTTAGTACATATAATTAGGTACACCACATTAGATGTGATGCAGCTGAAAGTACCTGGTATCTTGTAGTCCTGATGGGAGTTGGGGATCTTTATCCTGTCCGTGGTCATTATAGATGTACAGGTCTTGCATTTCTTTTGTCTGCAAGGAAAGGTTCCTGCAGCTGTTGGGGAGGACAGGGAGCTTCTGACAATGATGCTTCTTAGATTTGGGGGCTGCCTAAAACATAGTAGTGGGGGGTCTGGAAATATGGATTGTAATCGGGCATCTTTTTGTAGTAAAGGTTGTAGTTTCCGTGCAGCTCCCCTTAGCATCTCCAGACTTGGATTGTAGGTGACCACTAGAGGCACCCGGTTATTTTCTTCTTTAGCTTTGTAATGTAGCAGGTGATTCCTTGATATTCTGGTGGCTCTTGTAATTTGGTTTTCAATTGTTCTTGGATGGTAGCCCTGGTTCAAAAAAGTCTTTCTGAGGCGACCAAGGTGTTCATCTCTATCCATGGGGTTGGAACATATACGGTTGTATCTGATGGCTTGGCTGTAGACAATAGAGTTTTTTATGTGTTTAGGATGGAAACTGTCCCATTTAAGATATGTTGGACGGTCGATTGGCTTCTGATACAGGGATGTCTCTATTTCATTGTTCTTTAGCTTAATGGTGGTGTCTAAAAAGTTAATTTCAGTGCTGGAGTAGTTAAGTGTTAAGTTGATGGTGGGATGAAATTGATTGAACTGTTCATGGAACGTCTTTAGCTGTTGTTCAGACTCCGTCCAGATGATTAAAATGTCATCAATGTAGCGGTAGTAGGCCCGAGGCCTGATGGGGCAGGAGGACAAAAATTCGCTTTCAAGCTTGGCCATGAAAAGATTTGCATACTGTGGAGCCATTTTACTTCCCATAGCTGTGCCAGTCTCCTGAAGATAGATCTTGTTGTCAAATTCGAAGTAATTGTGGGTGAGGATGAATTTTGTGAGTTTCACCACAGAATCAGCATCATTCCCGGTGTTTCCCATGAAGACTTTGCAGGCATTTAATCCATCCTGGTGTGGGATATTAGAGTACAAAGATTCCACATCCATGGTGGCCAGGATGGTTCCTTCTGGTAGAGAACCTATTGCTGCTAGTTTATCGTAGTCATACAAAGTTGTATTTTCCTCTTGTTAACTTTACAGCCCATGTCTGCTAGAAATATTAACAACCTTATTGTGTTGCTGTCTGCGGACTCTTGATCAGGGGCACATAACAATAGGTCATCAACATATTGGAGAATTACAACCTCATCCGTAGGTTTAAAATTTTGTAGAACTGATCTCATAGCTTCTGAGTACAAGGTAGGTGAATGTATCATACCCTGTGGTAATCTTGTCCATGCTAATTGTCTATTCTTGAATGTAAATGCAAACAGCTTGTAACAGTCTGGGTGTAATGGTACTGAAAAGAATGCATTTGATAAGTCTATGACAGAAAATACTCGTGCTGTTGCTGGAATCTGTGATAGCAACGTGTGTGGATTTGGCACAACAGGAGTAATAGGTTCCAAAATTTTATTTATCTCTCTTAAATCATGTACCATCCGGTACTTAGCAGCTGACCCCTCAATAGATTTCTTTTTTACGGGGTACAACGGTGTATTAGCTGGTGACTTTACTTCTATCAGTACTCCAGTTTCTAGATAATCTTTTATCTGTTCTCCTATGGCGTGTTCTTGTTGGGCACTAATAGGATACTGTCTCAATTGGGGTAGTGTCACACCTGGAACAGGAGTGACTTTTACAGGAGCTATTGGCATTAGTCCTACATCGGTGTCATGTTGTGCCCATAATTTTTCTGGTACCTCAGAAAGATCCAAAATAATTTGGGTAGGGGCAGGATCTTTCTCATCCTCTAAGGCTTGGACTTTTACAATGTTTTCTAGAGACTCTTGGTCATCAGGCACCAAAATTTGGACTCTACCATCTTCCAAAAATTGGATATTCATTCCTGTCTGTTTTAGTAAATCCATACCTAGAAGACAAGTAGGTGCCCCTTTAACAAAAAGGAATTTTGATAAAAATATTTTAGATCCTATCTTTGTTTCAAGGGGAATACTATATGGGAGTGGCCTGATTCCTCCATCATACCCTTCGGTATAAGTTACATCATCTGATAAACAATCAGCATTTGGTAGGGCGTCTTCATTGAGGACGGAGGAAGTTGCTCCGGTATCTATTAAAAAAGGACATTGCTTTCCTGCTACTTTTACTTGAATTATTGGGCGCCTTCCAGTCAAAGTGGTTTGCATTACGTCTAGTCACTCGCTAGCTGCAGGAGCAGAAGCCTGTACTGTCTTTTCTTGTGATTGTCTTGGGACATAAATACCATTTTCTATATCCCTGGCTTTTTTCCTGCATTCTCTAATCCAATGTCCTGGTTTCTTACAGTAGTGACATGGATTAGTTTTCTTATCCAAATTCCCTGTGTCATAAGTTTGATTTGATCTGTTGTTCTTATTAACCAGACTGTTATTTGCCGCCACTCTGACGGGTTTGGATGCTGCCTCACGCATATCCATTTCTATCCCTAATAGTTTTTGTCTGACTATCTGGGGATCATCTAGTGTTCTCCAATCAGGAGTTGCAGCCTTGAACTTTTCCCTAAGTTTTGGGTTGAGATTCTCTATAAAAGTTTTAGTCATCAGTCGAATGACTCCTTCATTAGTAAGATCCATTCCCTCATCTCTGTAACTGTTCTCTACCGCTAGGTAGTATTCATCTACTGGCTGTCCTGACTTTTGGGAAACAGTTCCTGAAGTCCCTCTCATTCTTTGCTTGGTTCTCATAAACTCTAGTAGTCTCTGCACAAAATTCTGTCCTGACAGTGCGGTATTTGGATCCTCACCATCTACTGGTTGAGGTCTATGAGGTTCTATAACTGTCATCAATTCCTGATACAACCCTGGTGTCATTTTCATTCTACATAATTCTGTTCCATCTGACCATGTTCCATTATGGGTGTGTATTATCTGTTGTATGTACGTAGCAAATCTTAGTGGGCATTGTATCGGATCTGGTGCATTCTGAAGTAGGGACATTCCTCAGCGGGGGTCCATGGAAAATATTGTCTAGTCTGATGGTATCTAGTTACTCTACGCGGTGGATTGCCACCATCTTCTTCTCTGTATGGTCGACTGAGGATACGCACTGGTGCCAACATATCATGTGGTTGTGGTGCTCCACATCCTGCACATGTGTCTCTCCAGTCTGGATTCTGGAGTCCACAGTTTGTACATGTCCATCCACCCGGACCCCGAAGATCAGGATACAGTGTGGGTTCTGACCTGGGCTGATATGGTGGTGCCAATGGGTTCATTTGTTTATTGTTCTCAGTTTGTACAATGGGACCCTGTCTGACTGGAGTTCTCCATAACCCATTGTCTTTATTAAAAGACCAATGGTCTGTTTCTGCTAGTTTGGATAATTTGACCATAGAGTCAACCTGCTCTTGCCATCCTTTATCCCTTATTACTCCCGCTTTTCTAACCTGAATGTCCTCCCATATCTTCCTGTTAAACCTTTCATGCCTTGCTACCTGAAAAGTTTTGCAAACTTTCCCTAAATTCTTAGTTGCTTCTACACCACACCTTTCTTTCACGATTGTATAGACATCTTGTTCATCATTTGTGGTCTTAGTCTGTTTGTTGCCCATTTTTCCTGACTATTCCTACCTTAGCTGGCTTTTTTGGGTTAGATAGAATATATTCTATATTCTACCTTTCCTCGTTACCTATTCTGTCCTAAGGAGCCAGTATCTGAAACGGTTTATCTGAACCGTTTTGTCTGAAGTGTAGAGTAATTCTAACACACATATATATGGCAACAAGGGCAAGACCAACAATACATAAAATGAACCATACAGTCTCCATTACATATCGTGTCCCTGGAGTATTATCATTACTTCCATGGGCTCATTCTATCAATCTCTTATCCGTCAGAAAGGAGGACAAAGGTTCGGGAGTTAAGCGTGAGCGAAGGTTTCCCCGAAAGGACACAACCTTATGACTCAGTTAGGCAATCTCCGTAATACTTATGTCATCTACCTTAGTGCGGCTTATGAGGCTATTCCCGACATCCACATCTCTTTCATACCATACATTTCATGACCTTCTCTGACCTCTCCTTCGGCAGATCCTACAGTATATACATGAATGACCCGAGCTATAGGTATTCTTCTCTACTAGTTCCTCAATCCCAACACAAGATATGCATGAAATTTACGGACTATCGCAGAGCAGATGTAAGAGAACTAACAGTGTCTCTTACCTGGCCAGGTTTGTCATCTGCTGTTCCAATGTCCCAATCTCAGCGGTTACTCGTGCCGGTCGATGAACTTGAAGGAATACGCAGACCTCGGGTCCCTGTTCGGGCGCCAGGAATTGTTAGGATCATTCAGCCATGGAGGGTCCTTGTTGGAGTCGGAGTATCCCCGTAACAAGAAATACACAGACACGTAGTGTATAATCAGGTACTGGGAAGCCCCTGAGCGCGCCCGCTCTATGGATGCTATCCCTTTATTTATACTAACAAATCATAAGATATTGTCGCACAGGCGCAGTAAAATTCCTTTGTTCCATAAGCAGCAAAGTGATTCATAACAGTGGAATGTTGATAAGAAAGTTTCATAATTAGAAAAGTGATAATTCATAGTAATAGAAGGTTGCTGAGACAGCTAAAAACAAGTTACAATCTAGTTTCTGGGCGTCAGTCCAAATGTCCAGATAAGGGAAGAATAACTTCATCTGTGTCTTACATCGTAATTTTGGGTGAAGTATAACTCCTACCATCCTCTCACTTATATTCTAGGTTCTTCAAAGTAGCCACCTTTTGCTTTGATTACTACTTTGCACGCAGAAAAGGTGAACGGATGGACTCTACATGCCTGGTTCCCACCCTGAAGCATGGAGGAGGTGGTGTGATGGTGTGGCGGTGCTTTGCTGGTGACACTGTTGGGGATTTATTCAAAATTGAAGGCATAGTGAACCAGCATGGCTATTAGAGCATCTTGCAGCGGCATGCTATTCCATCCGGTTTGCGTTTAGTTGGACCATCATTTATTTTTCAACAGGACAATGACCCCAAACACACCTCCAGGCTGTGTAAGGGCTATTTGACCAAGAAGGAGAGTGTTGGGGTGCTACACCAGATGACCTTGCCTCCACAGTCACCAGACCTGAATTGAGATGGTTTGGGGTGAGCTGGACCGCTCACCGCTTCAATTTTGAATAAATCCCCAACAGTGTCACCAGGAAAGCACCCCCACACCATCACACCACCTCCTCCATGCTTCACAGTGGGAACCAGGCATGTAGAGCCGTTCACCTTTTCTGCGTGCAAAGCAGTAATCAAAGCAAAAGGTGGCTACTTTGAAGAACCTAGAATATAAGACATATTTTCAGTTGTTTCACACTTTTTTGTAAAGTGTAATGTATAATTCCACATGTGTTAATTCATAGTTTTGATGCCTTCAGTGTGATTGTACAATTTTCATAGTCATGAAAATACAGAAAAATCTTTGAAAGAGAAGGTGTGTCCAAACTTTTGGTCTGTACTGTAGATTGCAGTGCTAGGTAGGCAGGGAGTGTATGTGCATATATACATATCAGTCCAAGGCATGCACGCGCTGTATGTGGGTATATAGATCTTGGTAGCAGACAGGCATTCTATGTGGCATACTTCATTGCATACATCAAGATGGTCCATTCCATTACTGTCTGCTGCTGCCTATAACATATATTGACTGTATCTACACAGCCCTAGGTCTCA
Organism: Oophaga sylvatica; assembly: GCA_033576555.1. Taxonomy (NCBI): domain Eukaryota; kingdom Metazoa; phylum Chordata; class Amphibia; order Anura; family Dendrobatidae; genus Oophaga; species Oophaga sylvatica. The sequence goes on from JARQOD010000001.1 coordinate 537,736,429, forward strand.
GTGGGCAGCAAATTTTTTTTTAAATCTTAATCCTGATTATTTTATTCCAAAGCTATCCAGAACCCCTTTTTTATCCATTTGCTTGTTGAAACTGTAGACTACAGCTGTCATGTGTGCATTGCCACGAAGATCGTCGCGGTTGCACATTTTGACTTCTCACAGCTGAGCTGCTGTTTCTTTGTGTTTGGCAGCTAGGGAGTTAATTCTGTCTGTGCTCGGTGCTGGGACTGGGTGCAGTTTCTCCCGGCTGCAATTGATTATTTGTTGATTGGTTTCCTTTAAATTCCTGGTTGTCTGCTTGGGGAGTTGCCAGTGAAACCTTCATGCAGACCACAGATAGGAATGAATCTGTATAGACTTTAGTTGTGAGCTCCTTAGTTGTTCTAAGCTCAACTTGGTTAGAGTTTATTTCCCAGACCATTTATGTTCCTTTGGTGTTTGAGTGTGTATGCAAGCGAGTGTTATCCTGTCTGTCTTATATGTCTAATCTGTGTATTTAGCTGAGATCAGCCCATATCCCTTTGGTGGTAGTCAGGATCCTTCTTAGGACTGATTACAGGGTTCAGGGTCTGATAGGAGACAGGGTTAGGTTGGAGACTTGGACCTCTGAACCATTATCAGTACCTCCAAGGTGAGGGATTAGTTAGGACCCCAGTTTAGGGTCAGGTTAGATCCCGGTCCACCTCTTTCCTGTTTCAGCTCATCAAGTCCTCAAGATTAACCCTGAGTTCAGCAGATATCGTGTCAGGTAAATCTATTCTATACTTACATGCTGATGTTGCTATACTAGTTGTTGTATAGAGTGTTGTTCCTGTATTAATAGTTTACTGACATTGTATACATATCATTAGACAGCGTGACATTTTCACTGGCCTTAAAAATTATCTCCAGTTACCATGGATCCAGTAGCCCAGCTGGCTCTGCAGTTGCAGAGATTATCCATGGAGCTGACGGACATTAAGTCCAAAGTTTTGTCTCCCCTGGAGCAAACCAGAGTTGAACCTAAAGTAGCTCTCCCGGACAGGTTCACTGGTGGGCGAGACAAATTTTTCACCTTCCGGGAGGCATGTAAATTGTATTTTCGGCTTCGGCCTCGATCATCAGGGAGTGAGGAGCAGAGAGTGGGAATTGTTATCTCACTTCTGCAAGGGGACCCTCAATCCTGGGCATTTTCCCTTCCTCCGGGATCCCCGGCTCTACTGTCTGTAGATCAATTTTTTACTGCCCTGGGATTGGTATATGATGACCCAGATCGGGTCTCTCTTGCTGAGACAAAATTACGTAAGATACAGCAGGGAGATCGTCCGGCAGAGGAATTTGCTTCTGAGTTTCGTAGATGGGCCACAGATACTCAGTGGAATGACCCAGCTCTTAGGAGCCAGTTTTGTCATGGGCTTTCTGATAAATTAAAAGACGTTTTGGCTCAGTATGAGTCTCCTCCTTCTCTGGAGGCTGCTATGGCCTTAGCTATCCGTACTGATAGACGGCTTCGGGAGAGGGGTGAGGTAACCCCACTCCCTGTTGTTTCTCCACCTACCACTAAAGTCCCTTATGTTGAGGTTCCCCTTGTCTGTTCGGATGAGCCTATGAAGTTGGGAGGGACATCATTTCGTAGGAGGGGATTGGCGGTACGCCGCAGGACTAGAAGATGTTTTTTCTGCGGGAAAGAGGGACATTTTGTTGGAGAATGTCCATCCCGTGCCTTGTTGAGCCAAAAGTCGCCGGAAAACTGTTAATCCCAGGTTGTGTGGTGGACGACAACCTGGGAGTATGTATTTCATCCGCCAGTTCTTCTCAGTTCCTTGTACCAGTGGAGGTGGTAGTTGGTACGAGAGTGGAGAGATTGTCTGTTCTTCTTGATAGTGGTTCCGGGGCTAATCTGGTTGACGCTCAGTTTGCTCAGGCTCAAGGTATGCATGTGAGTGTATTGGTCAAACCGATCCCTATATTCTCCATTGACGCCAGGCCTCTCGGCCAAGGTAGCTTTGTTCATGAGGTTCATAACATTGACCTTCGGGTAGGGGCAATACATAGGGAACAATTATCTTGTTATGTGTTGGAGGGTCTACCTACTCCCATTGTGTTGGGACTTCCTTGGTTGGTTAAACATAACCCTGTGATTAATTGGCAGTCCAGAGAAATAAGCCAATGGGGTGAGTTTTGCAAAAGCAACTGCATGAACACAGTCATCAGTGCGGTCGTGCCTAGTACATTGCCTCCTTTTTTGGAGGATTTTGGGGATGTTTTCTCTGAGGAGGGGTGTCAGGAGTTGCCTCCTCATCGCGTGTATGACTGCTCTATTAATCTCCTTCCTGATGCTAAGTTGCCTAAAGCTAGGTTGTATAATCTTTCTGGTCCTGAGAGGCAGGCTATGAAAGATTATATTTCTGAAAGTCTGGCCAAAGGGCATATTAGACCTTCATCTTCCCCAGTAGCCGCGGGGTTCTTCTTTGTGAAGAAGAAAGATGGAGGCCTACGCCCTTGCTTGGATTTCCGCGAACTTAATCGGATTACTGTTCGAGATCCGTATCCACTCCCTCTTATTCCTGATCTCTTCAATCAAATTGTTGGCGCCAAATGGTTTTCTAAATTGGATCTAAGGGGGGCGTATAATCTGATTAGGATAAAAGAGGGGGATGAGTGGAAAACGGCGTTTAACACGCCGGAGGGACATTATGAGAACCTAGTCATGCCTTTTGGTCTGACTACTGCACCAGCAGTATTCCAACATTTTGTTAATGACATTTTTCGTCACCTTGTGGGGCTGTTTGTGGTTGTATATTTGGACGACATTTTAATTTACTCGCCAGATCTTGTGTCTCATCAGGAGCATGTGAGACAGGTGTTGCAGATCTTGCGAGACAATAAACTATACGCCAAACTGGAGAAGTGTGTATTTGCCGTACAGGAACTTCAGTTTTTGGGTTTTTTGGTGTCAGCCTCCGGTTTCCGTATGGACCCTGAAAAGGTGAGAGCAGTGCTTGAATGGGATCAGCCAGGGAATCTTAAGGCTCTGCAGCGTTTTTTGGGGTTTGCTAACTACTACCGGAAATTTATTTGTAATTTCTCATCTGTCGTCAAACCTCTCACTGACATGACAAGAAAAGGGACGGATTTTTCTAAATGGTCGGACAAAGCTTGCCAAGCCTTTTCCTCTTTGAAGAAATGTTTTGCTTCGGCACCCGTTCTCATCCAACCAGATGCATCTCAGCCGTTCATTGTGGAGGTGGATGCGTCTGACATAGGGGTGGATGCTATATTGTCCCAGGGTCCGTCCCCTGGTAAATGGCATCCGTGCGCTTTCTTTTCTAAGAAATTGTCGTCCGCCGAAAGGAATTATGATATCGGCAATAGGGAACTTTTGGCCATTAAGTTAGCTTTTGAAGAATGGCGTCACTTTTTGGAGGGGGCAGTCCACCCGGTCACCGTTATTACTGATCACAAGAACCTGTTGTATTTGGAATCCGCTAAGCGTCTGAATTCCAGACAAGCTAGATGGTCGTTGTTTTTTACCAGGTTTAATTTTGTCGTCACTTATCGCCCGGGGTCTAAGAATGTAAAGGCTGATGCCTTGTCTCGCAGTTTCCCAGGGGCCGGGAAAACGGATGACCCGAGTCCTATCCTTCAGGAGGGGGTGGTAGTGTCGGCTGTATTTTCTGAGCTTGAGGAGGAGGTGTTAGAGGCTCAGGGGGACGCCCCTGCAGGACCTCCAGGGAGACTGTTTGTCCCAAATCTGTTGAGACAAAAGGTTATTGAGGCACATCATAATTCTGCTCTAGCAGGACATCCAGGGAGTAAGGCTACTTTAGATCTCCTTTCTCGACGGTTTTGGTGGCCTAATGCTAATAAAGATGTTATAACTTTTGTCGCGTCATGTGGGGTGTGTGCTCGCTCTAAAACCCCTCATACCCGTCCGTCTGGGACCCTTTTACCCTTGAAACTTCCGGAGCGTCCATGGACTCATTTATCTATGGACTTCATTACGGACCTTCCTCCGTCGTCAGGGAATACTGTCATACTGGTGGTTGTTGACAGGTTCAGTAAGATGGCACATTTCGTTGCTCTTCCTGCACTCCCTAATGCTAAAACTCTGGCGCAGGTGTTCATTAGGGAGATCGTTAGACTTCATGGGTTGCCTTCTGATGTGGTGTCAGATAGGGGGTCTCAGTTTGTGTCCAAATTTTGGAGGGCATTTTGTTTACGTCGGGGGATGCAATTGTCATTTTCCTCGGCTTTTCATCCGCAGACCAATGGTCAGACAGAGCGTCTGAATCAGAGCTTAGAGACATCTCCGGTGTTTTGTCTCAGAGAACCAAGAGGACTGGTCTTCTTTCTTGCCTCTGGCAGAGTTCGCTCTTAACAACAGGCGGAGCGAGTCCACTGGTAAGTCCCCGTTTTTTGGGGCATATGGTTTCCATCCCCAGTTTTGTACTTTAAATGGGGGGGGCCCTTCTGGGGTTCCTGAGGAGGAGCGTTTTTCGTCGTCACTTGCTTCTGTGTGGAGAGGTGTATTGAATAATTTGAGTACGATGGGGAACCGTTACAAACGTATGGCTGATAGGAGGAGAGTTTCTGGTCCAGATCTGAATGTGAACGATCTGGTATGGTTGTCTACCAGGAATATAAAACTTAAAGTGCCCTCCTGGAAACTGGGTCCCAGATTCATCGGGCCGTACAGGATCAGTTCCATAATTAATCCTGTGGCATTTCGTCTGGACCTCCCTCCTACGTTTAAAATTCATAATGTGTTCCACAAGTCATTACTTAAAAGGTATGTGGCACCAGTCATACCGTCACCTCTACCTCCTCCTCCTGTGTTGGTCAATGGTAACTTGGAATTTCAAGTATCAAAGATCATTGACTCACGTCTGAATCGCCGGTCCCTTCAGTACTTGGTGCATTGGAAGGGGTATGGTCCAGAGGAGAGGACGTGGGTCCCTGCGTCTGATGTTATCACAGATCGTTTGGTTCGGACCTTCCACAGAACTCACCCGGGCAGGCCTGGCCCTGAGGGTCCGGAGGCCCCTCGTAGAAGGGGGGGTACTGTCATGTGTGCATTGCCACGAAGATCGTCGCGGTTGCACATTTTGACTTCTCACAGCTGAGCTGCTGTTTCTTTGTGTTTGGCAGCTAGGGAGTTAATTCTGTCTGTGCTCGGTGCTGGGACTGGGTGCAGTTTCTCCCGGCTGCAATTGATTATTTGTTGATTGGTTTCCTTTAAATTCCTGGTTGTCTGCTTGGGGAGTTGCCAGTGAAACCTTCATTCAGACCACAGATAGGAATGAATCTGTATAGACTTTAGTTGTTAGCTCCTTAGTTCTTCTAAGCTCAACTTGGTTAGAGTTTATTTCCCAGACCATTTATGTTCCTTTGGTGTTTGAGTGTGTATGCAAGCGAGTGTTATCCTGTCTGTCTTATATGTCTAATCTGTGTATTTAGCTGAGATCAGCCCATATCCCTTTGGTGGTAGTCAGGATCCTTCTTAGGACTGATTACAGGGTTCAGGGTCTGATAGGAGACAGGGTTAGGTTGGAGACTTGGACCTCTGAACCATTATCAGTACCTCCAAGGTGAGGGATTAGTTAGGACCCCAGTTTAGGGTCAGGTTAGATCCCGGTCCACCTCTTTCCTGTTTCAGCTCATCAAGTCCTCAAGATTAACCCTGAGTTCAGCAGATATCGTGTCAGGTAAATCTATTCTATACTTACATGCTGATGTTGCTATACTAGTTGTTGTATAGAGTGTTGTTCCTGTATTAATAGTTTACTGACATTGTATACATATCATTAGACAGCGTGACAACAGCCAGCTCCTTTTCATTGTACAGCGTGAAAATCCAATAATTTTAAACGGGTTTGCCTGTCCCAGGCATGACAACTGAGTGCGCAGAAAAATTTGCCTTTTTTTGTGTTACTGTAGAATTTTTTTTGAGCGTACAAAAAAATATTTAGCTGCCAAAAAAATATCTAGCTACAGGGCAGATATTTTACTCTGGGTTTTGTCCGCAACACAGATCGCATATCATTGCGCTCAAAATTTTGCCATTTCAGGTCTCCATAGAATTTTTTTGTTGTGTCAACTCATAGCCTACTTATTAACACAATTTTGCTGGCCAAAAAAAAAAAATACAGGGCAGATATTTGAAAGTGGGCTATCTCTGTCAGACGCCTAATCTATCTGTGGGCTACAAATTGTGGTATTTCATGCCTACATTCACCTTTTTTTGCTGTGTCTTACACTAGTTCTATAGACTATTTTGGGGTAAAAATTAAAAAAATACAGGCCACATATTGAACAGTGTGGTATCTGTCAGATGCCTGATCTATCTGTGGGCTACAAATTGTGGTATTTCATGCGTATATTCACCTTTTTTTGCTGTGTCTTACACTAGTTCTATAGACTATTTTGGGGTAAAAATTAAAAAAATACAGGCCACATATTGAACAGTGTGGTATCTGTCAGATGCCTGATCTATCTGTGGGCTACAAATTGTAGTTTTTCAAGCCTCCATTCCACAGTTTTTGCTGTGTCTTACCATAGTTATTGTCACCTGTTTGCTAAAAAAAAAAGTTCAGTCCAGATATTTTAAAGTGTGTTTTTCCTGCACATAGATCACATCTAAGTTCGCTCCAAATTCAGCCTTTTGTAGTGAACGTGGAAAATATTGTACTCCATTTAAAATAGGCAAGGCGCGTGGCAAGGGACGGGGAAGTGGACATGATGGTGCATGTAGAGTCCGAGGCCGTAGGCAAGCTGAACTTGTGGCACGAAAAACACCCACATCTTCTCGCATGAACTTCCTGTCCGAATTCATAGGGGACCGCAGAACAGCACTATTGAAACCAGAGAAGTGTCAAAAGGTAGTTGGCTGGATAGCGGATAATGCTTCCAGTCACTTTGCTACCACCACCAGCACCCGGTCTTCCACGTGGTCAAGTCTGAGTAGCCGTGAGTCTGGACCGCATATTCCTCACCCTGATCCTTCTTCCTTCTGCCATACTGGGTGCCCGGAGACAACTGATCCCACACTTAGACACTCTGAAGAGTTGTTCACTTTTCCATTTATAGATTTGGGCATCTAACCCGGTCCACTTGAAGCGTTGCAAAATGAGATTGCCTGTAGCAAAGCCCAAATATTGGAGCAGCCACGTTCACACGAAGACGACGGTGGGAATATGTCACAATAGGTGGACTATGATGAGACACAATTGCCAGAAAGTCAGGAAGAGGACCAGGGTGCGGAAGTGGAAGAGGAGGTGGTGGATGATATAGTAACTGACCCAACTTGGCAGGAGGACATGCAGAGCAAGGACAGCATCACACAGGCGGAGGGAGACGTAGCACCACAACAGGCAGGAAGAAGCACTGTGGTGGCCGCAGACAAAAGGCGGGCAACCCTTCCTCGTAACACCAACATGATGGAAGTTGGCAGTACAACTGTTAGGTCTTTCTGAGTCTGGTTGTTATTTAAAGACTCTGCTGATAACCCCAAACAGGCCATTTGCACCACCTGCCATGCCGGCATCAGCAGGGGTAGCAAAACTACCTGCCTGACCACCACCAGCATAATTAGTCACAAGGCAGCAAAGCACCCGGCTTTTTGTGCCGAAACCTAGGGTCCAGGAACACTGTCTGTGGGTGACACCACTGCTTCTTCTGTTGTGCGTGGAAGCCAATACCCTGTCCATGGTGCCTGTGAACATGCCTCCTGCCGTGCACCTGTCGTTGCACACACTCAACTACCACCATCATCAAACACGTCCAAGTCATTGTCCCAGCCCAGCCTTCAATTGTCCATACCTGAGTCATTGGAAAGCAAGTGGAAATATCCAGCCAACGCCCTCTGAGGCCACAGTACTAAATTCACACATTTCTCTTCTGCTTGCGCTTGAAATGTGGCCTCTTAGGCTTGTGGAGACAGAAGCTTTCTGCAACCTGATGGCGGCTGCAGTCCCAAGGTACTCTGTCCCCAGCCACCACCATTTCTCCTGGTGTGCCATCCTGGCATTACACAAGCACATGTCCCACAACATTACCCTTGCCCTCAACAATGCAGTTACGGGGAAAGTATACCCAATCATGGACACGTGGATAGGGCTCCTGGGCAGGGATGGTACATCTCGCTGACGGCACACTGGGTTAACATAGTGGAATCCGGGACCCAGTCGGACCTTGGGCAGGAACACGTCCTCCTGACACCGAGGATTATGGGCCCTAGGTCAATCAGGGTTGCCCCCACCGTCTACAGCTCCTGCTCATCATCCTCCACCTCCTCCTCCTCTTCAGTCAGCATCTCTGAAATGGCCACATCAGTCACAAGCTTGAAGCACTGCAGCACTGCCTCAGCCAAGCACCAACAGGCTGTGCTGAAGCTAATATGCTTAGGTGACAAACCGTACAATGCTGAAGAGTTGTGGACAGCTCTGAAAGAGCAGGCAGATCTGTGGCTGACACCGCTGAACCTACAGCCAGGCATGGTCCTGTGTGACAATGGCCGGAATCTGGTGGCGGCTCTGAGGCCAGGTGAGCTCACACACGTACCATGCATGGCCCATATGCTTAAGCTCGTTATTCAACGGTTTCTCAAAAGCTAACCTGAGCTGCCGGATCTGCTTGTGAAAGAATGCCGCCCGTGTGCCCTTTTTAGAAAGTCAGCTACAGCTTCAGCCACCCTTACTGTGCTTCAGCAGCGTTTGCAGCTTCTGGCTCACCGACTGGTGTGTTGTTATGTTTAGGTAGCTGAGGAGAAAAAGCAAAAACAGTAATACACCAGAGAGGCTGGAACCTATTGTATTGCAGTAACCTGAACTAACCACTAGAGTTGAGCGATACTTTCCGATATCAATAAGTATCGGATCGGAATGGGTATCGCCGATACCCAAAAAGTATCGGCGATACCCGATACCAGAAATCCAATGTAAGTCTATGGGAACAAAATATCGGAATTAAAAAAAAAACATTCTTGCCTTGTTGGTTAATTGTACATGAACATGAAGGAAAACAACAAAGAGTAATGTAGAATGTATTGGGGGAGGTTGAGGAGACATTAAAGGCATAGATGTTTAACCCAATCAAATGGAATAGCATTAATACTTTTTTTTTTAAAGACGTTCGGATTGACGAAGAAATTGACAATGTTGTTAACCTTTTTTCTATTTTGGCAAATATGTATGTTTCACAACTTCCATGCTTTTCACCTTTTTAACTTTTGCCACACTTTCTCCTTCATAATCTTCAGCAGCATCATCTTTTTCATCAAATTATTCTTCATCTTCACCTTATTTATCTTCTTCTTAAACTTCTTGCTATTCATCTTTTTGTTAACATTACTCATATTCTTCTTATTAAACTATTATTCTTCTTCATATTCTACTTCTTCATCTTCTTCCTCTTCATCTTCTTCATCATATTCTTATTTGTGACAGAGATTCCTGTACTTGTAATCTGTAAAAGTATGAATTTTTCTCCTTCCGTTCTTGCTGTCACAAAAGATTTAAATTACAACAGTATTTGTCCGTGTTCAGTTTAGCCTGCAGCAGCAGGCATTTTCCAGGGGCACCACCAGGAGGAACGGACTCACCCCCATACACTGCTTAGTCTTCTTCTGCTTATAATTTAGAGCATATATTTTGCTCTTAATTTTGGTCTTATACTTCATGTTCTTCTGCTTTTTGATCTTCTGCTTATTGTTCTTCTGTCTCTTGTTCTGTAGCTTGTAGTTTGTCTTAACCTTCTTTGTCCTGTTGGTGATCTTCTTCTGGGTAATCTTTTATTTCTTCTTTGTGATGGTGTTCAGGCTGGTTGGCTTGATGCTCGTCGTCCTTGTGGTCGTCGTCTTCTTCGGGGTGGTCTTTAGGGTCGTCGTAGTCCTCTTCAGGGTCCTCGTCTTCGGGCTCGTCGTCTTCTTCGGGGTGGTCATCAGGGTCGTCGTCTTCATTGTTGGAGATCCAGAGTGATTACCCAAAAAAACATTTAAAAAATCTTCAATTTGTAAATGTAGCTGAAGGTACAAGAAGGCTGACTAACTTCCGATAACCAGCTGACGTTACTGGAACCCGGACAGGTATCAGATGGTACAAGAGACAATGGAAGTAACGAGGACCAGCTGACTGTGCTGGAACCCGGAGGGGCAGCAGAAGGAAAAGAGCCAATGGCACAACCGAGGACCAGCTGACGTTACTGGGACACGGTTACTAAGCAGGAGGTACCTGTGCTCCAAAGCACTACCAAGGACCAGCAGACGTTGCTGGAACTCGGATACCGAGATGGAGGCACCTTGGCCAAAGGCACTGCGGAGAACCAGTTGACGGTACTGGAAACCCGGACGGGTAGCAGAAGGTACAAGAGCCAATGGAAGTAAGAGGACCAGCTGACTGTGCTGGAACCCGGAGGGGCAGCAGAAGGAAAAGAGCCAATGGCACAACCGAGGACCAGCTGACGTTACTGGGACACGGTTACTAAGCAGGAGGTACCTGTGCTCCAAAGCACTACCAAGGACCAGCAGACGTTGCTGGAACTCGGATACCGAGATGGAGGCACCTAGGCCAAAGGCACTGTGGAGAACCAGTGACGGTACTGGAACCCCGGGCGGTACATAAGACAGCCAATGGCAAACGAGGACCAGCTGACGTTACTGGGACACGGTACTAGCAGGAGGTACTGTGCTCAAAGCACAACCAGGACCAGCAGACGTTCTGGAACTCGATACCGAGATGGAGGCACCTAGGCAAAGCACTGCGGAGAACCAGCTGACGGTACTGGAACGGACGGATACCTAAGGCACCATGAAACTGTAAGTTGAACAAGGCCGCAAGAGTTCGCGCAGTCCAGCCGAATCACACAGTCCTACAGTGGGTGCTTGTCCTATTGTCACAACGGAAACAGCCTTTATTTACATATCCACAGCACACATAGGAATCACCTAAACTGCAGGCACCATAGAGTCGCAGTACCCGTGCCAATTACTTACGAGCAACAACTGGCGGTGTTGGAGCCCAGGGATGAGAAGAGAACAGGGTGGAGGCAGCAGGATTTTTTGCCGTACACACAGCAGGGGAACAGCTGACATTACTGAACCCCAGTAACACAGGAGCAAGTGTTGACTGTGCTAACAGCACTTCCGAGCAACAACTGGCGGTGTTGGAGCCCAGGGATGAGAGGAGGACAGGGTGGAGGCAGCAGGACTTTTTGCCGTACACACAGCAGGGGAACAGCTGACATTACTGAACCCCAGTAACACAGGAGCAAGTGTTGACTGTGCTAACAGCACTTCCGAGCAACAACTGGCGGTGTTGGAGCCCAGGGATGAGAGGAGGACAGGGTGGAGGCAGCAGGACTTTTTGCCGTACACACAGCAGGGGAACAGTTGACATTACTGAACCCAGTAACACAGGAGCAAGTGTTGACTGTGATAACAGCACTTCCGATCAACAACTGGCGGTGTTGGAGCCCAGGGATGAGAGGAGGACAGGGTGGAGGCAGCAGGACTTTTTGCCGTACACACAGCAGGGGAACAGCTGACATTACTGAACCCCAGTAACACAGGAGCAAGTGTTGACTGTGCTAACAGCACTTCCGAGCAACAACTGGCGGTGTTGGAGCCCAGGGATGAGAAGAGAACAGGGTGGAGGAAGCAGGACTTTTTGCCGTACACACAGCAGGGGAACAGCTGACATTACTGAACCCCAGTAACACAGGAGCAAGTGTTGACTGTGCTAACAGCACTTCCAGGCAACAACTGGCAGTGTTGGAGCCCAGGGATGAGAGGAGGACAGGGTGGAGGCAGCAGGACTTTTTGCTGTACACACAGCAGGGGAACAGCTGACATTACTGAACCCCAGTAACATAGGAGCAAGTGTTGACTGTGCTAACAGCACTTCCGAGCAACAACTGGCGGTGTTGGAGCCCAGGGATGAGAGGAGGACAGGGTGGAGGCAGCAGGACTTTTTGCCGTACACACAGCAGGAGAACAGCTGACATTACCGAACCCCAGTAACACAGGAGCAAGTGTTGACTGTGATAACAGCACTTCCGAGCAACAACTGGCAGTGTTGGAGCCCAGGGATGAGAGGAGGACAGGGTGGAGGCAGCAGGACTTTTTTCAGGGAACAGCTGACATTACTGAAACCCAGTAACACAGGAGCAAGTGTTGACTGTGCTAACAGCACTTCTGAGCAACAACTGGCGGTGTTGGAGCCCAGGGTCAAGGAGGATGTTTAAATACTAGATGAAGTATTTTCCTTGTTACGTGTCAATTAAAAATGTCTATACTTCAAACAAGAGAAAGATAACCTTTACTACCATAAGATGATGATTCAGTTAAAAAAAAAATATTAAATAAAGAATTGACAAACATAAACGCATACATTAACATGTTGAACAGCAATGCAAACCACAAAATAAATTGGTTAAGGAATCTGCTATACGGTTGTAAATAAAAGCATACAAGTACATATCAGAATCCATTAATGATGGATAAGTAACAGTATGTACACCATTTTTATTGTATAGACAATGAATGTCTGACTTCAAAACATCATCAGCATTACAAGTTATCTGTGACATTCATAAAATGTTACATTTGCTGAATAATGTCACTAAACAGTTTATAAAAATTATAAAATTTCCATCATGTAATACTCATAATATGTGCCAATAATCATTTTTATTAACAAACATAACCTTTAAAAAGTGCATAGTGCATAGTGAAAATTGCTATTTATGCCTGACTGTGGACTTGCAAGCATGACAACGGATAGATAAGGTATATATAGATGAGACTGCATAGCCACAGATGGTGAATGGCGATGTAATACTGTACCTCAATAAAGTGTGCGTCACTACTACATATTTTTTTTTATATAGCTTTATAAACAGGGTACGTGCATGTATGCTTGCGCCTTTGTTTGGACGCACAGACTGGCATCCTGCTGTGACGCGTTGGGTATTGGAGGGTCTGTGCGTCTTATGACGCAGACTAACATTCACGTTGCGCATCGTTCATCATCGCTAGCGTACCGACAACACAAAGGCGTTGTCATGACTGCTTTACTCAGTAAACATGCACCTATGATGAAACATACACGCATGTTCCCTATTACATAAGAAGCTACAAGAAAAACGCGTGTGAGGTGTGACGCAGCCTTTTTGTTAAGGTACAGTATTATATCGACATTGTACAGGTGTCGCTATTCAATCTGATAACTAGATATCATTCACCTTTTCTATCAGTTGTCGTTGTTTCAGCACCACTTGCAGGTATATATTTTGCTATTGTGACTATGCACTATTGACTTTAACAAGGTAATGCATGATTTTTGTTACTGATTCTCATGTTTACATGATGGACCTTTATGATATGGGTTGTTAAATTTGTAATTAAATATGTATTTTTTCAAATGACACAAATATAAGTAATGTTGAAGAGGACTAGTCCTACATCCATTGTTTGCACAATATTACAGGTGTACATCACGTCCCTTAATCAACAATGGATTATTATATTTACTTGTATGCTTTTATTTAAAAGCCAAGAACACTGAAGGCTAACCTTCACACTGCAGCTGTTGTCAAAGTTCAACCCACATTATGCACTTCCAACATTGCAGCATTTGAGGCATGATGTGAGTTGGATTTGTCTAAGTTATGGAGTGACAAGGTTCACCATCAGTACCCTATAGCATAAGTAGGCTTTTGTGTTAGCATTTGTGTTCGACATGTGGATATCTGCAGTAATATGTCACAATTATTTTGTTACAGATTTGTGACAAAGACTAATCATTTTATGGTTTTAAAGGTGATGTTTCACTTGTTTACAGCTTAGAAATAAGGGTGTAGCCTCATATCTATGTGTAACACTAGCCACTTTGACATGTCATGTTTTTTTCAACATGTGTAGCTAGCTAGCAGTAATTTTTGCCGGACACACAGCTGAGGAACAGCAGGCATTACTGAACCCCACAAACACATCAGCGATTGTTTTTATCTGTGCATCCAACACTTCTGAGCATCAACTGGCGGTGTTGAAGCCCAGGGTCAAGGAGGGTGTAGGCAGAGGCCTAGTATGATCTGGTGTCAAGTTGATTTTGAGGTAGCATGAATTTTTGCCAGACACACAGCAGGGGAACAGCAGGCGTTACTGAACCCCACAAACACATCAGCGATTGTTTTCATCTGTGCATCCAACACTTCTGAGCATCAACTGGCAGTGTTGAAGCCCAGGGTCAAGGAGGGTGTAGGCAGAGGCCTAGTATGATCTGGTGTCAAGTTGATTTTGAGGTGGCATGAATTTTTGCCAGACACACAGCAGGGGAACAGCAGGCGTTACTGAACCCCACAAACACATCAGCGATTGTTTTGATCTGTGCATCCAACACTTCTGAGCAGCAACTGGCGGTGTTGAAGCCCAGGGTCAAGGAGGGTGTAGGCAGAGGCCTAGTATGATCTGGTGTCAAGTTGATTTTGAGGTAGCATGAATTTTTGCCAGACACACAGCAGGGGAACAGCAGGCGTTACTGAACCCCACAAACACATCAGCGATTGTTTTGATCTGTGCATCCAACACTTCTGAGCATCAACTGGCGGTGTTGAAGCCCAGGTGTTGTGAATGGACTTGAGATGAGTTCTGAGCAGAGGCTCCCTCTGGTGGTTACAAGCGGTACTGGACTGTCCAGTGAAGATTGTGAGGATTGGGAATCAGGTGTTACTGACTGGTCTTATATAAGGGAGTCACCTTCCCATCAGGGTTGCCGGTGATCAATTGTTCTGGTCTCAATCCTTGATTCCTGTTTCCTTTGTAGCCTGCTGTGTCGTGGCTGCATCTCCTGCTAACAGATAAGACATTTTCTTCTTTTTGCTTTTGTGCTTGATTTTTGCATTTTGTCCTGCACTTCTGTGGGGGCCTTCAGGGTCCCCTTGGGGGGCTTTTGCCCTCTCAGTTTTGTTCAGCCACTGATGTTTTGTACATTTGCTTTTTCCAGTTTTTTCAGTGGCTGCTGTTTTGATTTTGTTACACCAGATAACTAATTTAGGTGGTAGAGGTCGTGTGATCTCAGGTGTTTTTGAAATTAGTAAAGTTGGTGCTTTTCAGGGTTTTTGGGGATTGCAGTAAGTGCCCTTTCTATCCTTTTCTATTTAGATAGTTTGGGCCCCAACGTTTGCTCATACTATTTTCTGTCTGTGTCAGTATTTCTTCTTGTCTAACCGCCATTACATGTTTGGGGGCTTTCTATGTTCTTTGGGGATCTGCTCCGGGGCAGATAGCTTTCATCTTTCTATCTTTAGGTATAGTTAGTTTCTCAGGCTGTGACGAGGCGTCTAGGACCAACGTAGGAACGCTCCACGGCTGCCTCTAGTTGTGGTGGTTAGTCAGGGTACTGCAATCTCATAGATTCCAACTGCTCTGGTGTATTGCCTTTTTTACCTGCACTCCTCAGCTACCAAATCATAACACCCAGGGTCAAGGAGGGTGTAGGCAGAGGCCTAGCATGATCTGGTTTCAAGTTGATTTTGATGTAGCATGAATTTTTGCCAGACACACAGCAGGGGAACAGCAGGCGTTACTGAACCCCACAAACACATCAGCGATTGTTTTGATCTGTGCATCCAACACTTCTGAGCAGCAACTGGCGGTGTTGAAGCCCAGGGTCAAGAAGGGTTTTGAAATAAAATATTGAGTTATTGCCTTGTTACGTGGCCATTGCAAATGTATGTACTTCAAACAAGAAAAATGAAGGTTTACTAGGACAATAAAATGATGAATTTCAATTCCAAGAATAAAAATAAACACCCTTAAAATATAAACGCATATAAGCACATGGCAACAAGAAATGGAACAACACACCGACCAAAATTTATTTTACAAAATATAGTGTTGTAAATTTCAGAATAAAAGACCATTTTTTGTATTTAGGAATGATGCGTAAGGAACGCTATGTTAAACCATAACATAGTGAAGACAATGTATTTTGTAATAGTCACTCATCATCATCATTACAATTTATATGTGACAGTCACACAGATTTAAATTATTTCAGTTACGAAAATTGTTAGTTCGGACAGCATTTATTACATGTCATCAAAGTGATGAGATGATGCAATAATGTACGATAAAAAATAAACAGTTTAAAAAAACATTATGCATTGTCACAATTTAAGTGGGTGCCTGCAAGTGGAGGTGAAACAAAGGCTACGGATAGCAAAGGTATATACTATGTCTGTATCAGACAGTGGCCAGCCTCTGATGGGTAATGGCGATGTTATACTGTACGTCAATAAAGGCTGCGGCTGCAATCATGCATTTTTTGCTTGTAGAGTGTTGAAGAGGGTAAAAGCATGTCTGGTTGCGCAAGGCTTTATCCGTCAACACTACCTTCCTACTGTCACGCGTAGGGTAGGGTAGCGTGTGTCTATTAGATGACTCTCTATAAAATGTGACCTTACGCAGCATTATTCTGCCCTAGGGACGCAAAAAATACGACAGCAGTAATCATTCACTGTATAAAACTCCACCTATGAGCAACAAAACAAGCACGTTCCCTCTTCAACAATCTACAAGACAAACAAGCATGATGGGTGACGCTGCCTTTATTGAGGTACAGTATTAGATCGACATTGTCCATGAGTAACTATGCACTGTGATACCTATATAGCATTATTAATTTATATCTGTTGTGGTTGTTTCACCAGCACTTGCAGGTCTAACTACCTATTGTCAGTATGCATGATGCACTTTCTAGATGTAATTATTTATTATTGCGCATTATTACCAGGTTTACAAGCTGGCCATTTCATATATGGTGTGTGAAGTTACAGTTGGCATCAGTCTGTGTATTTTATTATGTCTGTCATAAATATAACTCGTGAGGATGATGATGATGATGATGTTTACGATTCGTACATCCATTGACTGCATTATCTTACAGGTACAGATAACGTTCCTTAAGAAGCATTAATTGATAATTATGAAATGTACTTTTATGCATTAATTTCAAAAAGTAAACACTATGTTTTATTTTTTGTTACCATTAATACTAGCCATGTGCAGATATGCGCTGTGATGACAAAGTAATATTTGTCCATATTTCTTATTAAAATTTATCATTTTAGGTCTTGAAAACTTAAATCTTTCCTGTTTTAAGCATAACAATCAGGGTGACGGCTCTTCCCTATTTGGAGCATGTTCGACATGGGTTTTTCTGTGCATGTGTAGGGAACAGGAGACTTCTTGTCGGACACACAGCAGGGGGAAGGCTGGCGTTACTGAACCCCACTAACACTATAGCTTGTGTATTGGTCTGTGGACACGACACTTCTGAGCAGCAACTGGCAGTGTTGTAGCCCAGAGAGTAGAGTTCAGGTGGTAGAAAGATGAACATAACAGGAGACATGGATAACGTTGCGAACCAGTTATTTAATCGGAAACCGGACAGGCAAATTCAGGCGAGATCCATGCCTTGTTCATTTTCAGAAAAGTAAACCGGTCTACATTATCGGAGGATAGTCGCATGCGACGGTCTGTTAGTACACCACCTGCAGCACTAAAGACGCGCTCCGATAATACACTGGCAGCAGGGCAAGCCAGCACCTCCAATGCATACTGGCTAAGCTCTGGCCATGTATCCAGCTTAGAGACCCAAAACTTGAATGGGGAAGAGCCATCTGGGAGTACACTGAGAGGGCAAGACATGTAGTCTGTCACCATCTTACGGAAACGTTGCCTCCTGCTGACTGAAGCCGTCTCGGATGGTGTAGACATTGGTGGCGCTGCCACAAAACTTCGCCACATTTGGAACATACTGGTCTTGCCCTGTGCACAGGCGCTGCTTGTGCTCCCTCTTGTTGCAGAGCTGTCTCCACTGCCTCGACGCACAGAGCTGCTTTGTAAAGCAGTAGCAGCACCATCCTCGCTCTACATACTTACTAGAGCGTTGTGTACCTCCCTCTGGAGCGATGTCTTCCTCCTCCATTGACTCCTCCTCATCCTCCTCACAAAGTGAGCCCTGCCCAGCCCTTTGTGAGGAACCACGTTGCGCTGACTGTCCAGAAGGTGATGGAATTTGTGACTCCTCATCCTCCACCTCTTCCAAAACCTCATCCCTTAGTGCTTGCAGTGTTTTTTGAAGCAGGCAGATAAGGGGGACAGTCAGGCTGACTAGTGCATCATCTGCACTCGCCATCCGCGTTGACTCATCAAACGCACGCAAAACGTGGCAGATGTCCTTCATAGAGGCCCACTCAGTAGTGGTGAAGTGTGAACGGCGCAAATTGCGAGTTGATTGCGCCTGATGCAGCTGATACTCCATTACTGCTGGTTGCTGCTCACACAACCGCTCCAACATATGTAACGTGGAATTCCACCTGGTGGGTACGTCACATATGATGCGATGTTCAGGAAGGCGAAATCTGCGTTGCAGAGCTGCAATGCGCGATCTGGCCATGCTGGAACGTCGCAAGTGAGCGCACTCTAGGCGGACCTTGTGCAGCAGTGCATCAAGATCCGGATAGTCCCTCAAAAAACTCTGCACGACCAAGTTGAGCACATGTGCCAGACATGGTATGTGAGTGAGGTTGCCAAGGCCCAGAGCTGCACCAGATTTCAGCCATTGTCACACACTACCAAGCCAGGCTGGAGATTCGCTGGCAAAAACCACACGTCGCTCTCCTGCTTGATGGCATTCCAGAGCTCCTGCGCTGTGTGGCTTCGATTCCCCATGGAAATTAATTTCAGGACGGCCTGTTGACGTTTGGCCACAGCTGTGCTCATATCGGTCGCAACAGGTAAGCGTTCACGGGTCCATGTGGAGGTAGACCGTGACGGCTCCTGCAGCGATGATTCTGAGGAACTGGAGTAGGAGGAGGAGTCAATGTGTACAGACTGGATTCCTGCAATCCTTGGAGTTGGCAGAACACGTACAGCGCCACTCGCAAGATCTGTACCCGGCTCCACAACATTGAACCAATGGGCAGTGAGGGAAAGGTAACGTCCCTGGCCATGGGTACTGGTCCACGCATCGGTGGTCAGGTGGACCTTGCTACTGACGGCGTTTAGTAGCGCATGTTTAATTTTTCCCTCAACATGCTTTTGCAGACCAGGGACGGCTTGCCTGCTGAAATAAAATCGGCTTGGCACATTGTATTGTGGGACTGCCAATGCCATTAAGTTACGGAAACTGTCAGTCTCCACCAGCCTGAATGACAGCATTTCAAGAGACAGGAGTTTTGCAATGCCAGCATTCAGAGCATGTGCTCGTGGATGGTTTGCCGAGTATGGCCGTCTTTTATCCCATGCCTGTGCTACCGATGGCTGTTTTGTGGCCTGGGAGTGTGAGGATGACAGGGAACTTGCTGCTGTGGATGGAATAACACTTTGTCTCTGGACAACAGTGACCGAGGTTCTTCCATGGCGATCCTGTGAGGAAGCCGAACCAGCTGTGTGTGAGCTGGAGGAAGAGGCTCCAACATGACCTGAAGATGTAGGTGCTGCTGTAGGTTGGCCTACATCTCCAGTGTGTCTTTGTAACTCAACTACGTGCTTTGTCCGCACATGTTTCCACATATTTGTGGTATTGAGGTTACTGACACTTTTACCTCTTTTTACTTTTTGATTACACAGCTTGCATTTGACATAGCAAATATCATCTGCAAGTGTGTCAAAAAAGGACCACGCAGTGCAAGTCCTGGGAGCGCCCGTTTTGACTTTTGGAAGAGAACTGCTCCGAACAGGTGCCAAACTGGAGGCTACAGGCAACCGAGTCTGCAGCCTACCTCTCCTTCCTCTTTGGACCGTTGGAGCAATCTCTTCCTCAGAGCTGCTCCCACCACCTTCCTGTTCCTCACGCCATGTTGGGTCTTGGACCTCATCATCTCCACTACCCTCTTCCAACACCTGCTGCTGTTGGGTGGTCTGGCCAGCACCATGCTCAACAGAAACTGGCACCTGAGTCTCATCATCATCAGATGCGTTCTGCGGTGTGCTGACCATCGGCACTGGCTCACCCGCCTCTTCAGATTCAGAGAGACACAGCTGTTGCGCATCACTGCATACTCCCTCTTCTTCACATTCCAGAATGCTGCTTGGCTGGGCCCCTGTTTGCAAGCCAACAGATTCTGAGAACAGAAGCAGAGACTCAGCTGGCTCCTGTACAGAACTCTCTGACTGCCTGGGCAATTTGGCAGGCGGTGAAGAGACAGATGGTTGCTCAACAGTGCTGTGGTCCTGAGAGGAGGTGGAAGCAATTGAAGTCGATGCATTGGCTGCCATCCAACCAACAACGGCTTCAATTTGTTCTTCCCGCAGCAGGGGGGTACGCCGCGCTCCTACAAAAGTGCGCATAAAGGAACGCTCACGGGGAAAACTGGTGGATGCTGTGTCACTGGGTGGGGCAGCAGCCACAGAATCCCCACGTCCTCTCCCTGCTGAAACTCCACGGCCACGACCACGTGCCTTACTCCCTGCCTTCTTCATCTTGGTAGATTGATAAAGAAAGTCAGAAAAGTTATAAGGCCTAAGTGTGGTTATTACGCAGAGACTGCAGTGAACACTGCAGACACCTGTTCAGTAGCTGTGAAAGGCCCCTTTGTGTACTTCTATAGTGTTTGCAACCAATGTATTGTATACGGATGGAAGCGCGTCACACTAAGAGATTTGAGTTTTTTGAAATAGAATGGAGCAGCACCAATTAGAAAAAAATGTCAAGGATGAGGCAGTGACACACGCTCAGCAGACTACAACCAGCAGTGGTTGAAGAACTAACTGGAGCGTGATCTGCACTCCAAAAATCAAAACCTCAGACTACAGTGAACACTGCACACAACTGTTCACTAGCTGTGAAAGGCCCCTTTGTGTACTTCTATAGTGTTTGCAACCAATGTATTGTATACGGATGGAAGCGTGTCACACTAATAGATTTGAGTTATTTGAAATAGAATGGAGCAGCACCAATTAGAGAAAAATGTCAAGGATGAGGCAGTGACACACGCTCAGCAGACTACAACCAGCAGTGGTTGAAGAACTAACTGGAGCGTGATCTGCACTCCAAAAATCAAAACCTCAGACTACAGTGATCACTGCACACAACTGTTCACTAGCTGTGAAAGGCCCCTTTGTGTACTTCTATAGTGTTTGCAACCAATGTATTGTATACGGATGGAAGCGCGTCACACTAAGAGATTTGAGTTTTTTTAAATAGAATGGAGCAGCACCAATTAGAGAAAAATGTCAAGGATGAGGCAGTGACACACGCTCAGCAGACTACAACCAGCAGTGGTTGAAGAACTAACTGGAGCGTGATCTGCACTCCAAAAATCAAAACCTCAGACTACAGTGAACACTGCACACAACTGTTCACTAGCTGTGAAAGGCCCCTTTGTGTACTTCTATAGTGTTTGCAACCAATGTATTGTATACGGATGGAAGCGCGTCACACTAATAGATTTGAGTTATTTGAAATAGAATGGAGCAGCACCATTTAGAGAAAAATGTCAAGGATGAGGCAGTGACACACGCTCAGCAGACTACAACCAGCAGTGGTTGAAGAACTAACTGGAGCGTGATCTGCACTCCAAAAATCAAAACCTCAGACTACAGTGAACACTGCACACAACTGTTCACTAGTTGTGAAAGGCCCCTTTGTGTACTTCTATAGTGTTTGCAACCAATGTATTGTATACGGATGGAAGCACGTCACACTAATAGATTTGAGTTATTTGAAATAGAATGGAGCAGCACCAATTAGAGAAAAATGTCAAGGATGAGGCAGTGACACACGCTCAGCAGACTACAACCAGCAGTGGTTGAAGAACTAACTGGAGCGTGATCTGCACTCCAAAAATAAAAACTTCAGACTACAGTGAACACTGCACACAACTGTTCACTAGCTCTGAAAGGCTCCTTTGTATACTTCTATAGTGTTTGCAACCAATGTATTGTATACGGATGGAAGCGCATCACACTAATAGATTTGATTTTTTTGAAATAGAATGGAGCAGCACCAATTAGAGAAAAATGTCAAGGATGAGGCAGTGACACACACTCAGCAGACTACAACCAGCAGTGGTTGAAGAACTAACTGGAGCGTGATCTGCACTCAAAAAATCAAAACCTCACAGACTACAGTGAACACTGCACACAACTGTTCACTAGCTCTGAAAGGCCCCTTTGTGTACTTCTATAGTGTTTGCAACCAATGTATTGGATACGGATGGAAGCACGTCACACTAATAGATCACTGTTAATTTCAATTGAATGGAGCAGCACCAATTCCACAAAATAAAAAAAAAGAGTCAGTGAGTGACACGTGCAGATGACTACAAACAGCGTTGGATGCAGAGCAAACTGCAGCGTCACCTGCACTCACACACACACCTTGCACAGAGCTGTGAAAACAACACTGCAAGGAAAAAGGATGATTTACACAGCGGTTTCTCAAATAGCCTGCCTACAGAACAATTCACAAAAACGCTATCTGTAACTGTCCCTCAGAGTCAGCAGAGCAGTGTTCTGTCCCTAACTGAATTCACAGCACAGTGACGCTAAAATGGCGGCGGCGCCTTTTATAGTGCATTCTGACATCATTTCAGCAGCCAATGACAGCCATGCCATTAGTTAACATGACCGCAGCATTACAGGATGTGCCCACACTTCTTAGGATTCCTCATTGGCTGACTAAAATCACAGTGCCTCTCAAAGAATTATGGGAACTTCCTATTCCGGTATACGATATAGGAAAAATATCGGAACTAAGTATCGGAATTCCGATACAGCGAATATCGGCCGATACCCGATACTTGCGGTATCGGAATGCTCAACACTACTAACCACACAACTAGAGGTAGCCGTGGAGCGTTCCTACGTTGATCCTAGATGCCTCGTCACAGCCTGAGAGATAACTACACCTAAAGGCAGAAAGAGAAAAGCTATCTGCCCCGGAGCAGAACCCCAAAGAAAATAGGAAGCCCCAAACATGTAATGGCGGTTAGACAAGAGGGAATACAGACACAGACAGAACATAGAATGAGCAAACGCTGGGGCCCAATCTGTCTAGACAGAATAGTACAGGAAAGGATTCTTACTGCAATCCAAAAAAAACCCTAAAAAATACCAACTCTTCTGATTGCAAAAACACCTGAGATCACACGATCTCTACCACCTAAATCAGATCTCTGGTGTAACAAAACTAAGCTGCAGCCACTGAAAAAACAGGAAAAAGCAAATGAACAAATAACAGTGGCTTCAGATAAACTGAGAGGAGCACAGGCCCCCAGGAGGGGACCCAGCTGACCTCCACAGAAGAGCAGGGAACTATGCAAAAAGCAAGCACAAAAATAAAAGCAGAAAGTATCTTATCTGAAAGCAGAAGATGCAGACAAGACTCAGCAAACTTCCAAATGAACCAGGAACCACAATTGAGACAAGAACAATTGTTCACCGGCGACCATCATGGGAGGGAACCTCCCTTATATCAGTCCAGTCCGTGATCCCAGATTGCCATTCCTCGCTGTGAGGTTCAGTACTGTCTGCAACCACCAGAGGGAGCCTCTGCTCAGAAACTATCTCCACAACATTGATAACAGTACCCCCCCTTGAGGAGGGGTCACTGAACCCTCACTTGTGCAACCAGGCCGATCAGGATGAGCTTGGTGATAGGCACGGATCAGTCTCCTAGCATGGATGTCCGAAGCAAACACCCAAGAATTGTCCTCCTTACCATAACCTCTCCACTTAACCAAATACTGGAGTTTCTGTCTAGAAAAATGAGAATCCAATATTTTCTCAACCACATACTCCAGATTGCCCTCAACCAAAACAGGGTCAGGAGTATATTTCTTGAGGACAACCAAACCAAGTCCCTCACTTTAGACTGAGGACCATCAGTCCTATGCCGGTTGGCAAACCGTTGGGCCTTCTCCTGAGAGAGAGACAACCTCTCCACTACCTGGTCCCGAAATCTGCTGCATGCACTCCACAACAGAGTCAACTCCCGGACAGACAGAAGCCTCTGCCTGTCCCGAAGAAAATCGAGGGTGAAACCCAGAATTGCAGAAAAATGGAGACATCAAGGTGGCAGAGCTAGCCCTATTATTAAGAGCAAACTCAGCCAAAGGCAAAAAAGAAACCCAGTCATCTTGATCAGCAGACACAAAACATCTCAAATAAGTCTCCAAGGTGTGGTTTGTTCTCTCGGTTTGTCCATTGGTCTGAGGATGAAATGCAGAGGAGAAAGATAATTGAACACCAAGTTTAGAACAAAATGTCCTCCAAAATCTGAAAACAAACTGGACTCCTCTGTCAGACACAATGTGCTCAGGAATGCCATGTAACCGAACCACGTGCTGAAGGAACAAAGGCACCAATTCGGAGGAGGAAGGTAACTTAGGTAATGGCACAAGATGTATCATCTTGGAAAACCTATCACAGATTACCCAGATAACGGTCATTTTCTGAGAAACAGGGAGGTCGGAAATAAAATCCATAGAGATATGGGTCCATGGCCTCTTGGGCACAGGTAATGGCATCAATAAACCACTAGAGCGAGAGCAAGGCTTGGAATGAGAGCAAGTCCCACAGGACTGCACAAAGTCCCTGACATCACGAGACAAAGTAGGCCACCAAAAGGACCGACTCACCAAGTCTCTAGTACCAAAAATCCTGGGATGACCAGCCAACACGGAACAATGAATCTCAGACATCACACTCTTCTTCCACTGGTCTGGGACAAACAATTTCCCAACAGGGCAGCACTCAGGTTTATCCTCCTGACACCCCTCCAGAACCAGTCTCAAATTGGGCGAGATGGCGGAAAGTACTACACCCTCTTTCAAAATAACAGCAGGATCAGATAACTCAGGAGAATCCGCAAAGAAACTCCTTGAGAAAGCATCCACCTTAACATTCTTAGTGCCAGGAAGAAAAGAAACGTTTGAAAAACAAGGCCCACCTGGCCTGTCTAGGATTAAGTCGCTTGGCTGATTCGCGAATAAACCAGGTTCTTATGGTCCGTGAGGACCACCACCTGATGTTTGGCTCCTTCCAGCCAATGTCTACACTCTTCAAAGGCCCACTTCATGGCCAATAACTCACGATTACCCACGTCATAATTACATTCAGTTGGAGAAAACTTTCGAGAGAAAAAGGCACAAGGGTTACTCTTAGAGGTCTCTGGATCCCTTTGGGACGAAACGGCACCTACCCCAATCTCAGAGGCATCAACCTCCACCTGAAACGGCAGAG
This sequence comes from Oophaga sylvatica, assembly GCA_033576555.1. Taxonomy (NCBI): domain Eukaryota; kingdom Metazoa; phylum Chordata; class Amphibia; order Anura; family Dendrobatidae; genus Oophaga; species Oophaga sylvatica. The sequence continues at coordinate 537,761,657 of JARQOD010000001.1, forward strand.
AAACATCAGGCTGCCGTGGAACAGGAACAGAAATGAATCTCTGCTTAAGTTCATGAAATGCAGAAACTGCCTCAGGAGGCAAATTCACCACATCTGAACCCTTTTTGGTCAGATCAGTCAATGGTTTAACAATACCAGAGAAATTACCAATAAATTTACGATAAAAATTGGCAAAACCCAAAAATCTCTGAAGAGCCTTCAATGAAGTAGGTTGAACACAATCACAGATGGCCTGAACCTTGACCGGGTCCATTTCAATAACAGACGGAGACAAAATGAATCCCAGAAAAGATACCTTCTGTACGCCAAAAAGACACTTTGATACCTTCACATACAGTACATTCTCTCTCAAAATCTGGAACATAGTCCGAACATGTTTGACATGAGTCCCAGTCATTGGAAAAAATCAAGATCTCATCCAAATAAACAATCTGAAATTTATCCACAAAATCCCTGAAAATATCATTCATGAAGGATTGGAAGACGGAAGGGGCATTAGTAAGCCCAAAGGGCATCACTAGGTACTCAAATTGCCCCTCTGGGGTATTAAACGCCGTCTTCCATTCATCTCCGTGCTTAATATGAATAAGGTTATACGCCCCCTGAGGTCAAGCTTGGTAAACCAAATAGCACTCTTCAGTCTGGAAAACAGATCAGAAATCAAGGGTAACGGATATTGATATTTCACAGTGATCTTATTCAGGAGGCGATAATCAATACATGGCCTCAATGAACCATCCTTTTTGGCCACAAAGAAAAAACCGGCGCCCAAGGGTGAAGAGGAAGGTCTGATATGACCCTTCTCCAATGACTCCTTGATATAAGATCGCATAGCATCGTGTTCAGGTACAGATAAATTAAAAAGGCAACCTTTAGGAAATTGCAGATTTAAGGATGCAGATTTACTTTCACTAAACACATCAGAAAAATCAGTCAAAAAGTCAGGAACATTCTGAGACTTGGGAGAGGCAGATAAAACAGGAGTGCCAACATTCACACATTGGCAGCTCCAACTGGTCACAGACACAGATTTCCAATCCAAAACAGGATTATGAATCTGCAACCAAGGGAAACCCAGAACAATAATGTCATGCAGATTATGCAACAACAGAAATTTGCAACTATCCTGATGATCTGGTTAAACACTTATTATCACCTGAGTAGAAAATTGGGGTTTATTCTCCGCCAAAGTGGTTGAATCAATGCCCAATAGGGGAATAGACTTCCGCAGGGGTATTATGTGAAAGCCACAACGTTTGGCAAAGTCGAAATCCATCAGGTTAATAGGTGCTCCTGAATCAACAAAAGCCTGAGCCGAAAATGTGGACATGGAGCAAATCAGGGTAACAGTCAACAGAAATTTAGTCTGAACACTACCCAAGACAACTGAGCGCGCAAAACGTCTTCCCCGCTTAGAGCAGATGTAAATAGCATGAGAGGCGTCACCACAGTAGAAACATAATCCATTGCGCTTTCGAAATTCATGACACTGTGCCCCAGAAGTCACTCCATCACACTGCATGGGCTCAGGAGCTGGCCCACAAGGAAACACCATCTCACGCATACCTCTGCGCTCACGCAAACGTCTGTCAATTTGAATAGCCAAAGACATAGAATCATTGAGACCAGAAGGTACAGGGAATCCCACCATACCGTCCTTTACATTCTCTGACAGACCCTTCCGAAAAAGGGCTGCCAAAGCATCATCATTCCATTTGGTCAGGACTGCCCACTTTCGAAATTTCTGACAGTACAGTTCAGCGATTTCACAGCCCTGAATGTTATGAATGTTTTAGAAATGAATTCTGAGCAGAAGCTCCCTCTGGTGGTTACAAACGGTACTGAACCATTCAATGAGGATTGGCAATCAGGAATCACGGACTGGCTGGATATAAGTGAGGTTTCCCCCCATCATGGTTGCCGGTGATCAATTGTTCTTGTCTCAACGTTGTTTCCTGGTTCACTTGGAAGCTTGCTGAGTCTTGCCTCTTCTCCTGCTCTCAGATAAGATATTTTCTGTTTTTTGTTTTTGTGCTTGCCATTTGCAATTTTCTCTGCATTTCTGTGAGGTTGGCCAGGTTTCCCTCCTTGGGGGGCTTGGGCGCCTCTCGGTTCCTCTGGAGCCACTGTTTGTTCATTTGCCTTTTCCAGTTTTTTCTGTGGCTGCGGCTTAGTTTTGTTACACCAGAGAACTAATTTAGGTGGTAGAGGTCGTGTGATCTCAGGTGTTTTTGCAATTAGTAGCGTTGGCTTTTTTTTAGGTTTTTGTTTGGATTGCAGTAAGTATCTTTCCTATCCTTTTCTGTCTAGGCAGATTGGGCCCCAGCGTTTGCTCATACTATTTTCTGTCTGTGTCTGTATTTCCTCTTGTCTAACCGCCATTACATGTTTGGGGGCTTCCTATGTTCTTTGGGGATCTGCTCCGGGGCAGATAGCTTTTCTCTTTCTGCCTTTAGGTGTAGTTATCTCTCAGGCTGTGACGAGGCATCTAGGATCAACGTAGGAACGTTCCACGGCTACCTCTAGTTGTGTGGTTAGTAGTGTTGAGCATTCCGATACCGCAAGTATCGGGTATCGGCCGATATTCGCTGTATCGGAATTCCGATACTTTGTTCCGATATTTTTCCTATGGGTGCTGAGGAGGATTTTTTTTTTCTCTCAATGGAGTTTGCACAGGTGTCTGGCCGTGTGGATCAGCTTGCCACTGAAGTTCGGAGTATTGGGGGATCAAGCTAAATTTCTGAATTTCAATAATAACTGTAAGTTGTTTTTTGCCTTAAAACCTAAGTCCTCAGGGAACGCAGCACAACAGGTTCAAATTGTCATCTCTCTCCTGCACGGCGATCCTCAGGATTGGGCTTTTTCCCTGACACCTGGGGACCCTGTTTTGAGTAATGTTGATGCATTTTTTTTCTGGCTCTGGGGTTATTGTACGATGAACCTAATGTCACTGATCAAGCTGAAAAAACCTTGGTGGCATTAAATCAGGGGCTTGAGGACGCTGAGTTGTACTGTCAGAAATTCCGAAAGTGGGCAGTTCTGACCAAATGGAATGATGATGCTTTGGCAGCCCTTTTTTGGACGGGTCTGTCAGAGAATGTAAAAGATGTTATGGTGGGTTTCCCTGCTCCCTCTGGTTTCAATGATTCTATGTCATTGGTGATTCAAATTGACAGACGTTTGCGTGAGCGTAGAGGTGTGTGTGGAATGGTGTTGCCTTGTGAACCATCTTCTAAACCCATGCAGTGTGATAGAGTGGCTTCTGGGGCACAGCGTCATGAATTTCGAAAACGCAATGGGTTATGTTTTTACTGTGGTGATGCCTCTCATGCTATTTCAGTCTGCCCTAAGCGGGGAAGACGTTTTGCATGCTCAGTTGTCTTGGGTAGTGTTCAGACTAAATTTCTGTTGACTGTTACCCTGATTTGCTCCCTGTCCACATTTTCTGCTCAGGCTTTTGTTGATTCGGGAGCAGCTATTAACCTGATGGATTTTGATTTTGCTAAACGCTGTGGGTTTCCCTTGATACCCCTACGGAAGTCTATTCCCCTACTGGGAATTGATTCTACCCCTTTGGCTGAGAATAAACCCCAGTTCTCTACTCAGGTGATAATGAGGGTTGAACCTAATCATAAGGAGAGTTGCAAATTTTTGGTGCTGTATAATCTGCATGACATTATTGTACTAGGTTTCCCTTGGTTGCAGTCTCATAATCCTGTTTTGGATTGGAAATCTCTGTCTGTAACCAGTTGGGGCTGCCAATGTGTTAATGCCAACACTCCTGTTTTTTCTGCCTCTCCCCAGGCTCAAGATGTGCCTGACTTTTTGACTGATTTTTCTGATGTGTTTAGCGAAAGTAAATCTGCATCCTTGCCCCCCCATAGGAGCTATGACTGCGCTATTGAATTAGTGCCTGGTAGTAAATTCCCTAACGGTCGCCTTTTTAACTTGTCTGTACCTGAACATGACGCTATGTGGTCTTATATCAAGGATTCATTGGAGAAGGGTCATATCAGACCATCCTCTTCACCCTTGGGTGCCAGTTTTTTCTTTGTGGCCAAAAAGGATGGTTCATTAAGGCTGTGTATTGATTATCGTCTCTTGAACAATATCACTGTGAAATATCAATATCCATTACCCTTGATTTCTGACCTGTTTTCCAGGGTGAAAAGTGCTACTTGGTTTACCAAGCTTGACCTCAGGGGGGCGTATAGCCTATAACCTTATTCGCATTAAGCACGGGGATGAATGGAAGACGAAGTTTAATACCCCAGAGGGGCATTTTGAGTACCTAGTGATGCCCTTTGGGCTCACTAATGCTCCTTCCGTCTTCCAGTCCTTCATGAATGACATTTTCAGGGATTTTGTGGATAAATTTCTGATTGTTTATTTGGATGATATCTTGATTTTTTCCAATGACTGGGACTCTCATGTGAAACATGTTCGGACTGTGTTCCAGATTTTGAGAGAGAATGCTCTGTATGTGAAGGGATCAAAGTTTCTTTTTGGCATACAGAGGATCTCATTTCTGGGATTCATTTTGTCTCCATCTGTTATTGAAATGGACCCGGTCAAGGTTCAGGGTATCTGTGATTGGGTCCATCCTACTTCATTAAAGGCTCTTCAGAGATTCTTGGGTTTTGCCAATTTTTATCGTAAATTTATTGGTAATTTCTCTGTTATTGTTAAACCATTGACCGATTTGACCAAAAAGGGTTCTGATGTGGTGAATTGGCCTCCTGAGGCAGTCTCTGAGTTTCAGGAACTTAAACAGAGATTCACTTCTGCTCCTGTTCTACGGCAGCCTGATGTTTCTCTGCCATTTCAGGTGGAGGTTGATGCCTCTGAAATTGGGGCAGATGCCGTTTTGTCCCAAAGAGATCCTGAGACCTCTAAAAGTAACGCTTGTGCTTTTTTCTCTCGAAAATTTTCTCCAACTGAACGTAATTATGACGTGGGTAATCGGGAGTTATTGGCCATGAAGTGGGCTTTTGAAGAGTGGAGACATTGGCTGGAGGGAGCCAAACATCAGGTGGTGGTCCTCACGGACCATAAGAATCTGGTTTATCTGGAATCAGCCAAGCGACTTAATCCTAGACAGGCCAGGTGGGCCTTGTTTTTCACACGTTTTAATTTTGTGGTTTCCTTTCTTCCTGGCACTAAGAATGTTAAGGCGGATGCCCTCTCGAGGAGTTTCCTTGCGGACTCTCCTGAGTTATCTGATCCTGCTGTTATTTTGAAAGAGGGTGTAGTTCTTTCTGCCATCTCGCCCAATTTGAGACTGGCTCTGGAGGGGTGTCAGGAGGATAAACCCGAGCGCTGCCCTGTTGGGAAATTGTTTGTCCCAGACCAGTGGAAGAAGAGTGTGATGTCTGAGATTCATTGTTCCGCGTTGGCCGGTCATCCCGGAATTTTTGGTACCAGAGACTTGGTGAGTCGATCCTTTTGGTGGCCTACTTTTGTCTCGTGACGTCAGGGAGTTTGTGCAGTCCTGTGGGACTTGCTCTCGCTCCAAGCCTTGCTCTCGCTCTAGTGGTTTGTTGATGCCATTGCCTGTGCCCAAGAGACCATGGACCCATATCTCTATGGATTTTATTTCTGACCTCCCTGTTTCTCAGAGAATGACCGTTATCTCGGTGATTTGTGATAGGTTTTCCAAGATGATACATCTTGTGCCATTACCTAAGTTGCCTTCCTCCTCCGAATCGGTGCCTTTGTTCCTTCAGCACGTGGTTCGGTTACACGGCATTCCTGAGAACATTGTGTCTGACAGAGGAGTCCAGTTTGTTTCCAGATTTTGGAGGACTTTTTGTTCTAAACTTGTCTTTCTCCTCTGTTTTTCATCCTCAGACCAATGGACAAACTGAGAGAACAAACCAGACATTGGAGACTTATCTGAGATCCTTTGTGTCTGCTGATCAAGATGACTGGGTCTCTTTTTTGCCTTTGGCTGAGTTTGCTCTTAATAATAGGGCAAGCTCTGCCACCTTGATGTCTCCATTTTTCTGCAATTTTGGGTTTCACCCTCGATTTTCTTCGGGACAGACGGAGGCTTCTGTCTGTCCGGGTGTTGACTCTGTTGTGGAGCGTATGCAGCAGATTTGGGACCAGGTAGTGGAGAGGTTGTCCCTCTCTCAGGAGAAGGCCCAGCGGTTTGCCAACCGGCATAGGAATGATGGTCCTCAGTTTGAAGTGGGGGACTTGGTCTGGTTGTCCTCAAGAGATATCCCTATGAGAGTTGCATCTCCTAAGTTTAAGCCTAGGTTCATTGGACCTTATAAGATTATGGAAATTCTTAATCCTGTTTCCTTTCGTTTACTTCTTCCAGGGACATTCAAGATCCATAACATGTTCCACAAGTCCTTATTGAAGAGGTTTGTCGAGCCAGTGGTTCCTATGGCTGCGCCCCCTGACCCTGTTTTGGTTGAGGGCAATCTGGAGTATGTGGTTGAGAAAATATTGGATTCTCATTTTTCTAGACGGAAACTCCAGTATTTGGTTAAGTGGAGAGGTTATGGTCAGGAGGACAATTCTTGGGTGTTTACTTCGGACATCCATGCTAGGAGACTTATCCGTGCGTATCACAGAGCTCATTCTGACCGACCTGGTTGCACAAATGAGGGTTCGGTGACCCCTCCTCAAGGGGGGGGTACTGTTATGAATGTTTTAGAAATGAATCCTGAGCAGAAGCTCCCTCTGGTGGTTACAAACGGTACTGAACCATTCAATGAGGATTGGCAATCAGGAATCACGGACTGACTGGATATAAGGGAGGTTTCCCCCCATCATGGTTGCCGGTGATCAATTGTTCTTGTCTCAACGTTGTTTCCTGGTTCACTTGGAAGCTTGCTGAGTCTTGCCTCTTCTCCTGCTCTCAGATAAGATGTTTTATGTTTTTGTGCTTGCCATTTGCAATTTTCTCTGCATTTCTGTGAGGTTGGCCAGGTTCCCCTCCTTGGGGAGCTTGGGCGCCTCTCGGTTCCTCTGGAGCCACTGTTGTTTGTTCATTTGCCTTTTCCAGTTTTTTCTGTGGCTGCAGCTTAGTTTTGTTACACCAGAGAACTAATTTAGGTGGTAGAGGTCGTGTGATCTCAGGTGTTTTTGCAATTAGTAGCGTTGGCTTTTTTTTAGTTTTTTTTTTGATTGCAGTAAGTATCTTTCCTATCCTTTTCTGTCTAGGCAGATTGGGCCCCAGTGACAAGGCGTCTGGGACCAGCGTAGGAACGCTCCACGGCTGCCTTTAGTTGTGGTGGTTAGTCAGGGTACTGCAATCCAGTAGATCCCAACCTCTCTGGTGTATTGCCGTTTTTGCCTGCTCTCCTCAGCTACCAAAACATAACACCTGACTTAATGCCAACAAGGTCTTTTCAGCATGATCAGTGACATTAGGTTCATCGTACAATAACCCCAGAGCCTGAAAAAAATACATCAACATCATTCAAAACAGGATCCCCAGGTGTCAGGGAAAAAGCCCAATCCTGAGGGTCGCCGCGCAGGAGAGAGATGACAATTTGAACCTGTTGTGCTGCGTTCCCTGAGGACTTAGGCTTCAAGGCAAAAAACAACTTACAGTTATTTTTGAAATTCAGAAATTTAGCCCGATCCCCAAAAACAAATCTGGCATGGGAATCCTAGGTTCCAAAACCGGCAACCCAGCAAGATAGGTAGCAATACTCCGAACCTCAGTGGCAAGCTGATCCACACGGCCAGACAACTGTGCAAACTCCATTGAGAGAAAAAAAAATCCTCCTCAGCACCCAGAGAAAAAGAGGGAAAAAATGCAACAAACAGAAAAAAAAAAAATCTCTGACAACTCTGACAACTTTTTTTTTTCTTTCCACACTATTTTTCCCTTCTGTGAGTACCATATAATTTTAGCTTGGCCGGTGATACTGTTATGTTTAGGTAGCTGAGGAGAAAAAGCAAAAACAGTAATACACCAGAGAGGCTGGAACCTATTGGATTGCAGAACCTGAACTAACCACACAACTAGAGGTAGCCGTGGAGCGTTCCTACATTGATCCTAGACTCCTCGTCACAGCCTGAGAGATAGCTTTCCTCTTTCTGCCTTTAGGTGTAGTTATCTGCCCCGGAGCAGATCCCCAAAGAAAATAGGAAGCCCCCAAACATGTAATGGCGGTTAGACAAGAAGAAGCACGGACACAGACAGAAAATAGAATGAGCAAACGCTGGGGCCCAATCTGTCTAGACAGAAAAGTACAGGAAAGGATTCTTACTGCAATCCAAAAAAAACCCTAAAAAAATACCAACTCTTCTGATTGCAAAAACACCTGAGATCACACGATCTCTACCACCTAAATCAGATCTCTGGTGTAACAAAACTAAGCCGCAGCCACTGAAAAAACAGGAAAAAGCAAATGAACAAATAACAGTGGCTTCAGATAAACTGAGAGGAGCACAGGCCAACAGGAGAGGACCCGGCTGACCTCCACAGAAGTGCAGGGAACTATGCAAAAAGCAAGCACAAAAATAAAATCAGAAAGTATCTTATCTGAAAGCAGAAGATGCAGGCAAGACTCAGCAAACTTCCAAATGAACCAGGGACCACAATTAAACCAAAACAATTGTTCACCGGCGACCATCATGGGAGGGAACCTCCCTTTTATCAGTCCAGTCTGTGATCCCAGATGCCATTCCTCGCTGTGAGGTTCAGTACTGTCTGCAACCACCAGAGGGAGCCTCTGCTCAGAAACCATCTCAGCACATTCATAACAATGTGTGATGTCCCCACGCGGAACTCTACACCGCATATGTTGGAAAGGATTTGTGAGCAGAAGAGGGCAGTTGTTGACTACCAGCATCAACAAGGCAATCGGTATTCAGTTCAGACTCCACACATAAGACCTCTGAGTGGACATGGATGTCAAACATATGTACCATCCTCAAAAATTTTGAGGACTCCACCAAGATGGTGAGCGGCGATGACGCCATAATTAGCGTCGCCCTCCAGTTTCTCTGTATTCTGAAAAGCTCTCTGCTCACAATAAAAGAGGATGCATTGCAGATGGAGCATGATGAAATGGACCAAGGAACCATACAGGGTGGTTACATACAGCCCAGCCTCATGTCGTTCCAATGTGGATTGGTTGACAATGAGGAAGAGGCAGAGGAGGCGGAAGAACAGGAGCTACTTTCTTGCGCTATACAGTATGACGATTGTGCTTGTAATATCGTCTGTTCAGCATGGATGGCCTGAGGACAGGGAGGACGAGGTGGAGGAGGAGGACAGCATGGTCAAGACATGGAGGTCTTGTTAGTTAGCAGTGTTGCACACATAGCAGACTTTATGTTGTGCTGCCTTTCCCGTGACCATCGCATTATCAAAATTTGTGTTGACACTCATTACTGGTTGGTGACACTTCTAGTCCCACTCTACAAGGAGAACTTTCAACTCTTCTTCCAGAGGCTGATAGGTGTACAAAAATGTTGCAGCACCAGAGGACCATTGTTGTGGAATTATTAAAAAAAAATTCCCATCTGAAAATGCTGGCGGCAGAGGTCACAGTTCGTTGGACAACCAAGGGGTAGAGGCGAGAGAGACACATCTTCAATCCAGAAGAGGCAGGGTAACACTGGCAAAGTTCTGGGACAGTTTTCTCAGACCCTCACATCGACCTGACCCAGAATCGCGGGATACTGTCACAAGGCCTGGAAAGTTTGGGAAAATGCTGAGGGAGTACCTTGCTGACTGTACCAATGTCCTCCCTGATTCTTCTGTGCCTTTTAATTATTGGGTATCCAAGCTGGACACTTGACATGAACTGGCTCTCTACGCCTTGGAGGTCCTGGCCTGGCCTGCCGCTAGGGTTTTGTCAGAGCGGGCTTTTAGTGCCACTGGTGGAATTATAACTGATAAGCGCATCCGCCTGTCAACTGAAAATGCTGACAGGCTGACTCTTATAGCAATGAACAAGGGCTGGATTGGAGCAGACATCTATACACCACCGAATGATAAAGCGAAACATAACCTCCAATACAGTGTCTTTTTTTGGTAGGTGTATTACCATGCACCTCTTCGCATCCACTCATGGGTATACGCTTCCTGACTTTGTCTATTTGGTGTGTTATCCTCCTTCTCCTCATCCTCATCTACCACCATTAGATCAACATGGTGACCATGGTCCATGATGCAACAGCCAACTTATTGTGTAAAAGGGTGTTTTTGATGCACTTTTAATTAAATTTTTTTACACAGTATATTGATGTGTACCCCACAGGGGGAAATGTTTATCCAAGTATAGGAGACAAGCTCCTTTAAACTGGGAAGACCTTTTCGGAGGCCATCCTCCACGTCTCTTCAGACACCACCACTAGATCACCAGGGTGAACGTGATGCAACAGCCATGTAATTTTTGGAAGGGTGTTTGATGATCGTAACAAAAAATATTTACACAGTAGGTTGATGTGTACCCCCAGGGGGAATTGTTTGTCTGTCCCAGCCCATACACTTAGTGTATGGGCATTACAAGTAGGAGACACGCCCCTTTGTAATAGAAACTGATTTTTAGGAGGACACTGTAATGCTCCACTGCCAAGTGTTCTTCATTAACACTGCAATGCTACCATATAGGTTCTTCAGCATCAACACTGCAATGCTCCACTGCTGGGTCTTTAGCCTCAACACTGCAATTGTCCACCGCTGGGTCTTTAGACTCAACACAGCAATTGTCCACTGCAGGGTCTTCAGGCTCAAAAGTTCACTGCATGACAAAAAAATTTTGGAGTACCAAATTAATAGGAACAATTCTTTCAGGTGACAATCCAGTACGTTGATTCAAAGGGTTATTGGGGTGCGTGTTACTTTGGTGCAGGGCAGGCCTTGCATTCAATGCCTAGGCTAACAGTATGGCAGTACCAAATGGAAAAAATGGGAACTTTGGTTTCATGTGGCCATCCAGGATATCTGTTCTAAGTGTTATTGTGGTGTGTGTTAGTATGTTGCAGGGCAGGCCTTGCATTCAATGCCTAGGCTAACACTACAGTAATGGCCAAAAGTTTTGAGAATGACACAAATATTAATTTTTACAAAGTCTACTGCTTCACTTTTTCTAATGGCAATTTGCATATACTCCAGAATGTTATAAAGAGTGATCAGCTTAACAGCAATTACTTGCAAAGTCAATATTTGGCTAGAAAATGAACTTTATCCCCCAAAACACATTTCAACATCATTGCAGCCCTGCCTTAAAAGGACCAGCTAACCTCTTTTCAGTGATTGCTCCATTAACACAGGTGTGGGTGTTGATGAGGACATGGCTGGAGATCAATCTGTCATGATTAAGTAAGAATGACACCACTGGACACTTTAAAAGGAGGCTGGTGCTTGGCATCATTGTTTCTCTTCTGTTAACCATGGTTATCTCTAAAGAAACACGTGAAGTCATCATTGCAATGCACAAAAATGGCCTAACAGGGAAGAGTATCGCAGCTAGAAAGATTGCACCTCAGTCAACAATCTATCGCATCATCAAGAACTTCAAGGAGAGAGGTTCCAATGTTGGCAAAAAGGCTCCAGGGCGCCCAAGAAAGACCAGTAAGTGCCAGGACCGTCTCTTAAAAGTGTTTCAGCTGCAGGATCGGGCTACCAGCAGTGCAGAGCTTGCTCAGGAATGACAGCAGGCAGGTGTGAGTGCATCTGCACGAACTGTGAGGCGGAGACTCTTGGAGCAAGGCCTGGTCTCAAGGAGGGCAGCAAAGAAGCCACTTCTCTCCAGAAAAATCATCATGGACAGACTGATATTCTGCAAAAGGTACAGGCAGTGGACTGCTGAGGACTGGGGTAAAGTTATTTTCTCTGATGAATCCCCTTTTCGATTGTTAGGGACATCAGGAAAACGCCTCATTCGGAGAAGACAAGGTGAGCGCTACCACCAGTCTTGTCTCATGCCACCTGTTAAACATCCTGAAACCATTCATGTGTGGGGTTGCTTCTCAGCCAAGGGAATCGGCTCTCTCACAGTCTTGCCTATAAAAACACAGCCATGAATAAAGAATGGTACCAGAATGTCCTCCAAGAGCAACTTCTCCCAACCCTCCAAGAGCAGTTTGGCGGTCAACAATGCCTTTTCCAGCATGATGGAGCACCTTGCCATAAAGCAAAGGTGATAACTAAATGGCTCAGTAAGCAAAACATAGAGATTTTGGGTCCATGGCCTGGAAACTCCCCAGATCTTAATCCAATTGGGATCTTGTGGTCAATCATCAAGAGACGGGTGGACAAACAAAAACCTAAAAATTCTGACAAAATGAAAGCATTGATTGTGCAAGAATGGACTGCTATCAGTCAGGATTTGGTCCAGAAGTTGATTGAGAGCATGCCAGGGAGAATTGCAGAAGTCCTGAAGAAAAAGGGTCAACACTGCAAATATTGACTTGCTGCATTAACTTATTCTAACTGTCAATATAAGCTTTTGTTACTCATATGTTTGCAATATTTCTGTCTGTGATAAAAACATCTGTCAAACACACATAAAAACCAGAGGGCAGCAGATCATGTGAAAATATAATATTTGTGTCATTCTCAAAACTTTTGTCCGTGACTGTAGGTGTGTTTACTGTCCTCCACTCCCTGCAGACTTTTATTCCCCATTGACTTGCATTGGGGTCGTGTCGAGTTTCAGTCGGAACTCTGACTTTTCCCGGTGGTCGGCCGATTTCGTTCGACTCGACTTTTGATAAAGTTGGGGTGGTCCAAAACCCGACTCGACCCTCCCGGAGGCAAAGTCGCTCATCTCTAGTGATAACCACTGTAAGCGGCAAGCGGAGCTAAATCTCGATAGTGAGTATATGGCCGGGGTCACACACAACGTCTAAAAAATCGGACCGTTTTAGTTGGTTGATTATCGCACAAAAGTTTCATGAACATTGCTCCGTCTGTCATCCGATTCTACTGCAATGATGCGATTTAGTCGTATCTAAGCGGACGTTTAACATCCGATTGATATCCGACTTGCGATTTTTTTTTTTTTGTCGCAGCCTAACAAAATGGACAAATAACGGTTTTGAGGCCTGAAACTAATTTAAATCATCAGCCATACCCATATTTAAGGTGTCTCCAACACGTGTGAGCCTCCCAACTTAGCAGAAATAACCCAATAAGTACACTGCAAAGTGCTTTAGTGCTGCTTTGTCACAAACATGAGCGACAGACTGATCTTTAACCCTTTCATGACCCAGCCTATTTTGACCTTAAAGACCTTGCCATTTTTTGCAATTCTGACCAGTGTTCCTTTATGAGGTAATAACTCAGGAACGCTTCAACAGATCCTAGCGATTCTGAGGTTCTTTTTTCAAGACATATTGGGCTTCATGTTCATGGTAAATTTAGGTCGATAATTATTGCGTTTATTTGTGAAAAAAATGGAAATTTGGCGAAAATTTAGAAAATTTCGCAATTTTCAAATTTAGAATTTTTATTCTGAGTATAAATAATACACTGGCGCAACCAGAAAAATAGAGCATATACAGAACATATAATGCTGGATGAATGAGAAATGACGCACATATAGGGTTGTATGTCTCAATGGTATACTGGACACCTACCTATATATGCGCTGAATGGGGGCTGCTGGGGACCTGTCAGCTTCTGTGCAAATGCTGACTGAAAATGAAAATTAAATGAATGTAAACAAATAGACCCCTGCGCCTCCAAAGTTGTTCATAAATAGTAATAGTGACAAAATTCTAAACCTACCAAATGATATAACTAAAATGCTGGTAATGGAAAAAACCACATACAATGAATAAAGTACTGAGAAACTTACTCAAGTCCAGTACATGACGACACGTGTCAAAGAACATGAACCCAGCTCCTCATGAGATGACAAGGGGTACGGGGCACGTGTGGATGTTCACAGATGCCGGATAGGCGATCAAACAGGGGAGCGTCCTCCCTAGAGATCAGTTGCCTCCCGCACTGCCGCGCGTGCTGGAGTCAAAAATGGAGCGGCGTGCTACAGACTCGAAGCGCCGTTAGTGAGGACAAGGTAAATTGGAGGTGGGACTGGAAGGGCGGGTGACGTCACCACAGAATAGGGGCCGAGGAGGATTAAAAGACTATCCAACGCGTTTCAAAGGCTCACAGGCCTTCTTCATCAGGGATGGGGATCCACTGAGCTGCCGATGTTAAATACCTATCGGTGTCCACCCTTCCTCCCCAAGAAAGTGTTGGCACGTGTCGCCATAATGAAACAAGTATAATAGTGTATCTAGTCGTTTAGACAAAAGCTATCGTTGGTATAAACCTAAAATTATTTTAAAAATTTGTTTGGTAAAATCAAAAAATGCTTTATTGGTGAACAAATATAAAAATGTGAAAACTATGAAATGTATATATAAAAATATGTGTGCCTGACAAATTAGTAAAACCCATGTTGATAGTGAATAAAGGTATTCATCGATTTAAAGATGTATATATGTGTACTGAATTATTCAGTACACAATGTGAATGAAACACACTAAACACCTAAATGTTATAAAATGGTTATCCTGTAGGTCAATATCAAAATAAGGGCCAATAATGTCAAGTACCTTAAAAATTAAAGACAGTAAAACAACACATACAGGCTAAAAATAAGCATAGCTAAAACTAATTGTAAGCTGTCCGCCTGTAGCAGTTATCATAAAAATAATATTAATAAAATGCTTATGAAAAAGCAAAAAGCTTTCGATACAGCATTACACCTACTATTGCTGAACAAATTCATGATCTACCAATCGTTACCCAGTACCATCATAATCACAAACAATTTACAAATATTATTCGTAAATATTGGTGTATTCTTCAAGGTGACAAGAAAATTGGAGAATTTTTACCGAAATGCCTTAAGTTTGTATTTAGGAAAGCGCAATCTTTAGGCAACCTAATAGCTCCAACTGTGAGGAATGAAACAGTTAATTCTACCAGTACCTCATCAAAGGGCTTTACACCATGCGGCACTTGTTCATGCTGTTTCGAGACCACTTTTCGTAAAGTCAAACAAACAACGTTCTTTGATACACACAATCAACAGCAATACTATATCAAAGATCCAATTTCATGTTTCACCACTGGGGTAATTTACCTGATACAATGTCCTTGTCACAAAGTCTATGTGGGTCGTACCAAACGGAAACTGAAGGACCGGATCAAGGAACATTTTAACAATATCAAGAAGGGTTTCAGTGGGCACCCACTATCAAGGCACTTTTTGGAATGTCATAACAAGTCAGTTAGGGGTGCCTACTTTTGTGGAATTTTTATTCTGTTAAACCAGAGAGTTATGTGACAAAAAATAGTTAATAAATAACATTTTCCACATGTCTACTTTACATCAGCACTATTTTGGAAACAAAATTTCTTTTTGTTAGGAAGTTATAAGGGTTAAAATTTGACAAGCAATTTCTCATTTTTACAACAAAATTTACAAAACCATTTTTTTTACGGACCACCTCACATTTGAAGTCACTTTGAGAGGTCTATATGGCAGAAAATACCCAAAAGTGACACCATTATAAAAACTACATCCCTCAAGCTACTCAAAACTACATTCAAGAAGATTATTAACCCTTCAGGTGCTTCACAGGAACTAAAGCAACGTGAAAGGAAAAAATTGACATTTTAATTTTTCCAACAAAAATTTTTTTAGCATCAATTTTTTCATTTTTACATGGGCAACAGGATAAATTGGATCCTAAAATTTGTTGGGCAATTTCTCCTGAGTACACAGATACCTCATATGTGGTCATAAACCACTGTTTGGGCGCATGGTAGGGCTCAGAAGGGAAGGAGCGCCATTTGACTTTTTGAATGGAAAATATGCTGGAATATTTAGCGGTTGCCATGTCGCATTTGGAGAGTCCCTGTGTGCCTAAACATTGGAGCTCCCCCACAAGTTATCCCATTTTGGAAACTAGACCCCCCAAGGAATTTATCTAGATGCATAATGAGCACTTTGAACCCCCCGGTGCTTCACAAAGAAAGTACTTTTTTTTCACAAAAATTTTATTTAAGCCTCAGGATAAAGGGCAACAGGATAAAATGGATCCTAAAATTTGTTGGGCAATTTATCCTGAGTACACAGATACCTCATATGTGGTCATAAACCACTGTTTGGGAGCACGGCAGGGCCCAGAAGGGAAGGAGCGCCATTTGACTTTTTGAATGGAAAATTAGCTCCAATCGTTAGCGGACACCATGATGCGTTTGGAGAGCCCCTGTGTGCCTAAACAGTGAAAACCCCCACATGTTACACCATTTTGGAAACTAGACCCCTCATGCAACTTATCTAGATGTGTAATGAGCACTCTGAACCCCAAGTGCTTCACAGAAGTTTATAACGCAGGGCAGTGAAAATAAAAATCATTTTTTTTCCTCAAAAATGATTTTTAGCCCGCTATTTTTTATTTTCACAAGGGTAACAGGAGAAATTGGACCACAAAAGTTGTTGTGCAATTTGTCCTGAGTACACCAATACCCCATATGTGGGGGTGAACCACTGTTTTGGCGCATGGGAGAGCTCAGTAGGGAAGGAGTGCCATTTTGGAATGCAGACTTGATGGAATGTTCTGCGGGCGTCATGTCGCATTTGCAGAGCCCCCGTTGTGCCTAGACAGTAGAAACCCCCCACAGGTGACCTCATTTTGGAAACTAGACCCCCCAAGCAGCTTATATAGATGTGTAGTGAGCACTTTGAACCCCCAAGTGCTTCACAGAAGTTCATAAACGCAGAGCAGTGAAAATAAAAAAATGATTTTTGTTTCTCAAAAATTATTTTTTAGCACGCTATTTTTTATTTTCCCAAATGTAACAGGATAAATTGGACCCCAAAAGTTGTTGTCCAGTTTTTCCTGAGTATGCTGGTGCCCCATGTGTGGGTGGAACCACTGTTTGGGCGCACAGCAGGGCTCAGAAGGGAAGGAGCGCCATTTGACTTTTTTTAATGGAAAATTAGCTCCAATCGTTAGCGGACACCATGTCGTGTTTGGAGAGCCCCTGTGTACATAAACTTTGGAGCTCCTCCACAAATGACCCCATTTTGGAAACTAAACCCCCTAAGGAACTTATCTAGATGCACAGTGAGCAGTTTGAATGCCCAGGTGCTTCACAGAAGTTTATAACGCAGAGCCGTGAAAATAAAAAATCATTTTTTTTCTCAAAAAATTGTTTTTTAGCTCCCTATTTTTATTTTCACAATGCTAACAGGAGAAATTGGACCCCAAAAGTTGTTGTCCTGTTTGTCTTGAGAACGCTGGTACCCCATATGTGGGGGGAACCACTGTTTGGGCACACGTCAGGGCTCGGAATTGATGTAGTGGCGCTTTGAAATGCCGACTTGATGGAATGGTCTGCGGGCATCTTGTTACGTTTGCTGAGCCCCTGATGTGCCTAAACAGTAGAATCCCACCACAAGTGACCCCATTTTGGAAACTAGACCCCCCCATCGAACTTGTGTAGATATGTGGTGAGCTCCTTGAACCTCCATGTGTTAGAGGTCGAGTACCCGCTTCTGCACAGGGGGAATCTCGAGCCATTCCCGCTGCGGTCCTCCTTCCGTCTCCGGCCACAGTGGAGCCTCCTCAGCAGAGACGTCGGTCCCAGCGTCTTGCACAGCCTAGTACTGTGCAGAGGTTTGCTGCTGCCTCTCCAGGTTCTGCTATTGTAGCCAGTACTGGTCAGCGGCGAGCAGACGTTTTTGGGACTGAGTCCTGTGTTTTCCCTTCTGAGCATGCTCAGGGTAAGATCTCTCATTGGAGATCAGGGGTCACATGCTCAGGTACTGCAGCAGCTCCCATTGGTCCGCCAGAAAGGTCCTGAAATTGCTTGTGTTCTGGAAGGTCCTGTAGCTGCTGCTATAAAAGGTGCACATGGCCACTCGGCCGTGCGCTAGTATCAATTGCGTTATGTGCTTTGCGCCAGTGTGATCATGCACGCATGTGGTTAGGGCTTGGCTGAAATAAGCCCCTAGAATACCGGCACCTCCGGTGAGGAGATTTGTACGGACGTGTTCAGGGCCTGGCTGAAATAAGCCCCTAGAATACCGGCTTCTCGGGTGAGGAGTTGCTTGTTTGCGTTGTTGACTGCATGACCACGGAATGCTATCCGCACAGCAGTTGTCTGTGTATCCCTGTGGTGTTAACAGGACACAGTCCCTATCTCTGCGTCTCTACCTCTGCTACTCTTTGGTGTAACAGAGTTCGTCTATACCGCCATCTTACTAGCAGCAGGCTCTGCCTGCACGGTGGACCCCGGGCTGCGAACGCACCCACTATTTATATTTATTTGGTGCGTTCCGCAGACCCTAACAGTGTACTAGCGCCAGGTTCTGGCTAGTAAAATGGCGGACGACCAGCTTCTGCAGCGGTATATCCAGCAGCTGGAGGGTAGGTTGACGACTCTAGAGCGCACAACCTCAGCTGTGGATGTTACCGCAGTCGCTGTTCAGGCTGCTAGTGTGGCTGCAGCCAGTTTGTCCTCTGCTACCCCTGCTCTGACTTTTTCCCGCCTCCCACTTCCAGAAAAGTTTGCTGGTGACAGTAAACAATGTCGGTGTTTCGTGAGTCAGTGAGTCAGTGATCGTGTGGTGCAGAGTGCTCCTCTCTTCTTGGACACTCTGACACAGGTCTTTTTAGGACCTAGTGCCACCCACGAGACTGCTCTCCAACTGTTGGCAATCACCCAGGGTTCATCCATGGTCAGCCAGTTCGCCGTCCAATTTCGGACTCTGGCCTCTGAGCTGGAGTAGCCAGATAAAGTCCTTATACCAGTGTACTGGAGGGGACTGGCAGACCATGTGAAGGACGCCTTGTCCACCAGGGAGATTCCCGCCACACTGGAGGAGCTCATTACCATTTCTACCCGCATCGACCTCCGTTTTAACGAGCAGAGGTTGGAGCAGACCCAGTGTAGGCAGAGGTTCTGGCTGGCGCCCACCTTCGCCAGACCTCATGAACCTTTCGTTCAGGCACACGATTCCCCTGAGGCCATGGAGGTTTCTCGAGCGAGACATAAGTCTCGGGCCGCTCGAGTACCTGTGATTTGTAATGTTTGCCAACAGTTAGGGCATTATGCTAATAAATGTCCACAGCGGTCGGGAAATCGCATCTAGTGACCATTGGAGGGGGTTCACTAGGCACAGCAGTACACGCCTCCAAGTTGTCCTTTAAGGGGACAATCAATTTAAGCTCATCCACTATAACAGTTACGCTTTGTGTGGACTCTGGAGCAGAAGGAAATTTCATGTCCTCTACCTTTGCTCTCCGCCACTCAATACCTCTGGTGATGCTCGCCAAACCCATGACTGTTCGAGTAGGGAATGGGTCGACACTGCCTTCACAAATCACACATCAGACCATCCCTTTCACGTTATCCATGTCCCCTTCCCATAAGGAGATTATCTCACTTCTTGTCATTCCTGAGGGAATAGACAAGATATTGCTGGGGATGCCCTGGCTCCGTTTCATTTCCCCACATATTGAGTGGATCTCTGGGAGGATATTGGGTTGGAGTGAGTCGTGTAAAGGCAGATGTATGAGGGAATGCATTCAGGTAGCTACTACAGAGATACCCGCAGATCTTACTTCCCTTCCCAAATACTATTGGGCTTATGCAGACGTGTTCTCCAAGAAGGCAGTGGAGATCCTTCCACCTCACCGTCCCTATGACTGCCCTATTGACCTCTTGCCTGGAGCAAAACCTCCTCGGAGACGAGTCTATCCCTTTTCTCTCCCGGAGATGGAGGCTATGTCTCAATACATTCAGGAAAATCTGGCAAGACGATTCATTAGGAAGTCAGTGTCACCTGCAGTGGCGGGGTTCTTCTTCGTTCAGAAGAAGAACGGAGAATTACGTCCATGCATCGATTACAGGGGTCCTAACGCCATTACCGTTAAGAATAAATACCCGCTGCCCCTGATTTCGGAGCTCTTTGATAGGCTACAGGGAGCAAGGGTATTCACTAAATTAGATCTGCGGGGTGCTTATAACCTGATTCGCATCCGTGAGGGGGACGAATGGAAGACGGCTTTCAATACCAGAGATGGGCACTATGAATATCTGGTGATGCCCTTTGGGCTCTGTAATGCCCCAGTAGTCTTCTGAGACTTTGTTAACGACATCTTCCGGGATATGCTTTCCACCTCAGTCGTAGTCCATCTGGATGATATTCTCATCTTCTCCCCAGATATTGACTCCCACCGGAAAGATGTCTGCAGAGTCTTCGACCTCTTACGGGCAAATTCTCTCTACGCAAAGTTGGAGAAATGTATGTTTGAGCAGGAGTCCTTACCCTTCCAGGGCTATATCATCTCTGCCCAGGGACTGGCTATGGATCCTTGCCAAACTACAGGCGGTGATGGACTGGCAAGAACCCCATTCTCTGATAGCGGTGCAGCGCTTTATGGGGTTCATTAATTACTATCATCAGTTTATTCCCCACTTCTCAACTTTGGTAGCTCCCTTGGTATCCCTCACCAAGAAGGGAGCAAATCCCAAATTGTGGTCAGAAGAGGTCTCCAAGGCCTTCACTTCTATTAAGTCCCATTTTGCTAGTGCTCCCATCCTACATCACCCCGATGTTGATAAGCCGTTTATTTTGGAGGTGGATGCCTCGTCCGTTGGTGCTGGAGCAGTCCTCTTCCAGAAGGATGCTCAAGGTCGGAAGAATCCTTGCTTCTTCTTTTCCAAGACCTTCACACCAGCGGAGAGGAATTATTCCATCGGGGACAGAGAGTTGCTAGCAATGAAGTTGGCCTTCTCTGAATGGAGACATCTGTTGGAGGGAGCTCGCTTTCCCTTCCAAGTTTTCACTGATCACAAAAATCTTGTGTATTTACAAACTTCCCAGCGGCTAAATTCCCGTCAGGCCAGATGGTCCTTATTTTTCTCCCGATTTCACTCCACCCTCCATTTTCTTTCAGGAGAGAAGAATATCCGGGCTGACGCTCTCTCTCGCTCCATCGTGTCTTCCGAGGAGGAGGAGCGGGAGCCGCGGCTTATTGTCCCCTCTGAGAGCCTGAGAATTGTAGCTCCGGTGTCGCTAGAGTCTGTGCCTCCCGGCAAGACTTTTGTACCATCTAATTTGCGACCGGAGGTTCTCTCTTGGGCCCATTCATCCAGGGTGGGTGGACATTTGGGGAAAAAAAGGACATCCGAGCTACTGGCGAGGACGTACTGGTGGCCGCATATGGTCCGGGACGTTGGAGACTATATTCGGGCATGTGTCTCCTGCACCAAAAATAAGTCCCCTCGTCAACGGCAAGCTGGGTTACTTTATCCATTGCCAGTGGCAGACAGGCCCTGGGAGATGGTCGGGATGGACTTTGTGGTAGGCCTACCCAAGTCTCGTAATTGCACCATCATATGGGTTATCACAGAAAACTTCTCTAAAATGGTGCACTTGGTACCGCTACCCCGGTTACCTTCTGCACGGGCCTTGGCGGCACTGTTTATTAGACACATCTTTCACTTACACGGTATGCCGGACAAAATTGTCAGTGACCGGGGTCCCCAGTTTGCGTCTCGGTTCTGGAGAGAGCTTTGTCGCCTTCTCAGTATAGAATTAAATCTCTCTTCTGCCTATCATCCCGAGACAAATGGGTTGGTAGAGAGGGCCAACCAGACCTTGGTCACATATCTGTGTCATTTTGTTTCAGCCAGGCATGATGACTGAGCATCTTTGCTACCGTGGGCGGAGTTTGCATTAAACAACGCCGTGGCTGATTCCACTGGACAAAATCCGTTCCTCCTTAATTACGGTCAGCATCCGCAGGTTCCTGTACCTATGCCCGTGTCTTCCACCGACTCCAGGGTGGCAGACTAGGCTGTGGAGGCACGGGACATTTGGGACCGCACTCAGGATGCCATTCTGGCCTCCAAGGAGAGGATGAGGTCCACCGCCGACGAACATCGATGCCCCGCTCCGACTTTTGCCCCTGGCGACTTAGTGTGGCTCTCCGCCCGTAACATCAGGCTGTGAGTAGAGTCCACTAAGTTTGCACCTCGCTTCTTGGGTCCCTTCAAGGTCCTCGAACAGGTCAATCCTGTGGTCTATCGTCTAGCCCTTCCGCCACAGCTGGGAATCACCGACACATTCCATGTCTCCCTCCTGAAACCCGTATACTTGTCCCGGTTTTCCGAGTCATCTGCCGGGACATCGGGTTCGTCTACAGACAACTATGAGGTGAATGCTATTTTGGGGTGCAAGGTGGTATGTGGCAAAAAGTTTTATTTGGTGGATTGGAGGGGTTATGGGCCTGAGGATAGGTCATGGGAGCCTGCTGAGTGTATTCAGGCTCCGCAGCTCATTGCTGCCTTCGAGCATAGCGACGCCCAAGGAAGGGGGGCCCCTAAGGGGGGTAATGTTAAAGGTCGAGTTCCCGCTTCTGCACAAGGGGAATCTCGAGCCATTCCCACTGCGGTCCTCCATCCATCTCCGGCCGCAGTGGAGCCTCCTCAGCAGAGACGTCGGTCGCAGCGTCTTGCACAGCCTAGTACTGTGCAGAGGTTTGCAGTTGCCTCTCCAGGTTCTGCTATTGTAGCCAGTACTGGTCAGCGGCGAGCAGACGTCTTTGGGACTAAGTCCTGCGTTTTCCCTTCTGAGCATGCTCAGGGTAAGATCTCTCATTGGAGATCAGAGGTCACATGCTCAGGTACTGCAGCAGCTCCCATTGGTCTGCCATGAAGGTCCTGAAATTGTTTGTGTTCTGGAAGGTCCTGTAGCTGCTGCTATAAAAGGTGTGCATGGCCGCTCGGCCGTGCGCTAGTATAAATTGCGTTATGTGCTTTGCACCCGTGTGATCATGCACGCATGTGGTTAGGGCTCCGCTGAAATAGGCCCCTAGAATACCGGCACCTCCGGTGAGGAGATTTGTATGCACGTGTTCAGGGCCTGGCTGAAATAAGCCCTAGGATACCGGCTACTCCGGTGAGGAGTTGCTTGTTTGCGTTGCTGACTGCATGACCACGGACTGCTATCAGCACAGCAGTTGTCTGTGTATCCCTGTGGTGTTAACAGGACACAGTCTCTATCTCTGCGTCTCTACCTCTGCGACTCTGTGGTGTAACAGAGTTCGCTTATACCGCCATATAGTGCCACAGCATCTATGTTTGCGACACTGTGAAGTAACAGAGTTCGCCTATACCGCCATCTTACTAGCAGCAGGCTCTGCCTGCACGGTGGACCCCGGGCTGCGAACGCACCCACTATTTATATTTATTTGGTGCGTTCCGCAGACCCTAACACCACGTGCTTCACAGAAGTTTATAATGCAGAGCCGTGAAAATAAAAAATCATTTTTTCCTCAAAAACTGATTTTTTTTAACCCGCAATTTTTTATTTTCACGAGGGTAACAGGAGAAATTGGACCCCAAAAGTTGTTGTAGAGTTTGTCCTGAGTACACTGGTACCCCATATATGGGGGGAACTACTGTTCGGGCACACGTTTGGGCTCGGAAGGGAAGTAGTGACGTTTTGAAATGCCGACTTTGATGGAATGGTCTGCGGGCGTCATGTTACGTTTGCAGAGCCCCTGGTGTGCCTAAACAGTAGAAACTCCCCACAAGTGACCCTATTTTGGAAACTAGACCCCGCAAGGAACTTATCTAGATATGTGGTGAGCACTTTGAATCCCAAGGGCTATACATAAGTTTATAACGCCCGGGCATGAAAATAAAAAAATCATATTTTTTCCACAAACATGATCTTTTAGTCCCCAATTTTTTTATTTTCCCAAGGGTAACAGGAGAAATTAGACCCCAAAAGTTGTTGTCCAATTTGTCCTGAGTACGCTGATATCCCATATGTGGGAGAAAACTACTGTATGGGCACAAGTCGGGGCTCGGAAGGGAAGTAGTGACGTTTTGAAATGCCGACTTGATGGAATGGTCTGCGGGCGTCATGTTACGTTTGCAGAGCCCCTGATGTGCCTAAACTGTGTAAACCCCCCAAGTGACCCCACTTTGGAAGCTAGACCACCCAAGGAACTTATCTAGATCTGTAGTGAGCACTTTGAACCCCAAGTGCTTCACAGAAGTTTATAACCCAGAGCCATGAAAATAAAAAATCATTTTTTTCCCTCAAAAAATGATTTTTTTAGCCCACAATATTTTATTATCACAAGGGTAATTGGACCCCAAAAGTTGTTGTCCTGTTTGTCCTTAGTACGCTGGTACCCCATATGTGGGGGGAACCACTGTTTGGGCACACGTCGGGGCTCAGAAGGGAAGTAGTGATGTTTTGTAATGCCGACTTGATGGAATAGTTTGCGGGCGTCATGTTTCGTTTGCAGAGCCCATGATGTGACTAAACAGTAAAACCCCCCAAGTGACCCTATTTTGGAAACTAGATCCCCCAAGGAACTCCTCTAAATGTGTGGTGAACACTTTGAATCTCCAAGTTCTTCACAGAAGTTTATAACGCAGAGCCGTGAAAATAAAAAATATTTTTTTTTCCACAAACATGATCTTTTAGTACCCAATTTTTTTCCCTAGGGTAACAGGAGAAATTAGACCCCAAAAGTTGTTGTGCAATTTTTTCTGAGTGCGCTGATACCCCATATGTGGGGGTAAACCACTGTTTGGGCACACGTCGGGGCTCAGAATAAAGGGAGCACTGTTTGACTTTTTGAACACAAAATTTGCAGCAATCAATGGTTGCGCCATGTCGCGTTTGATGACCCCCTGATGTGCCTAAATAGTGGACACCCCTCAATTCTAACTCCAAACCTAACCCCAACACACCCCTAGGCACAACCATAACACCTATACACCCCTAACCCTAATCCAAACCCTAATCATAACCCTAACCCCAACACACCCCTAACACTAATCCCAACCCTAACCACAAGCCTAACCCTAATCCCAACCTCAAAACAACCTTAACACTAATCCTAACCCTAACCCTAATTCCAACCCTAACCCTAATTCTTACCGTAACCCTAATTCTAACCCTAATGCTAAAGGCTAGGTTCACATTACTTTTTACCAGCCCATTCAACACATAGCGTTGACGGGCTGGTAATGGTATAGCATAACACGATCCCCATGAGTGTCACCAGCAAAGCACCCCACACCATCACACCACCTCCTCCATGCTTCACGGTGGGAACTAGCCATGTAGAGTCCATCCGTTCACCTTTTCTGCTTGCAAAGCAGTAATCAAAGCAAAAGGTGGCTACTTTGAAGAACCTAGAATATAAGACATATTTTCAGTTGTTTCACACTTTTTTGTAAAGTGTAATGTATAATTCCACATGTGTTAATTCATAGTTTTGATGCCTTCAGTGTAATTCTACAATTCTCATAGTCATGAAAATACAGAAAAATCTTTGAGTGAGAAGGTGTGTCCAAACTTTTGGTCTGTACTGTATATATTTTCTTTATTTTATTATTTGTCCCTACCTATGGGGGTGATAAAGGGGGCATTTATTTACTTTTTTATTTATTTTGATTACTGTGAGAGTTTATCACAGTGATCAAAATAAATGTATTGAATCTGCTGACCGGCAGGCTCACTGAAGAATCCCGGACGGACGCCGGGACAGATCCAGGGACACCAGAGGACTGGGGGAGCTGAGGGGAGCTGAGGGGGGATCAGAAGGCAAGGGGGAGCGGAGGCAAGGAGGAGGGGAGCGGACCGGAGCGCAGGGGAGCAGATAGTGACGGCGGTGACCGATCGCCGCCATCAATCAGTGGCGACAGCCGATCGCCGCCGTCACTCGATGTGAGGGGTGTCGGAACTCGGTATCCAGTCATGGCAGATGCCATGGCAGATGCTATTGCAGCATCGGCCATGGCTGGATTGTAATATTTCATCAAATTTCATTGGTGAAATATTGCAAATCGGTCTGATTGGCTGTTTCACTTTTAACAGCCAATCAGAGCGATCATAGCCACGTGGGGGTTAAGCCACCCCCACTGTGGTGATGCACAAAGGGTCTCGTTACTGCGGGTCGGGTGACCTTTCAGCGACCCCGGTCACCCTACCTGCAGGAACATGATTTATACCATGACGACTATGTCGGCGTCATGGGTCGGGATGCCACTAGTTTTCATGGCGCCGACGTCATGGGTCGGGAAGGGGTTAATACCACTGAGCGTGTGCTGTACAATTGGTTTATATCCCTACAGTTTGGGAAGCCATACCCTGTGATTGCAGATCGCAGAAGCCGCTGAAGAATGTGGGTCCATCCACTTTTGAGGCGAAGGATAAGTAAAGGGCATTTCCACCGTCTCTATTCGTCGCTGCGTACACATCCTGACAAGTTTTTTCAATATTGTTGAATGAGCCTTGGTACGTTCGATAAGTTGTTGAAGATTGTGCGCCCTGGGATCACCTTTCAGGACACCAGGATGCATCCAGCTATTTCTGCTGAGGAACGGCTTATCCTAACATTACGGTATGTTGATGATGTTTTTTACAACATAGCTACTTTCCTAGTGTTGTAACTTACTTATTGTTAACATATTGTCAGGAATGTTATTAGTACGCTTACCCATCTTAATTATTTGCTTGTGTATAACCCACAGAAGGCATGGCATCTCATTGCATTTACTGCATGCATGCTTTTATAAAGTGACCCATTGTAAGTGTTGGGAATGCTGTGCTTGTTGTTTGCTGTGCTGATGTGTACATGTTTGTCTTCTTTGTGTATTGCAGGTTCCTTTCCACTGGCCTGTCATACGCTGCTCTGCACTTAGAGTTTTTAATTGGCAAATCCACCATGTCAGGCATTGTCCGCTGTACTTGTGTAGAAAGTTGGTCCAGACTACATGAAGACGTCACGCCTGAGCCCAAAATGGCCGACTGGTTGAGGATTGCACGTGGATTTGAAGACACGTGCCAGTTTCCACACTGTATTGGAGCCCTGGACAGGAAGCACATTCATGTGCGGAAGCCGCCGAACTCTGGGTCCCAATTCTACAATTATAAACAATTTTTTTCTGTAGTCTTGTTGGCCTTGGTCGACAGACAGTACAGGTTTATAATTGTAGACATTGGGGCCTATGGAAGGACTGGAGACTCCAGAGTCTTCAATTCTTCCATTATAAGTCGGCGGCTACGCAATAACCAATTAGACCTACCACCAACACGTCAACTTCCAGACTCCAATCTGGAACCAATGCCTTATGTTCTTGTAGCGGATGAGGCGTTTCAATTGACACATCATGTTATGAGGCCATATCCCCGTCGCAATCTGGACTATCGGCGTAGAATCTTTAATTTTTGCCTTTCATGTGCATGACGATTGGTGGTGTGCACCTTTGGGATTCTTTGTGCCAAATGGCAGGTACTACAATGAGCCATTCAGCTGAGTGAAGCTAATGTCAATGTGGTAGTAAAAGCATGTGTGGTCCTACATAACTTCACTAGAAAGCATGATTGCTCCTCACATGATGTGGCTGACCTTGGGTCTGGTAATGTGTTTATGCCTATGAGACCACTCATCCCTCCCCGTCGTCCCTTTTCTGGCCTCAAAGTACGTGATGTGTTCACTAATTATTTTGTGTCCCCTGCGGGTGCTACTCCCTGGCAACAGGAGGCCTTATCTATGTAGTGTGCTTGTTTTGTTGTACCATAAACAAATTATTCTTGACCTTGTTGTTGTAGTGGTGTTCCTACTCTCCTGTTTGTTAGATGTTACACAGGACATCACAT
This sequence comes from Oophaga sylvatica, assembly GCA_033576555.1. Taxonomy (NCBI): domain Eukaryota; kingdom Metazoa; phylum Chordata; class Amphibia; order Anura; family Dendrobatidae; genus Oophaga; species Oophaga sylvatica. Next base: position 537,789,310 of record JARQOD010000001.1, read on the forward strand.
ATAATAATATCAACATACAACCAATGCGACTTAACACTTTTAATTACTGTATATTTTAGTCGCTCTCAAATAAAGCATAGTGGACAAATATGTCCTAAGGTTAACGTCACCTTTGTTTTAAAAAAATAACAATAGTAAACAATATAAAGGCACTCAAAAAGTAGTCAAACAATGTGTAAACAAATATGACCTGCAAGTTATGGTAGGTGGGGGGTGGTGAAGGTGGAGGTCCAGTTTGGGTGTTTTGGCTGGGTTGCTCACCAACCACTGTGTCACCCTGTGTAGTGGCAGACTGACCTGTCTGTTGTGGGTTTCTGCCAGGGGTTGGGGTAGGGGTACATTGGTGTGATTGGTGTGCGTAGTCCTGACTATAGGACTGCTCACTTTGAGTATACCCCCCAATATGCCCATGTCGACCATACCCATGTTCTGGCCAGCCTACCACATTGGGCATATTCAAGTGGGCATATTGGAAATGGCCACTATGTCCCATGTATTGTACCTGGGGAGGTACATTCTGGTAAGAAGCAGGTTGTGGAGTAGGAGCTGGTATCTGTTGGACACAAGGAGGAGGTGGAGGAGGAGGATGATGATGAGGAGGAGGTTGAGATGCTGAAGCACCCTCTAATCGATGCCTTCCCATCAAATGTAGTTGATTTTCTGATGAAAGCTGCCACCTTTCCAGAAAATCAAAGACAGTGTTGGGATCATTTGGTGGGGTGCCTGCATCAAGAACAATTTGTAGAGCACCTCTGGTCCGCAGTCTGTGCTCACGGGGAATCCCCTCAGATACCATGCCAGACTGCGTCCAAATGCCTCCTCCCCATCATCATGTGCAGCATTGGACAAATAATCCAGAATTCCTCTGTCCACCTGCCTCCTTGTCCCAAAACCAACTCCTTCTCTTCTGCGTCTGCCTAGCTGTGGAATCACTGAAGGTTGAGGAGACCCATCCTGAGGCCTAGAAGGGCTGCTGCTTATGGGATGCTCTTCTTGATTTGGAGCTTGGCTTTCTGATTCCTCAGCTGGTGGTGGTGGTGGTGCTGCTGCTGCTTGGGTGGATGTGGATGCTGCAGAGGAAGGGCCAGCCTCCTCAGCAACATCACCCACTGGGTCTATGACTACCTCCGAGTCAGAACCAGTCTCCCTCTCGGTAAGGTTAGACTCCGTGCTATATAGGAAAACAAATAATAAAATTAATATTTGAGATCAAAAGCAGTAATAGGCTTTCTACAGACATGCACTTACGCTCGCAGATCCATCACCGGAGCCAGAAAATTTAGCCGATCAAAATAGGTATTTTCTCTTGCTGCTTCGTGCCGCCCCACTACGGGCCCTCAGCTGCCTCTGCCTTCGATAGCAATCACGACAGCTGCGCCACCGCCTTGTCACTAGGGTTGAGCATTCCGATACCGAAACCCGGTTCCGATACCTGAAATCCAATGTAAGTCTATGGGAACAAAATATCGAATATTTTTAATTCCGATATTTTGTTCCCATAGACTTACATTGGATTTCAGGTATCGGAACCGGGTTTCGGTATCGGAATGCTCAACCCTACTTGTCACATCTGTCACTGCAAAGTTACACAAAAACAAAGGAATAACATTAGGTATATGGACTTGTAAAATACTTCACCAATCTGTAGCTATCAACATCCACATTATATTTGTTTGTGGTCTTATGTCTTCACACCAACACCACAAAAGTTGTATGGTATTCAGGGTGACAAACTACCATGATCATAGCAGAAGGGTACATGCATAGAAACATACGTGTGTGAGGTATGGGTAAAAACAACTAGCATAACTTTGGGGCAAAGCTTTGCCCTTAACAGACGGCCCACAGATGAAGTACATGAGCTACACATTTCATGTGTGCTCATTGTGGCTACAACCATTTGACACCATAAGTAGGTGACCATCATTGATGGATGTGAATATTGGGATGCTGTTTTTTTACACACATAACAATGTGGCATTGACATTCTAAATCGTTTCAGAGTAATTTTTGTTTTGGACAATATAAGCGGCGCAAACAAATATAGACAATTGCTGTTGGCAGATACAGTGAAATATATAAATTTTTTAATGGTTGTAATTATTGTACTTACTAATGCACTCTTGGTCCTTCTGAGATCTCTCCGCAAAATCGGAGAACATTTGCCCACATATTCGCCTCCACGCCGCCTATTTGCGTGACTTGTCTGAATAATGGGCATCTCGCTGGTCCCAAAGTTCTGGCCTCTCCTGGTCCAGAACTATCAGCATTTCGACGTTGATGTGGGTAGCCATGGTTCTGGATTCCGTGGAGGCGTTGTTCCTGTTTTTATTTGATATCTGCAAGCCTAATTAGCATGTGAAGCCTTCCTGACAATTCCTGATGCAATTTCCTGTCACCTGGAGAAGTCGTGCACGTAAAAAAAGGAAGAAAAAAAATCGGATGGTGGGAGCTGCTCCATAAATTAACATTGGTACGACTGCAATGCGATATTTCATCGCTTTGCAGTCGTCCGATTTTGTCGCCAGTGTGACCCGGCCTATTTCACACTGTTGGGATATGGCATGCTACACTGCTTGCCAAAAATTTGCTCTAACCAGGATAACGTCTATACGTCCTGGTGTCTAAGTTAAATAGAGGCAGCAAACTTCATATGAACAGAGGATTTAAAAAAAAAAATCCATAAGCTTGTGGATAACAAACTCAGCTAATCTCATTTTCACTATATCGAACTCTATCTTTTCATTGCTACACTCGCGTCTGTTAAAAGGCTGCAGTGTTGACATCATGGCTATACTTCACATGAGCTCCGTACCCAATCACTAGGCTCAGCCTTTTTTTGCTGATTACCATTGAACCATTGAGTTATGATATTACCAAAGCAGTCTGTCTGCAAAGAATGGAGCAGTAGAGAAATAGCAGCTTTATATCTGCTGGAAGGATGGGTATAGCTGAAAAAATAATTTAGAAAATCTTTTTAAGGGGCAAAAAACATATTGATTCACTAATATATTTAAACATATGCACTTATTAATGGACACCATATATCACACAGAAAAACTGATACGCACACTAACACTGATAAATATTGTCATAGAAAATATTAAAAATCCTTGAGGTCCCTCATGTCCCCTCCCTTTTTTCTTTCATCTATCTTGTGTCTTGAGGAGACAATGATTGGTGCCTTTATGTAAAATGGCGGTGACAGGTGTGATGCAGATTAATTAAAATGAGATGATTCTCTTTATGTCCAGGTGACTGCAGAGGATGTGTATTGTCCATAGAGAGAGAGATGGGAAAAGGTAATTAGGATCTAAGTGGATCAAATAAGATCTTGCACCCTTTTTAAATAGCTATGGTCACTGCACTTAAATAAATCAGCAAACAGTATGGCTCTTGGAGAAAATATGGAATATTGGATTTTCTATACATCCAATATTAATGAGACATACATTGTTGGCACTGGGATAACTAGATCAAAAATACACATATTTTCTCATAACTATGACCCCCTTGTAAAATCGTTTGTATATTTTTCGTAAACGCTGTCTCCCTTTGTATTAAATATAACATTTAATAGTTCTGTTCCTTCTGTTCTTTAAACTACGCCTCAAAGTGATAGCGCTACCATTTAAAGGTGTCTAGTCGACCAAAACAGATTTGTGATGGTGGCGAGTAGTCTGGGACATCTGGGAGTTAGCTGTGACTGTACTGGGGTGTGTACACATATTTCATATGTTGGAATCCCGAGGCGTATATGCCATACGTTCATGTTTAATTTTCTGATAGCCGGCTTAGTGGTGCGAATAGGCTGTAGCCCTCTCCATTGATCATCGGCCAGTCATGTAATTGTCTGGACGATAGGAGGCAGCAGAGAGCTGTTCACTCCCAAGATCACAGCGGGTGGTCCTCGTGACCTTCAAGGCCTGTGATATCAGGGATATGTTGGATTAAGAAAGTCCTGACAAATATTCGGATCCTTGACAAATTGGTGGCAAGCGATGGGATTTTATAGTACATCAGTGATCTGGTTTGAGAAATCATTCCTGTCACTGAAAACTTGCACGGTACTTACGAGAGTCCTGTGCAAGGTTTTAAGGAATCAGATTCAGTGTTTTAATATTTTTCATCTGGGACATTACTGTACGTGAAGCTGTTACACCCTCCCCTTCTCTTGTTTTTCTGTTCTATCTTTTATTTGACAATTATGGCTACGATGGGAGATCCCTGGTATAACCAGCAGACCAAGGACACTCATTGCCCTCTGTGGCTGAGACAGATTGTCTTCACGGGCAAAACCAAGCACCAAATGATAACAGAACTGTTGCAAGGTGCAGCAGAGCCAGTCCGTCACCAGAGCCCTGATGTCGCAGAAGCCAGCCCAAGCTCAGGTGGCGCTGCTGCGTAGGTCCGACCAGTAAATGTCATCCATACTTGCAACAAGAGTAGTGTGGACCCGATGGCCTTGGAGCAACTCCACGCAGACGTTGTGAGGGACGTGTCCAGCTGATTTAGCAACACCGACAGCCCCAGGCCAAGTGGAAGCGGGAAGAGCGACAGGCCCAGGCCGTGCAGGAGAAGAGACAGTACCGACTGGAGTTAGCCTGAATCCAGGTGCTGAGATTTTCCCCATACAGCAGTGAGTCCAGCAATGCCAATTGCTTTAAACCCTGACCCGAGCATTTTCCTGTAATGTACAAGGACGGGGACTTGGTCATATTTCTGCGAGGATTTGAAAAAGCCGGCAGACAGTACCAACTGCTTGAGGACCAGTGAGCCTGATATCTAACTCCAGGGCTCAGAGGAAAAGTTGGAGGTGTTTGCTTCTCTCCCTCGAGACCAAGATGGAGACTATGAGGCCATCAAGCAGGCCCTGATAAAAAAAGTACCAGCTGACTCCTGAGGTCTACGGGAAAAAGTTCCGAGCCCTCCAGCACGGACCACATGACAGCTACAGTGATGTGGTGGAAGGGCTCAGAACCAACTTTGAGCAGTGGGTCCAGGGAGTGTCCATCACCACCTTTGCGGATCTGATGGTGAAGGACCAATTTCTTCATCCTTGTCGCTCCGAGGTGCAACAGTTTGTGCTGGACCGGGAGCCAAAGGATGCTGCCAAGGCAGCACTGATCGCCAATGCATATGAGGAAAATCATACACCAGAGGTGCGGTGTTATGCTCACGCCCTGACTGGTCAGCGTGAGTATGGGGGGTGTGGCCCCACTGTGCCACAAACAGACTACCCTGGAAGTGGAGTGACTAAGCAGCTACATTGGTGTTCACTGGAGCCTCTGATGGTGAGGTCAGGCTTGTCCAGCAGGTAGCTGCCAGGTACCACTCCAGGGTGGTGTCTGGCTGTAGCTGCTGATCCCACTGGGGAACAGAACACTATGACAAGTGGGGGCAAGTACAGACAGGCATGACTGGTACTAAGACGGGCACGGCAAGTACTCTTGACAGACGGGCACGGCTGAGACACTGGCAGACAGGAGGGCATGGCTGAGACACTGACAGACTGGTGGGCATGGCTGAGACACTGGCAGACAGGTGGGCACAGCTGAGACACTGGCAGACAGGTGGGCACGGCTGGGACACTAGCAGACAAGCGAGCATGACTGAGACACTGGCAGACAGGCGGGCATGGCTGACACACTGGTAGACAGGCAAAATTGAAGAGAAAGATATGCCACAAAGCATTGGGAACACCCGTATAAAAGTATATAATTTTATTCAAAGGTACCAGACATTAATAAACAAGACACCAATACAATTAAAAACATTTAAAAACACATGAATTCCAGACCTGCCATAAGATAATGGCAACATCACCCCACACTTAAACCCACACAGCAAAAAATAATTATAGCTGCAACATATATAATAGCACATGGGAAAATGCACTGACAGAGGAAAAAAATCACAATATCTGAGAGAATGCACAGTAAATAGTAATTAATAAGAGAGAGACCCTAATGATTCACAGCACCATATGAAAGCACCAAAAATACATAAAAAAGGAGACATGTATACTTATGTGAGCCTAGAAAGAAACGCTTCTCCAAGGTGCAGCAAAATGATATGCCGGTTCCTAGAAGGTGGTGGACCAGAAAAAGAAGCCAAAGTGATCAGACATGTGCGTCATGAAACCCCATGAAAGCTGTGAAAAAATGAAGGAGAAAGGAAGGGGTAGGAGGAAACCCCACACGTATCGCCACACAGAAAGGTGGCTTCTTCAGGGGAAATGGTGTGCCTCATTTGTCAATGTCTGGGGTATATATACACCAATATCCCAATCAATTAAGTAGTACGTACCAAAATCCGCGCAGGAGAAAACATGGAAAGGATGGCATCGCGGCCATCTTGTCAGCGTCACAATAGTAATAAAGTTGGTTCAAGGGTTAAAAATTTTGAGTGCGCAGGTGCTGAGATGAAAACTGTGGTCTCTCTCAGTTTTTTTGTGGCCTGTCCAGCTGGTCGGGCATTTTGATTGATTTTTTACATCTTTATGCTACACTTTTTGTGTGTTCGGTCAACTATAAATTATAATAATATATCCTCTCTCACGTATATATATGAACGGTGCTAGGTTATCTGGGTTAAGATGATTCACCATGTTACTCATGCATGCGCTGTTACTTGTTCTTTATTTTTACGAGTGTTGCTGGGTTATTTGGGTCTATGTACTTAACTAAATGCAGCAGTGAGTTTTTTTCTCCTCTCTTTTTTTTTTCTCTCATTTTTTTTCTCTCATTATTCATGTCATTTAGACATTGTTTGCATGACTCAGCAATTGCTGGGCTATATTGTTTAACACACTTATTGCAATGATATGATGAATGACGTTTATGGTTTATCCCATTTTTGTCAACTTGAACTCACTTCAATACCTATGCATTTGCACAATTGTATGCATGTGCTGTGAATTAAGACTTGACCTAGCGTTTGCCTATCTTTCTATATGTCACATTTTATATTGTGATTTAAAAATTCTATGGATGTGATGTTATGTGTTTTTCATGACACCTCAGCGTTTTGCACATATGTTTGTTATTTTTATTAAGAGTTACATGATTCAATGATTCATTCTCCAGTGGATCTGCATTATATGATAGCTTACTAGCGTTGTTGGCATGGGCGTACCCACCGTGGGGCAGGGGGGGCAGCTGCCCCTCCCTAGAAGCAGGGGCACACAATGGAAGAGAGCGGAGAGAGCAGCACAATGCCGGCTCCCTCTGCCCCAGGTTGCAGAGCCTGTCTGTGTGCGCAGTGTACCATTCTGCTGTCTCACCAGAGGAGCTTCTTCCTTCCTTCCTTCCTGGCCGGCAGCAGCTGTAGTTTCACTTTCTGCCGTGCAGGCTCTGATTGTCTCAGCCACACTGGGTCCTAGTGCCCTCTGTGTGCAGACACTGGACACTTCCTGCTCCTGCCTCAGTCACTGCCTGCAAGCCTCATGGTAAGAGGGGATGGAATTTAATAAATTCATTCTGCTCAGGCATGTCATGGTCACTGTGGGGGGAATGTGAGAGGATGAGGGGTACTGTGGGGGAGGGGTACAGGGCACTGGGGTGAATGTAAGAGGATGGGGTATTGTGGGGGCTAGGGCACTGGGGGGGTTAATGTGAGAGGATGGGGGTATTGTGGGGGCTAAAGTGGGGGAGGGGCAACAGGGCACAGAGAGTGAATGTGAGAGGATGGGGTATTGTGGGGGAGGGAATACAGGGCACTGGTTGGTGAATGTGAGAGGATGGGGATATTGTGGGGGCTGGCGCACAGGGGTTGATGTGAGAGGATGGGGTATTGTGAGGGAGGGTGGACAGGTCACTGGGGTTGAATGTAAGAGGATGGGGGTATTGTGGGGCTAGGGCACTGGGGGTTTACTGTGAGAGGATGGGGGTATTGTGGGGACTGAAGTGGGGAGGGGCAGCAGAGCACTGAGGGGTGCATGTGAGAGGATGGGGGTATAGTGGGGTCAGTGGGACAGAACACTAAGGGGTGCATGTGAGACGATGGGCTGTTGGGGTGTGGGTGGGGGACAGGGGAGGTAGGGGTTTTTTTTTTACTTGTGAGCTCCTTAATACTTTAATAATAGATTAATATTTCAGTATTATTATAACAAGGGCATAGACATACGGCCGTATAACTCATGCGAGGATCGCACTGCAATCCTCGGACTTGCTGGTACCGCTCCTGACATGAGCGCGACTGCCATGTATAATATATGGTATATACAGCGTAGTGTCGCATACACTGCTTTATTATACAATATACAACAGTTCTAATGCTCCATACCTAATATGCAGGATAATGTACAGTGTATATGATGTAACCTGTATAAGATGCGACATTGGCTTGCCCCCCCCTAGTTTTGATCCTGGGTACGCCCATGGTTGTTGGGTTACCTAATTAATATATCTGGCTGAAAACAATAGTGTTGGAGTAATGCATATTGATTTGTATGTATTGCAACAACTACTACTGTACTGTTTGATATGTTGTGCATATTGTGAGGTTGTTAACAAAGTTTTGTAAAAAAAAAAAAAACCTCACTCACAGACAGGATGCCTCCTCCTTCTCTTCCTGTGTTATTGTAATGTTTTTCATGCTGCAGCCATAGCAGATATCAGGCTGATTACATTTCATGCTGTGTTGTAAGCTGTCTATACTGGATGTGAATAAATCGACATTCTCTGTTGCTGACTCCGGATGTTACGCTGGTTAATCCGCTGCTAACAGGTTATGGGCCCAGAGTTCCCAGAGTGCCCAGAGTCCTAGAGTCCCAGAGATCCCCAGAACACAAAGAAAAGAAAGAAAGACAGCAAAGATGGCCACCAGCAGCAGCAACTCCATGAAGTTTACAGTACCAAGTCTCACTAACCAGAACTATCAATCCTGGAATTCAAAGTGAAGATGCTGCTGATAAGGGAAGGTATGTGGAAATACACACAGGAGCCGAAACCTGACCCAGTACCACAGGAGTGGATAGAGATGGATCAGAAAGCACAGAGTACCATATCACTCAGCATAGATGATGATCAGATTGCTCATGTGTGTAAATGTGATACTGCAAGAGAAATGTGGGAGCAGCTGCAAAAGGTACATGAGAGGATTAATTTAAGCAATAAACTGTATCTTATGAGAAAACGGTACCAGTCTAAGCTACAGAAAGGCCAGGATATGCAGGAGTATATCAGGAGTATTCTAGAGCTTGTAGAACGCTTGAGAGGCATTGGGGAAGATCTGAAGGACTTTCATGTAATCGCATTACTGCTTAGTGGTCTTCCAGAGAGCTATGACACGCTTGTGACCGCACTAGATGCGCGCCCAGATGATGAGCTTACTCTGTATATGTAAGAGGGAAGCTTATAGATGAATATAAACGGAAGGCAGAATGTATAAGCACCAAGACAGAGTCTGCTTTACAAACACAGAGTCTATATGATAACAGAAAGCACCTAAAAGAAACACGTGAATGTTTTGTTTGCCAGAAATCAGGACATTTGAAAGCCGACTGCAGAGTTTGGAAAGCTAGAATGAATCAGCTGAAAAAGCAAAACCGTCAGCAAAGGGTTAAGAGTGCTGTGTCTGGAGAAAATGATTCTGTGAATACTAAAATTGCATTTACTGTCAGTGCAAATACATCAAAGCATGCATGGTGTATAGACTCTGGAGCAACTAGTCACATGACTAATAACAGAGACTTCTTTTCTAAGCTTAATCAAAATAAGTCAGAGAAAGTGATTATGGCTAATGGTCAGTACATGATTTCAGAAGGCATATGAGATGGTTATATTGATTGTCAAATCTCACCAACACAAAGCAGGAAGATCCCAGTAAAAGATGTGCTCTATGTGCCTAGTCTTGAGAGTAATTTACTATCTGTGAAGAAACTCACAAAACAAGGAAATGAAGTTACATTTAAGCATGATAGCTGCATCATCTCAAAAGAGGGTCACACACTAGCAGAGGGAAAAATCACAGATGAACTTTATCAGCTGAAATGTAAAGTGTGTGTATACTGCTCAACAAGAAGAGCACAATAACTGTATTCATGTATGGCATAGGCGTCTGGCACAAAGAGACCCAGAAGCAATAAGATAAGTTAGTTCAGAAGCAACTAGCTGATGATATCACAATTGATCTATGTAACCAGACAATGAAGTGTACTAGCTTAATCAAAGGGAAAATGTCTAGAAAAGCTTTTCCTAAGAGAAGTACTACAAGAACAGAACAGCCACTAGATTTAATACACACAGATGTCTGTGGTCCAATGAGCACTCAGACTCCTGGGAAGAAGAGATATTTTATCACATTTATTGATGATCATTCCAGATATACAGTTGTCCATCTGCTTCACAGCAAGATAGAAGTTCCAGAGAAACTTGAAATATATCTAGCTGAGGTATATAATAAATTTGGAAGAATGCCAAAGATTCTACGTGCAGATAATGGGACTGAATATACAAGCAATGAGACACAGAGCATTCTAAAGAAAAATGGAATCCTATTTCAGACCATACTGTACCGTACAACCCTGAGCAAAATGGTGTTGCGGAAAGAAGGAACCGAACACTCTGTGAAAGTGCAAGAAGTATGTTATTTGATGCAAATCTGCCTACAACATATTGGAGTGAGGCAATCATGACAGCTTGCTATCTTCAGAACAGACTACCAGGTAAAGCTACAGAGAAAACTCCATTTGAGCAATGGAACAGCAGAAAGCCAAAACTGCACCACATAAGAATATTCGGAAGTAAAGCATTTGTACATATTCCCAAAGAAAAGCGAACTAAGTAGGAATCTCACGCTAAAGAAGGTATCCTGGTAGGCTACAGTGAAACCCAGAAAGGTTATAGGATTCTACACCCAGAAACAAACAAGGTCACAATAAGCAGAGATGTAGTTATTGATGAGAACTTTGTATCACCCAAGTTTTGTGACATCACGCCAGTAGTCCAGCTGAAGTCACAATTACAAGACAACAACAAGGAGGATGTAGAAGTCTGGCTGGATTCTTCAACCACTGAAGGAACAACAGAAAAATCAGAAGAATCTGAAATCAGAAGATCGTCAAGATCAAACAAAGGTATACCAGCTAAAGGTATACCAATTAAAACGCCGTGAGGCCTACTGGATCCACACCCTGGATACTATGTCACCCAGGGGTTTGAATCGTGACTATGATTTATTATCTTTTGTTTGAATCTGTTATTTCACTTATGTGACCATTTCATCTTAACCATACCTTGAATTATGTGGCCACATAGGTTGTCTCCTCTGTTGGTATATATGAATGTACATATTATCTTATTCTGTACCTTTAATAGCAAGCACCTTTTTGTCCACCATCTAACATCTCTTATGTATGTGCCGCCCAAATAAGAGTCTGTCTCTTATATATTCATATTTATGTCTTATGTTCTATATTTGTGCTTCTGCCCATTTCATCTCAACAATGTATATCTCCATTTGAATTTTATTCATTGTATTGAGCCATAATTGTCTACTAATTTATCGCTTTCTTCTCTTTAGAGCCGACTATACTAAAGAGACAATTATTCTCATCATCTGGTGCTCACACACTCGAGCACACCACTATCGGCTCTGCTATATCTCGGCTTCACTCCTGGAACGCACCATTTGCTCTTTGACACACACAGCTATTACCTTCCACATGGACTCTTCCGGTTTCACAACCGACTCAGCCATTGGCTGATTCAGCGGTTACTCCGCCCCTTTCCTTTTTCCTCCCCTCACTTGCGATGCCAGCTAGCTGCACACATGGACTTGCGGTGGATGCTGCGTCCTACCCACAGCTGCCTCTTTCTGTGACCGGAACTTACAACTTCATTCAGGTATGGCCCTTAACGTTCCTCACCAGCCGATTAGCAAAACTTCGTGCACATTTTTCATAGCATTGTGTACTGAGCCACTGTTACATTACAGGTCTCAAATCCTCACCCCTGTATAGGGTTACTGCTTACAAGTTACCTGGTATGTAACGTCTTGTAATCACATTTCTGCACCTATGAGCTGCTTCTAGTCCTTATCACATCACATTTCCCCTTTTTTTTCACCAGACCTCACCATTACTTACCGTCTCTGGTCATTAGGGCATAATTACCCTATCCCGGTACATTATGGTATGTCTCATCATTGAATTTATCTATTCCGGTCTGATCTCTGTATTAGAATTTTTTGAGCCTAAGCTACATTTCTGAGAACGAGTTCTGTTTCTACTGACCATATCTTCTGTATATACTTTGTTTATTTTCATTTTCTTATTATTATTTTGTCTATGTAGTGACTGATGAAGGTCTGATTGTTAAGACCGAAACGTTTCTTTACTACCGTGGACTACATTAAATTTTCACCATTTACATTAAGTTGAGTGCCGAGTTTATTTTTAATAAACGTCTATCCTACATTGTCAAGACACTACCTGAGTCAGAGCCGCAGTCATGGGATGAAATGCAAGGACTACCTATCCATGAAAGAACAAAGTGGATTGATGCCGCTAATGAGGAAATCAAGTCGCTTCATCAACTCCAAACTTGGAAACAGGGTGGATGAAAATCAATGATTTTTTTAAAAAATCAAAAAAATCTGATTTTTTTGATTTAAATCGGATTTTTTTCAATAAACTGCTTTTTGAGGAAAATATTTTACCATCCAAAGGTTCTTCCATCATGAGATAAAGCTGAGTTGTTTAACTCAGTAGAATAAAGGCTGTATATGTGTAACATTCACAATGCCATGCTCTTCCAGAGGTTTCTGTAGGATTAGTGGGAAGTTTCTCTCCTCGCTTTACTTACGCAGTTCTCAAAACTGAATTTGACTCCGCAGAGGTCCCAGCCTCTTCTTCACGGCAAAAATGTTACAACATGAACAGAGTTGAGAAAAAGACCTAAATCCTATTGTTCTACAAACCTATATGAATACAGAATCAACCCCTTCAGTGCCAAGTCCAAGAAGTTAGACAATATGTTTCTGATTGTTTGGAGTGGAATAGATCTGCACAACACAAGAAGAATGTGAATCTAAGTGTGAGGAGGCGGAAGGGCAAGCAGACAAGAAAATGAAAGTGAAACTTTGAGCACAATACTGCAGCATAGCCACAGACAGACAAGTCTGGATCTGTTTGTATGTACGATCTGAGGTTTATTACATTCTTTCCTTATAATGGCAGCAGGCCGTAAAAGAGACCCAGTTTGGGAATATTTTAATGAAGCTCCTTCGCATATCGGTAAGGCAGGCATGCGTGCAAAGTGCAAACGATGCAACAAAGAGATGCAAGGCCTGGTGGCGCGAATGAGGCAACATCATGAGAAGTGCGGTGATGAAGATGACCAAAGAAACACTTCTGAACAGGCAGGATCTTCAGGTTGGTAAACATTTTTATTGAATCCTATTTCTAAAGACTGAACTGTCATGTGTGAGAAAAATTATATTTCTTATTATTACTGCATGTTACTGTCATTTGGTACAGTTATGAAGAAAAACAAATATTCCTTTTGGGGCAGTGCTGTGTTGTGTACAATAAGCAGAAATTGTATAAACAATAAAATAACAGCATTGACTTTTTTTGTTTAGGGGAATTCATGGATTCTGGAAACTATCCACCTCCAAGATCACCATCATCCTGTTCTACAGTTTCAGAGTTATCCATCCAGGATAGTGCTTCATTAGCAGCAGCATCATCATCAGACACCCACAGCCACATATCACCATCACCCAAAAGGAAGAAAAAACCTTTACCTCCTGGAACCACCATAGATAGGTTTGTGATAAGAACTAGCAGATTAGAAAAAGAGTTGATTGATGAAAAAATTGCCCAGTTTATTTATGCAACAAACTCTTCTTTCCGTCTGACTGAGAACCCACATTTCATTAATATGGTTCAGTCACTGAGACCAGGATACAGTCCACCCAGCAGAACTGATGTTGCAGGGAAACTGCTGGATCAAGTGTATGACAGAGAAATAGAGCAATGTGCAACAGCTCTGGAGGGTAAAATTGTTAACCTACCTAAGTATTGATGGGTGGAGTAATGTCCACAATGATCCTATTGTATGTGCTTGTATAACAACAGAAGAAGGTAAAGTCTTCCTTGCACAAACAACTGATACATCAGGAAATGCACACACAGCAGAATACTTACAAGAAGTGGCTTTAAAAGCTATAACAACATGTGAACAAAAAATCAAATGTCTACTACGCAGTTTGGTCACTGACAATGCTGCAAACGTATCCAAGATGAGAAGAAATTTAGAAGAGCAGGGAGGGAATACAAAGCTAATAACATATGGTTGCAGTGCTCATTTGCTGCACCTCTTAGCCAAAGACTTAAGTGTTCCAGAAATAAAGGCTAATGTTGTTGAAATTGCTAAATACTTCCGTAATAATCATTTTGCTGCGGCAGCTCTGAAAAGGATGGGTGGAACCAAGCTAACGCTCCCACAAGATGTTAGATGGAACTCTGTGGTGGACTGTTTTGAGCAGTATATCAAAAACTGGCCTATTCTGATGACACTTTGTGAAGAAAATCGAGATAAAATAGATGGCACTGTCACAGCCAAAATCCTCAACATTGGGCTTAAGAGAAATGTTGAACATATGCTGAGCTTCCTGAAACCCATCTCTCAAGCTTTAAACAAAATACAGAAAAATAGCTGTTTTATTGCGGATGCTGTTGAAATTTGGAAGGAACTGAGTGAACACTTAAAAACAGAACTACACATGGACAGAATTAAATTACAAGCAGTAAACAAACGAATGGGACAAGCACTGACTCCAGCTCATTTTTTGGCAAATATTGTCAATATCCAATATCAGGGTCAAAACCTAAGTGCTGAGGAAGAGGAGTTAGCTATGACATGGGTATCCAGCAATCATCCATCTTTAATGCCAACTATAATAAACTTCAGAGCTAAGGGGGAACCATTCAAGAAATATATGTTTGCTGAAGATATTTTAAGGAAGGTCACACCAGTAAACTGGTGGAAGTCACTTAAGCGCTTGGATTTAGAGACTATTCAAGTAATGATTTCACTTTTAACCGCAGTAGCTTCTTCTGCAGGCGTTGAAAGAATATTCTCTTCCTTTGGACTCATTCATTCTAAATTGAGAAATCGGTTGGGACCCAATAAAGCAGGAAAGCTTGTTTTTCTTTTCCAGATTATGAATAGGAACAAAGAAGAAGATGATGATGAAGATGACGACGAGTGAGCTACAGAGGGCAGCAGGGACAGTAGTATTTAAGTTTTTCATGTGTCGGCTGGGCTGACAGTCTAAGTTTCTTAAAATATATATATATATATTTTGTTTAGCCAAATTAGTTAACAAACATGGATGTTTGTTTAAGCAAATAACTTATGCTGTAATGTTGTTATTGTTTCAGTTGAATAAATCTATTTAAATTGTTATTAAGGTCAGAATTATTTTTCTCCTTCCTAAGTACAACAGAACAGTGGTGTCCAAATATGAATGATTAACCCATTAAACTGGGGAGAAAAAAGTAATATAAAAAGTGATTCTAAAAATCTTCATCTACTTGCATGTTAAAGTAACAAGAACTAGTTTAGGTAGAAACTTTGATTTAAATCACTGATTTAAATCAAGCCTTACTGACTAGTGATTTAAATCGTGATTTAAATCGTGATTTAAATCAGTTTGATTTAAATCAAATCCACCCTGCTTGGAAACTCACCAAGCTACCACAGGGCAAAAAGGCAATCAAGTGCAAGTGGGTCTTTAAAACCAAATATGACTCTGAAGGTAAAGTCCACAGATTTAAAGCAAGGTTGGTCGCAAAAGGATATTCTCAAAAGTATGGCGAAGATTACGATGCTACATTTGCTCCAGTCGCTAAACAGACTACGTTCAGAGCTTTGTTAGCTGTAGCTGCTGTACAAAAGATGTATGTCAGACATTTGGATATAAAAACTGCTTTCTTAAATGGTGACATTGAGGAGGACTTATACATGACTCAACCTGAAGGTTATGTAAAAAGAGGTGAAGAGAATCTTGTTTGCAAACTACAAAAATCTCTCTATGGTCTTAAGCAATCAGCAAGAGCATGGAACACCAAGATGAATAAAGTCTTGTTGGAAGAAGGATTTAAAAGAGGTCAAGCAGATCCATGCTTATACACAAAATATACAGATGGAAAGTGGATGTATTCTCTTATATGTGGATGATGTGATTGTAGTTCATCAAGAAGACGCAGAAATTGGAAAAATGACTGAAATTCTGAATCAACATTTTGAAACAAAAGACCTTGGAAGTGTGACATATTATCTAGGAATCCAAATCCAGCGAGAGGAAGATGGGAGTTTTCTTCTAAACCAAAGTGCAAAAATTAATTTGATTCTGAATCAATTTGGAATGTCAGAGGCCAAAGGTATATCAACCCCAATGGAACCATCCTACCTGAAGCTGGAAGAAGAAGATGACCTGTTGCCTAACAATGAGAAATATCGTCAGGCAGTGGGGGCACTTCTGTACATATCAAGTATGACTCGATCGGATATCACAACAACAGTTGGAATCCTTTGCAGATATGTGGAAAAACCATGCCAAAGAGACTGGAATGCTGTTAAAAGACTTCTGCGATATTTGAAAGAAACGCAAGATGTAAATTTAAAACTATCTGCAGCGGGAGATCTAGAACTTACCGGCTATGTAGATGCGGATTGGGCTGGTGATTCGCGTGATTGTAAATCCACAAGCGGATACTTGTTTAAAGTTGGAGAAAGTTCAATCTCCTGGTCTAGTAGGAAACAAGTTTCTGTTGCCTTGTCATCCACAGAAGCGTGGTATGTGTCCGCAGCCTATGCAAGCCAGGAGGTCGTTTGGCTAAGACAATTGATGGACGATCTTGGCAAACCGTCAACTCAGCCGACGGTGATTTATGAGGACAACCAAGGATGCATTAAACTTGCATGCAGTGAAAAGATCAGTGCTAGAACCAAGCACATTGACGTCAGACACCATCATCTACGTGATTTGATAGATCGTGGCATAATTCAGTTTGTCTATTGTGAAACTGATAAGATGCTAGCTGACATTATGACAAAGCCATTGCCACGAGCCAGGTTCCAAGAATTGAGAACCACAATGGGAAAAAGAGGATAAGTAGTTGTTGAGTGGGGGTGTTGGAATAATGCATAATGCATATGTATTGCAACAACTACTACTGTACTGTTTGATATGTTGTGCATATTGTGAGGTTGTTAGCAAAGTTTTGTAAAAAAAAAAAACCCTCACTCACAGACAGGATGCCTCCTCCTTCTCTTCCTGTGTTGTTGTAATGTTTTTCATGCTGCAGCCATAGCAGATATCAGGCTGATCACATTTCATGCTGTGTTGTAAGTTGTCTATACTGGATGTGAATAAATCTACATTCTCTGTTGCTGACTCCGGATGTTACGCTGGTTAATCCGCTGCTAACAAATAGTGAACAATGTTTACTGTCCACAATTTATGCCACATGGATTTGTATTTTTCATCCATGTGGATTTAATGTGCCGTATTGTTGAATATACCCAGGTAATGTCTGATTACGCCCATCATTTATGTCACTCTGACATGCGCTGTTACAAAGATTTCTCTCAGCACCTGCACATTTAAAACCTTTGCACCTTTTGTATTATCACTGTGATGTTGATAAGATGGCTGCATTGCCATCTTTTCCATTCAGGAATTTGTGCACATGTGCTGTGGAGGAGGGTTCGTCTCAGCACCTGCGCACTCAAAATCTTTAACCCTTGAACCAACTTTATTACTATTGTGACGCTGACAAGATGGCCGCAATGCCATCCTTTCCATGTTTTCTCCTGCGCTGATTTTGGTACGTACTACTTAATTGATTGGGATATTGGTATGTATACCCCAGACATTGACAAATGAGGCACACCATTTCCCTGAAGAAGCCACCTTTCTGTGTGGCGATACGTGTGGGGTTTCCTCCTACCCCCTCCTTTCTCCCTCATTTTTTCACAGCTTTCATGGGGTTTCATGACGCACATGTCTGATCACTTTGGCTTCTTTTTCTGGTCCACCACCTGCTAGGAACCGGCATATCATTTTGCTGCACCTTGGAGGAGCGTTTCTTTCTAGGCTCACATAAGTATACATGTCTCCTTTTTTATGTATTTTTTGGTGCTTTCATATGGTGCTGTGAATCATTAGGGACTCTCTCTTATTAATTACTGTTTACTGTGCATTCTCTCAGATATTGTGATTTTTTCCTCTGTTCAGTGCATTTTCCCATGTGCTATTATATATGTTGTAGCTATAGTTATTTTTTGCTGTGTGGGTTTAAGTGTGGGGTGACGTTGCCATTATCTTATGGTAGGTCTGGAATTCATGTGTTTTTAAATGTTTTTAATTGTTTTGGTGTCTTGTTTATTAATGTCTGGTACCTTTGAATAAAATTATATACTTTTATACGGGTGTTCCCAATGCTTTGTGGCATATCTTTCTCTTCAGTTTTGCTAGTGTTTTTTAATATGCCTCTGGTGAACCCCTTTCAGAAATAAGATTCGTAGTGGTGCCCTCCTGTTTGGTTGTTTTTGACTGGTAGACAGTCAGGCACGGCTGAGACACTGGCAGACATGGCTGAGACACTGGCAGAAAGGTGGGCACGGCTGGGACACTGGCAGACAGGCTGGCACAGTTCAAACGAAAGGGGCAGGAACAGACTCGGTCGGGACATGAACAAGGGCAGGCACGACTGGTACTAAGACGGGCAAGGCAAGTACTCTTGGCAGACAGGCAGGCACGGCTGAGACACTGGCAGATAGGCGGTCACGGCTGAGACACTGGCAGACAGGCAGGCACAACTGAGACACTGTCAGACAGGCAGGCACGGCTGAGACACTGTCAGACAGGTGGGCACGGCTGAGACACTGGCAGACAGGTGGGCATGGCTGAGACACTGGAAGACAGTTGGGCAGGGTCGGATTTAAGAGGTGGGTGGCCCGGGGCCCATTTTGGAGGGAGGCCCATTTTTCAAGGTGTTGCAATTTGTAATGCAAAAACACAAAATGAAACGAAAGCAAGTTTATTTACAAAAATCGTTTACGCAGAGTAATTCAGGTAAAATCATTCATGTTTTCCAATCCAGGCACTTTCCTTGATTTTCGTGCTGCAAAATCACTAATGATGTCAGTAAAGTCCAATTCATGCAGTATATCTGACTCGATGCTCATGATAGCCAAATTTACAAGTCGTTCCTGCTTCATGGATGTCCTTAATCGGTTTTCAACTAATTTGAGTTTTGAGAAGGAATGCTCGCCACTGCAGTTTGTTACCATCAAAATTAGATATATCCTTAGAGGTATCTCAATATTTGGGAAGATGTCCTGCACACCCTTTTCCATGATAAGCTTGCACATGAAAAATTCAGTGCTGATATCTTTTGGCTCCTCGTCTGTGAATAAATTGGCAAATGTTACAAACTGACATAGTTCATTGATAAATGTAATGTCCAAGTCATCTGAATAAGACCTGACGAGTTGCTCTGCTGTGGCCTTAAGCTCGTCTGAAGACAGTTCTTTCAGATGGCTAAAAAAGTTAAACAAAATTTCATCTGATCCAATCTGAGGGAGCGATCATATAGCTGAATAGGTAGCGCCTAGAAGCTTCTGTTGGGATCAGAGAAGGCTGTCGCATGCCATATAGCTAAGCATTAGGTGCAGGGTACTAAGGAAGTCTGACTAGCCTGATCAGTGGATGCTGACACAGGACAGGTGCCATGACTCTGTCGCTTTGCGCCAGCCACTGAGATGTAGGACCGTATCCAGGTCCTTACACTTTCAATAGTTTCTCTTTTGTTAAATGCTCCTTTTCATTAAAAATGGTTCACAGCAAAGAGACGTGTATTTTACATGTTTTGAGATATTTATCCTTATATTGGTGGGAGGCCCCCACTTGGGGGGTGGCCAAGGGCCCGAGCCCCTTGGGCCCCCCTAAATCCGGGCCTGCATGTGGGCACGGCTGAAACACTGGGGCACAGTTCAAACGGAAGGGGCAGGAACATACTCGGTAGGGACAGGAACATGGGCAAGTATGAGTGGTAAATGGGAACAGGAAGGACCTATTCAGACTGGAGAAGCTGGGGCTGGTTCAGGAAGGACACGAACAGGACAGACATAAGTGGTATATGGGAACAAGTAGGGACCTGTTCAGACTGGAGAAGCTGGGGCTGGTTCAGGAAGGACAGGAACACGGACAGACATAAGTGGTACTTGGGAACAGGTAGGGAACTGTTCAGACTGGAGAAGCTGGAACTGCATGGAGTGGAGCGGGAGTAGAGCAGAGCCGCAGGTTGCGGAGCAAAGGGAAAAGCCGCAGGTTGTGGAGCAAGGCAGAATCGCAAGGAGCGGAGCATGGCAGAACCGCAAGAGGCGGAGCAAGGCAGAACCGCAAGAGGGGAGCAAGTGCAGAGCAGAACCGCAGGTAGGCGGAGAAAGTGCAGAGCAGAGCTTCTGGGTGCGGGGAGCAGAGCCGCTAGGAGCGGCGAGCAGAGCCGCTAGATGCGGCGAACAGAGCAGAGCCGCTAGATGCGGTGAGTACAGGAAAGTCGCTAGGTGCAGCGAGCAGAGCTGCTGGGTACGGTGGGCAGGGCAAAGTAGCTAGGTGCGGCGAGCAGGGCAAAGCCGCTAGGTGCTTCGAGCAGTGCAAAGCCACTAGGTGCGGCGAGCAGAGCAAAGCCACAGCAGACACAAGGATACACACAGCAGGGGGGAAAGGCTACAGACAATGATACAACAGCCACAGAAATAGGACTTAGTACAGACAAGGTCAGATACAGGAAGAGGTACAAGAACTAATGACTAAGGATTGGGTATTCTGCCCCCAAGGTGATGGACTAAACAGGAGACACAAGAAACAGGCACGGAAACAAATCTGGGTATACAGCCTCCAGAGAAGGGGGAAAACAGGACAGGACCTGGCAGCTCAGCAGCAAGACACTCACTAAGATAAAGCATTGCTCAGGCATCCTCCTATGGACGAGGCTGCCTTAAGTACCTGCTGCCTCATGGCAATTGGCTGGGGACACCTTTAGGAAGGTTTACACTCTCTATAAGACTCAGGAAGTTCCGGAGCCTCCCCTATGCACACAGCCAGGAAGTATGCAAAGAGCAGGCAGGAGACATGAGGTACAGCATTGAGCCGGCAGAAGACAGGACTCACAGCATGGCCCGAGTACTGATTAAACTAGTGTGTAAGGCAGGTGGGGGATGGGAGGCCATACAGGGATGCTGGCAGGCTTGTTACATGCGGAAGTCAGCAGTCACCAACTGGAAAGGGGCTAAGACAGCTACCACCCTCAGTGTCCCTGCCAGTCGGCCCTCAGGGGGTCTGGCCCCATCTTCCAGACCCGGCTTGCATATGACTCCCGGCGCTGCTATACCTGCTATACTTCAGTCTTGTCTGCCCAGAGAGGCAGAAGATGAACCCCACACCTGAGGCCCAAGGACCTAGTGTAGCCATTCTTTTTGTGGTTACAGCTCTTGGGAGAGCCCGTGAGAATTTGCAACAAGTCACTGTGGGCAACACTATTACTATTGGTCTTAAGGACACTGGCGCAAAATGAACTCTCGCAAACCCTGAGTTTGTGTTACCACAGGAACTCATTCCCTGACTGTCACCGGTCTTGGGGGTGTTCACCGTCTTTACTGATGACCCAGGTTTTTTTTGGTTGGGGTGCGGGGAGGGGAATAAGGGAAATGGGCTGTCGGAGAATCTCCCCACAAATGTTTTATTGGGAACTGATCTGGGACGGTTTGTTGCCCGATGCATCCCTGACAAACCTCCCAAATCTGATATGTCATGTGATGCAAGTGTCCATAATGTTAACGTGATGCATAATAATAATATTATTATTAATAATAATAATAATTTTACTTCTATAGAGCCAACATATTCCGCAGCACTTTACATTATAGAGGGGACTTGTACAGACAATAGCCATTACATCATAGCAATAAACACATAGATCAAAACAGATACCAAGAGGAACGAGGGCCCTGCTCGCAAGCTTATAATCTATAGGGAAAAAGGGGAGACACGAAAAGTGGATGATAACAATTGCTTTTATTGTTTGGACCAGCCATAGTGTAAGAATCGGGTGTTCCTGTTGCTGCATGAACCAGTTAACAGTCTAAATACTAAACAGTACAGACATAGAGGGCTATTAAATGTGAGAACATGATGTGAGGAACCTGGTTATGGTAAAAAATTTTGAATGAGCCACACAGGGATATTTAGATTAATGCATTGAGGCGATAGGCCAGTCTGAACAAATGCGTTTTTAGGGCACGCTTAAAACTGTGGGGATTGGGGATTAATCGTATTAACCTGGGTAGTGCATTCCAAAGAATTGTTATGTGAAAAGTCTTGGAGACGGGAGTGGGAGGTTCTGATTAATGAGGATGTTAACCTCAGGTCATTAGTAGAACGGAGGGCATGGGTAGGGTGGTAGGCTGAAATGAGGGAGGAGATGTAGGGTGGTGCTGAGCCATGTAGTGCTTTGTGGGTGAGTGTAATAAGTTTATACTGAATTTTGAAGTGGATGGGTAACCAGTGTTAGGACTGGCACAAGGTAGAGGCATCGGTATAACGATTGATGAGGAATATGATCATAGCTGCAGCATTCAGGACGGATTGGAGAGTTTGGTAAGAGGGAGACCGATTAGTACAGAGTTACACTAGTCCAGACGAGAATGAATAAGAGAAATAGTAAGAGTTTTTGCAGAGTCGAAAGTAAGAAAGGGTCGAATTCTAGAAATGTTTGAGGTGCAGATAACAAGAGTGAGCCAATGATCTGATGTGGGGGGTGAATGAAAGCTCAGAATCAAGTATGACCCCAAGACACCGGGCATGTTGCCATGGAAATGGCAATGTCGGGCATAGGTAGAGGGAGGAAACACGAGGAGTTCAGTTTTTGACAGGTTCAGTTTCAGATAGAGGGAGGACATGATGTTAGAGACAGCGTGTGTGTGGTGGTAAAGGAGAACTCAACCACATCACGCTGCGGGGTGATGTCACTGAGGATCCCCTAAAATGAGCCAGCATAAGTGTTAAGAGCGATGTGAGTAGACACGGAGATCATGAGGCTAGTGATCCCATGCAGCTAACCAGTGTCACGATAAACTGTGACATGGCCGGAGGTAGCTGACATAAGATTGGCACAGCTCCTGAGGTAATGGTAAAGGATGGGGTGAAGCACAGGGATCATGAGGAAGGTGGTCCAGTGAAGCTGATCAATGACACGATGGACCGTGACGTGGCCAGTGGTAGCTGCCCCCCAGTTAACAAAGCCTCTAAGGTAAAAAGGAGGCCAGAGAAGGTCTTATCTCCAGCTAGTCCGGGGTGTGGTAAGGTATGTCCTAAAGCAAAGCAGGGTGAGGGAAATGTGTGTCTCACTGTCTGTCAGGAGGATGGGGAAAAGGTACCCCTAGCCTTTCAGAGTGGTGGGAAAATTGAACCCAGAGTTGATGAGGGTGGTGTGCAGGTATGTCTGTCGGACAAATAGGAAAATGTTATCCCCCCGGGAGACAGCCTGTCAAGGGTCTTTTACCCGTGGCCCGAGAGCCCAGAACACAGAAAATGTCCTGTCTTCTGGACTCTCATCATCAAGTGGGGTAACAGGACCTGTGATTAACCCAGAACAGGTCCCAGGGGATTCCTGTAAGTTTGTGGCCTCTGCATAACTTCTGGCTACCCTAGCCAGGAGTCCCAGACCTGTCCGCAATCGCTGAGTAACCCCCCAGAGAAGTCTATCTCCAAATCCTCAATGGATAGGGTATTATGGGATCTGGAAGGATGTACCGTAAGGTAGGCTTGAGCGGCGATCTGTTTATCGGCCCTACACCACCTCAAAAAGGGGGCGGTATTATAGAAAATATTAAAAATCCTTGAGGTCCCTCATGTCCCCCCTCCTGTTATGATTTGGTAGCTGAGGAGTGCAGGTAAAAAAGGCAATACACCAGAGCAGTTGGAATCTATGAGATTGCAGTACCCTGACTAACCACCACAACTAGAGGCAGCCGTTGAGCGTTCCTACGTTGGTCCTAGACGCCTCGTCACAGCCTGAGAAACTAACTATACCTAAAGATAGAAAGAGGAAAGCTATCTGCCCCGGAGCAGATCCCCAAAGAACATAGAAAGCCCCAAACATGTAATGGCGGTTAGACAAGAAGAAATACTGACACAGACAGAAAATAGTATGAGCAAACGTTGGGGCCCAAACTATCTAAATAGAAAAGGTTAGGAAGGGCACTTACTGCAATCCCAAAAAACCCTGAAAAGCACCAACACTACTAATTTCAAAAACACCTGAGATCACACGACCTCTACCACCTAAATTAGTTCTCTGGTGTAACAAAATCAAAACAGCAGCCACTGAAAAAACTGGAAAAAGCAAATGTACAAAACATCAGTGGCTGAACTAAACTGAGAGGGCAAAAGCCCCGGAGGGGACCCTGAAGGCCCCCACAGAAGTGCAGGACAAAATGCAAAAATCAAGCACAAAAACAAAAAGAAGAAAAAGTCTTATCTGTTAGCAGGAGATGCAGACACGACACAGCAGGCTACAAAGGAAACAGGAATCAAGGATTGAGACCAGAACAATTGATCACCGGCAACCCTGATGGGAAGGCGACTCCCTTAAATAAGACCAGCCAGTAACACCTGATTCCCAATCCTCACAATCTTCACTGGACAGTCCAGTACCGCTTGTAACCACCAGAGGGAGCCTCTGCTCAGAACTCATTTCAAGTCCATTCACAACAGTACCCCCCCTTGAGGAGGGGTCACCGAAAACCCCTTTCTTGAGCAACCAGGTCGGTCAGGATGAGTTCTATGATACGCACGAATGAGTCTCCTAGCATGGATGTCCGAAGCAAACACCCAAGAATTGTCTTCCTGACCATAACCTCTCCACTTAACCAAATACTGGAGTTTCCGTCTAGAAAAACGAGAATTCAATATTTTCTCAACCACAAACTCCATATTGCCCTCAACCAGAACAGGGTCAGGAGGCAAAGCAGTAGGAACCACTGGCTCAACAAACCTCTTCAACAAGGACTTGTGGAACACGTTATGGATCTTAAATGTCCCTGGAAGAAGCAAACGAAAAGAAACAGGATTAAGAATCTCCATGATCTTATAAAGTCCAATGAACCTAGGCTTAAATTTAGGAGATGCCACTCTCATAGGAATATTTTTTGAGGACAACCAGACCAAGTCCCCCACTTTAAACCGAGGACCATCAGTCCTATGCCGGTTAGCAAACCGCTGGGCCCTCTCCTGAGAGAGGGACAACCTCTCCACTACCTGGTCCCAAATCTGTTGCATACGCTCAACAACAGAGTCAACACCTGGACAGGCAGAAGCCTCCGTCTGTCCTGAAGAAAATCGAGGGTGAAACCCAGAATTACAGAAAAATGGAGACATCAAAGTGGCAGAGCTAGCCCTATTATTAAGAGCAAACTCAGCCAAAGGCAAAAAAGAGACCCAGTCATCCTGATCAGCAGACACAAAGCATCTTAGATAAGTCTCCAATGTCTGGTTTGTTCTCTCAGTTTGACCATTGGTCTGAGGATGAAACGCCGAGGAGAAAGACAACTGAACACCAAGCTTAGAACAAAAGGTCCTCCAAAATCTGGAAACAAACTGGACTCCTCTGTCAGACACAATGTTCTAAGGAATGCCGTGTAAACGAACCACGTGCTGAAGGAACAAAGGCACCAATTCGGAGGAGGAAGGCAATTTAGGTAATGGCACAAGATGTATCATCTTGGAAAACCTATCACAAATCACCCAGATGACAGTCATTCTCTGAGAAACAGGGAGGTCGGAAATGAAATCCATAGAGATATGGGTCCATGGTCTCTTGGGCACAGGCAATGGCATCAACAAACCACTAGAGCGAGAGCAAGGTTTGGAGCGAGAGCAAGTCCCGCGGGACTGCACAAATTCCCTGACATCACGAGACAAGGTAGGCCACCAAAAGGACCGACTAACCAAGTCTCTGGTACCAAAAATTCCGGGATGACCGGCCAACGCGGAACAATGAATCTGAAACATCACACTCTTTTTCCACTGTCCGGGACAAACAATTTCCCAACAGGGCAGCGCTCGGGTCTATCCTCCTGACACCCCTCCAGAGCCAGTCTCAAATTGGGCGAGATGGCGGAAAGAACTACACCTTCTTTCAAAATAACAGAAGGATCAGATACCTCAGGAGAGTCCGCAAGGAAACTCCTCGAGAGGGCATCCGCCTTAACATTCTTAGTGCCAGGAAGAAAGGAAACCACAAAATTAAAACGTGTGAAAAACAAGTCCCACCTGGCCTGTCTAGGATTAAGTCGCTTGGCAGATTCCAGATAAACCAGATTCTTATGGTCCGTAAGGACCACCACCTGATGTTTGGCTCCCTCCAGCCAATGTCTCCACTCTTCAAAAGCCCACTTCATGGCCAATAACTCCCGATTACCCACGTCATAATTACGTTCAGTAGGAGAAAATTTTCGAGAGAAAAAGGCACAAGGGTTACTTTTAGAGGTCTCTGGATCTCTTTGGGACA
Organism: Oophaga sylvatica; assembly: GCA_033576555.1. NCBI lineage: Eukaryota > Metazoa > Chordata > Amphibia > Anura > Dendrobatidae > Oophaga > Oophaga sylvatica. The sequence goes on from JARQOD010000001.1 coordinate 537,815,903, forward strand.
AAACGGCACCTGCCCCAATTTCAGAGGCATTAACCTCCACCTGAAATGGCAGAGAAACATCAGGCTGCCGTAGAACAGGAGCAGAAGTGAATCTCTGCTTAAGTTCCTGAAATGCAGAAACTGCCTCAGTAGGCCAATTCACCACATCAGAACCCTTTTTGGTCAAATCAGTTAATGGTTTAACAATAACCGAGAAATTACCAATAAATTTTCGATAAAAATTGGCAAAACCCAAAAATCTTTGAAGAGCCTTTAATGAAGTAGGTTGGACCCAATCACAGATGGCCTGAACCTTGACCGGGTCCATTTCAATAACAGATGGGGACAAAATGAATCCCAAAAATGAGATCCTCTGTACGCCAAAAAGACACTTTGATCCCTTCACATACAGAGCATTCTCTCTCAAAATCTGGAATACAGTTCGAACATGATTCACATGAGAGTCCCAGTCATTAGAAAAAATCAAGATATCATCCAAATAAACAATCAGAAATGTATCCACAAAATCCCTGAAAATGTCATTCATGAAGGACTGGAAGACAGAAGGAGCATTAGTGAGCCCAAAGGGCATCACAAGGTACTCAAAATGCCCTTCAGGGGTGTTAAATGCCGTCTTCCATTCATTCCCGTGCTTAATGCGAATAAGGTTATATGCCTCCCTGAGGTCAAGCTTGGTAAACCAAGTAGCGTTTTTCACCCTGGAAAACAGGTCAGAAATCAAGGGTAACGGATATTGATATTTCACAGTAATATTGTTCAAAAGACGATAATCAATACACGGCCTTAATGAACCATCCTTTTTGGCCACAAAGAAAAAACCGGCACCTAAAGGTGAAGAGGATGGTCTGATATGACCCTTCTCCAATGACTCCTTGATATAAGACCGCATAGCGTCATGTTCAGGTACAGACAAGTTAAAAAGGCGACCTTTAGGGAATTTACTACCAGGCACTAATTCAATAGCGCAGTCATAGCTCCTATGGGGAGGCAAGGATGCAGATTTACTTTCGCTAAACACATCAGAAAAATCAATCAAAAAGTCAGGAACATCCTGAGCCTGGGGGAGGCAGAAAAAACAGGAGTGTTGGTATTAACACATTGGCAGCCCCAACTGGTTACAGACACAGATTTCCAATCCAAAACAGGATTATGAGACTGTAACCAAGGGAAACCCAGCACGATAATGTCATGCAGATTATACAGAACCAAAAATTTGCAGCTCTCCTGATGATCAGGTTCAACCCTCATTATCACCTGAGTAGAGAACTGAGGTTTATTCTCAGCCAAAGGGGTAGAATCGATCCCCAGTAGGGGAATAGACTTCTGTAGGGGTATCAAGGGAAACCCGCAACGTTTAGCAAAATCAAAATCCATCAGGTTAATAGCTGCTCCCGAATCAACGAAAGCCTGAGCAGAAAATGAGGACAGAGAGCATATCAGAGTAACAGTTAATAAAAACTTAGTCTGAACACTACCCAAGACAACTGAGCATGCAAAACGTCTTCCCCGCTTAGGGCAGACTGAAATAGCATGAGAGGCATCACCACAGTAGAAACATAACCCATTGCATTTTCGAAACTCATGACGCTGTGCCCCAGAAACCACTCTATCACACTGCATAGGTTCAGAAGCAGGTTCACAAGGCAACACTATTCCACGCATACTTCTCCGCTCACGCAAACGTCTGTCAATTTGAATCGCTAATGACATAGAATCATTGAGACCAGAGGGGACAGGGAATCCCACCATAACATCCTTTACATTATCTGACAGACCCTTCCGAAAAAGGGCTGCCAAAGCGTCGTCATTCCATTTGGTAAGGACTGCCCACCTGCGGAATCTCTGACAGTATAACTCAGCGTCATCAAGCCCCTGATTTAATGCCAACAAGGCTTTTTCAGCTTGATCAGTGACATTAGGCTCATCGTACAATAACCCCAAGACCTGAAAAAATGCATCAACATCACTCAAAACAGGATCCCCAGGTGTCAGGGAAAAAGCCCAATCCTGAGGATCGCCGCGCAGGAGAGAGATGACAATTTGAACCTGCTGCGCTGCGTTCCCTGAGGACTTAGATTTTAAGGCAAAAAACAATTTACAATTATTTTTGAAATTCAGAAACTTGGCTCGATCCCCCAAAAACAAATGTGGCATGGGAATCCTAGGTTCCACAACAGGCAACCTAGCAAGATAGGTAGCAATACTCCGAACCTCAGTGGCAAGCTGATCCACACGGCCAGACAACTGTGCAAACTCCATTGAGAGAAAAAATCCTCCCCAGCACCCAGAGATACAGAGGGAAAAAAGGAAGAAAAAAAAAAAATGCAACAAACAGAAAAATATCTCTGACAACTCTGACAACCTTTTTTTTTCTTTCACAATATTTTTCCCTTCTGTGAGTACCATATAATTTTCAGTTTCGGCCGGTGATACTGTTATGATTTGGTAGCTGAGGAGTGAGGGTAAAAAAGGCAATACACCAGAGCAGTTGGAATCTATGAGATTGCAGTACCCTGACTAACCACCACAACTAGAGGCAGCCGTGGAGCGTTCCTACGTTGGTCCTAGACGCCTCGTCACAGCCTGAGAAACTAACTATACCTAAAGATAGAAAGAGGAAAGCTATCTGCCCCGGAGCAGATCCCCAAAGAACATAGAAAGCCCCCAAACATGTAATGGCGGTTAGACAAGAAGAAATACTGACACAGACAGAAAATAGTATGAGCAAACGTTGGGGCCCAAACTATCTAAATAGAAAAGGATAGGAAGGGCACTTACTGCAATCCCAAAAAACCCTGAAAAGCACCAACACTACTAATTTCAAAAACACCTGAGATCACACAACCTCTACCACCTAAATTAGTTCTCTGGTGTAACAAAATCAAAACAGCAGCCACTGAAAAAACTGGAAAAAGCAAATGTACAAAACATCAGTGGCTGAACTAAACTGAGAGGGCAAAAGCCCCCAGAGGGGACCCTGAAGGCCCCCACAGAAGTGCAGGACAAAATGCAAAAATCAAGCACAAAAACAAAAAGAAGAAAAAGTCTTATCTGTTAGCAGGAGATGCAGACACGACACAGCAGGCTACAAAGGAAACAGGAATCAAGGATTGAGACCAGAACAATTGATCACCGGCAACCCTGATGGGAAGGCGACTCCCTTAAATAAGACCAGTCAGTAACACCTGATTCCCAATCCTCACAATCTTCACTGGACAGTCCAGTACCGCTTGTAACCACCAGAGGGAGCCTCTGCTCAGAACTCATTTCAAGTCCATTCACAACACCCTCCCTTTTTTCCTTCATCCATCACGTGTCTTAAGGAAACAATGGTAGGTGCCTTTATATAAAATGGCGTTGACAGGGATGTGAAGCAGATTAATTAAAATTCAAGAATTCTCTTTATGTACAGGTGATTGCAGAGAATGTGTATTGTCCATATAGAGAGAGACAGGAAAAGGTAATTAGGATCTAAGTGGATAAAAGAGGATCTCGCACCCTTTTTCAAATAGCTATGGTCACTGCACTTACTATAAGTCAGCAGACAGTATGGCTCCAGGAGAAAATATGGAATATTGGATTTTCTATACATCCAATATTAATGAGACGCACATTGTTGGCTGTTATGATATGGTAACTGAGGAGGACAGGAGCAAAACAGCAATGCAGCAGAACACCTGAGAGGTTGGAAACTAATGGGCTGCAGATCCCTAAACTAACCGCACAACTAGAAGCAGCCGTGGAGCGTACCTACGGTGATCCTAGACGCCTCGGCACAGCCGGAGAGCTAGCTACACCTAAAGATAGCTTTCCTGTTTCTAACTGCCCCCGAGTAGAGCCCCAAAGAAATAGGCAGCCCCCAAATATATAATGGCGGTTAGACAAGACGAAACACAAACGCAGGCAGAAAATAGAGTGAGCAAATGCAGGGGCCAAACACTGACTAAATAGGACAGGAAAGAACAAAATACTGTCTGCAACCCAGCAAAACCCAACAAAACTTCCAACACTTCTGATCACAAAAATGCTGAGATCACACGATCTCGCCACCCACTAAATCAGATCTCAGAGTGAACAAGGCTAACCCGCAGCCACTCAAAAAAGCAGGGAAAGCGCAATTGAACAAATAACAGTGGCTACAGAAAACAGAGAGAAGCACAGGCTCCAGGAGGGTACCCGGCTAACCTCCACAAAGGTACAGACAAAAATGGAAATAGCAAGCACAATAGAAACAAGCAGAAAATATCTTATCTGAAAGTAGCAGATGAAGGCAAGACTCCAGCAGACTTCCAAATGAACCAGGAAACAACAATTGATCACCGGCGAGGATCATGGGAAGGCAGCTCCCTTATATCAGTCCAGTCAGTGACTCCTGATTGCCAGGTATCGCTGCCAGCTGAGGAGGCCCAGTCATTCGATACAGCTTCAGTACCGACAGCAACCACCAGAGGGAGCCTCCGCTCAGAAATTGTCTCCAATACGTTCACAACAGTTGGCACAAGGATAACTAGGTCAAAAATACACATATTTTCTCATAATCATAACCTCCTTGTAAAATATTTTGTATATTTTTCATACACGCTACCTCCCTTTGGATTAAATATAAATTGTAATAGTTCTGTTCTGTAAACTGCAATTCGAAGTGATAGCTACCGTTTAACGGTGTTTAATCGACCAAAACAGATTAGTGGTGGCAGCCAGTAGTCTGGGGGCATCTGAGAATTAGTTGTGACTGAATTGGAGTGTGTACACATATTCCATGTGTTGGAATCCGGAGGTGTATATGCCACACGTTCACAATTAATTTTCTGACAGCTGGCCTAGTGGTGCAAACAGGCTGTGGGCCTTCTCCGTTGATCATCGGCCAATTGTGTAATTGTCCAGATGATAGGAGCTCCCTAGATCACAGCGGGTGGTATTCGTGACCTTCCCAGCCTGTGATATCAGGGATTTGTTGATTAATAAAGTCCTGACAAATATTCGCATTCCTGACAAATTGGCGGCAAGCGGTCGGATTTTACAGAACATCAGTGGTCTGGTTTGAAAAATCATTCCTGTCACTGAAAACTTGCATGGTTATTGCAAGAGTCCTGTGCAAAGTTTTAAGGAATCAGACTCAGTGTTTTAATATATTTTATCTCGGACATTACTGTACGTGTAACTCTTACATCCTCCGCTTCTCTTGTTTTTCTGTCCTGTCTTTTATTTGGCAATTATGGCTACGATGGGAAAGCCCTGGTATAACCAACAGACCAGCACACCCTATGTAAATATATATATATGCCCAAAGTCTTGGCACCCTTGAAATTGTTCCAGAAAATGAAGTATTTCTCCCAGAAAATTTTTGCAATTACATGTTTTGTTATACACATGTTTATTTCCTTTTTCTGTATTGGAACAACACAAAAAAAACTGAAAAAAAGGCAAGTTGGACATTACACACAGAATCCCCAAAATGGGTTGGACAAAATTAACCCTCAACTTAATATTTGGTTGCACACCCTTAACAAGCTTCTTACACCTCAAAACTGGAATTTTGAAGGGGGCCTTCTCCCAACAGCATGATCTCTCCACAGGTATGGGATTTAGATCCAGATTCATTGCTGGTCACTTCAGAACTGTCCAACACTTTGTTTTCATCTATTTCTGGGTTCTTCTTGAGGTGTGTTTGGAGTCATTGTCCTGCTGGGAGACTCATGACCTAGGACGCAAATCAGCTTTCTGACACTGGACACTATGTTGCGACCCAAAATCCTTTGGTAATCTTCAGATTTCATGATGCCTTGCAACACAGTCAAGGCACCCAGTGCCAGATGCAGCAAGACAAACTCAAAACATATTTGAACCTTCACCATATTTGACTGTAGGTACTATATTCTTTTCTTTGCAGGCTTCATTCCATTTTGGTTAAACAGAATGATGTGCTTTACCAAAAAGCTCTAACTTGGATTCATCTGTCCACATGACACTTTACCAGAAGGATTTTGGCTTACTTAATTATGTGTATTTTGGCAAACTGCAGCTTAACTTTTTTATGTCTCTGTGTCAACAATTGGGCCGTCCTGGGTCTCCTGTCATAGCGTTTCATTTGATTCAGGTGTTAACTGTTAGTTCTCACTGACCCTGATGCACTCTAGCCTTCAAGACAGCTTGAATTTCTTTGTAACTTGATTGGTGCTGCTTATTCACCATCAGGATTACCCTGTGTTGCAACTTTTCATCAATTTTTCTACTTTTCATCAATTTTTCTATGCCACTCATGTCCAGGGAGATTACCTCCAGTGCCATGGGTTGTAAACTTCTTTATTATGTTGTGCACCGTGGACAAAGGAACATCAAGATCTCTGGAGTTGGACTTTTGGTTCTCAAGTCCTCAGACAGTTCTGTTCTTCTCTTTCTTTTATCCATGCTTAGTGTGGCACACACAGATACACAATGCAAAGATTGAGTCAACTTCTCCCCTTTTTATCTGGTTTCAGTTGTGATTTTCATATTTCCCACACCTGTTACTTGCCACAGGTGAGTTTGAACATGCATCCCATGCTTGAAACAAGGCTATTTACCTATAATTTTGGAAAGGTGACAATTTTGTCTTGTCCATTTTTCAGATTTTATGTGAAATTATGTCCAATTTGCCTTTTTTTCTGTGTTTTTTGTGTTGTTCCAATACACACAAAGGAGATAAACATATGAATAACAAAACATGTATAATTGCAAAAATTTTCTGGGAGAAATTCTTTATTTTCTGGAACAATTTCAAGGGTCCTAACACTTTTGGTCATGACTGTATATATTGTGAGTAAAAAAGATTAAGGTTTGCACCATAATTTACCAAGAATGATTACCCTAGAGCATAGGAACTGCATTGCTGCCATATAAAATGGGAGAAAAAATGTAAAAAAGCCCTATATGAAGCAGCAACTCAAGGAAAAGTCATTATTATGGGGGACTTCAACTACCCAGAAATACATTGGGGAACAGAAACCTGCAGTTCCAGCAAAGGTAATAGGTTTTTGACAACTATGAGAGACTGTTACCTTTCACAACTGGTTCAGGACCCAACAAGAAGGGGGGCACTGCTAGACCTAATATTAACCATCAGGCCAGACCGCATATCAAATATAAGGGTTGGGGGTCACTTGGGTAATAGTGATCACAAAATAATAAGTTTTCATGTGTCCTTTAATAAGATGCGTAGAAGAGGGGTTACAAGGACACTAAACTTCAGGAAGTCAAATTTCCAATGGATGAGAGATGATCTTAGTGCAATAAACTGGGACGAAATCCTGACACATAAAAGTACACAAGGAAAATGGGAGATGTTTATTAGCATCCTGAATAGGACCTGTGCACAGTATATACCCAATGGGAATAAACATGCAAGAAACAGGAGGAAACCACTTTGGCAAAATAAAACTTTAAGGGGTGCAATAAGTGACAAAAATAAAGCATTTTAAAGAATTAAAGCAAGTAGGTAGTGATGAGGCATTAAATAAATACAGAAAATTAAATAAATTCTGTAAAATGCAAATCAAGGTAGCAAAGATTGAGGCAGAGAGACTCCTTGCAAGAGAAAGTAAAAATAATCCCAAAATATTCTTTAACTACATAAATAGTAAGAAACTAAAAAATGATAGTGTTGGCCCCCTTAAAAATAGTCTGGGTGAAATGGTGAATGAGAATGGGGAAAAAGCCAATATGCTAAATAAATTTTTTTCAACAGTATTTCCACAAGAAAATCCCATGACAGACAACATGATTAGTGATAACAAAAACTCTCCATTAAATGTCACCAGCTTAACCCAGCAGGAAGTACGGCGGCATCTAAAAATCACTAAAATTGACAAATCCCCGGGCCCGGATGGGATACACCCCCGAGTACTGCAGGAATTAAGTACAGTTATAGATAGACCATTATTTTTAATCTTTAAAGATTCCATAATAACAGGGGCTGTACCACAGGACTGGCGTATAGCAAATGTGGTGCCAATATTCAAATAGGGGACAAAAACTGAACTTGGAAGTTATAGGCCAGTGAGCTTAACATCTACTGTGGGTAAAATCCTGGAGGGTTTTCTAAGAGACGCTATACTGGATTATCTGAAAAGGAGCAACCTCATGACCCAATATCAGCATGGGTTTACGAGGGACCGTTCTTGTCAGACTAATCTGATAAGTTTCTATGAAGAGGTAAGTTCTGGACTAGATCAAAGGAAATCAGTAGACGTGGTGTATATGGATTTCTCAAAAGCTTTTGATACGGTGCCACACAAAAGGGTGATATATAAAATTAGAACAATGGGGATAGAGGAAAATATGTGTATGTGGATTGAGCGCTGGCTCAGGGATAGGAAGCAAAGGGTAGTTATTAATGGAGCACACTCGGACTGGGTCACGGTTAGCAGTGGGGTACCACAGGGGTCAGTATTGGGGCCGCTTCTCTTTAACATATTTATTAATGACCTTGTAGGGGGCATACAGAGTAAAATTTCAATATTTGCAGATGACACTAAACTCTGTAGGGTAATAAATACAGAGGAGGACAATTTAATATTACAGGAAGATTTATGTAAACTAGAAGATTGGGCTGATAAATGGCAAATAAGCTTTAATGAGGATAAATGTAAGGTCATGCACTTGGGCAGAAGAAATAAGATCTATAATTATGTGTTTAATTGTAAAACACTGGGAAAGACTGTCACTGAAAAAGACCTGGGTGGATGGGTGGACGACAAACTCACATTTAGTGGCCAGTGTCAGGCAGCTGCAGCAAAGGCAAATAAAATAATGGGATTCATTAAAAGAGGCATAGATGCTCATGAGGAGAATGTAAGGGTACTGGGTACTGAAGGAGATAGCAGAAGAAATTATTGAACCACTGTCCATAATCTTTGAAAATTCTTGGAGAACAGGAGAAGTCCCAGAAGACTGGAGAAGAGCAAATGTTGTTCCTATCTTCAAAAAGGGGAAGAAGGTGGACCCAGGGAACTACAGGCCGGTGAGTCTGACTTCTATACCAGGAAAGATCTTTGAACAAATTATTAAAGAACATGTATGCAAGTACCTGGATAAGAATGAAGTGATTAAACAGAGTCAGCATGGGTTTGTAACTAATAAGTCATGTCAGACTAACTTAATTTCCTTCTATGACAGAATCACTGACTGGGTGGATCAGGGAAATGCTGTAGATATAGTATATCTTGACTTCAGCAAAGCATTTGACAAAGTATCTCACACAATCCTTATTGAAAAAATGACTAAGTATGGAATGGACAAGGCAACTGTTAGGTGGATTCATAACTGGCTTAGTGATCGGACCCAAAGAGTGGTTGTAAATGGCTGCACATCCAGTTGGAAGAATGTCTCAAGTGGGGTACCACAAGGCTCTGTTTTGGGCCCTGTATTGTTCAACATCCTTATCAATGATTTAGATGAAGGAATTGAGGGTAAACTGATCAAATTTGCTGATGACACAAACCTAGGAGGGGTAGCTAATACTAGAGAAGAGAGAGAGAGGATTCAAAAAGATATACATAAACTGGAGCAGTGGGCAGCAACTAACAGAATGGATTTTAACAGGGAAAAATGCAAAGTACTACATCTGGGCAATAAAAATGAAAAAAGCATATACAAAATGGGAGGAATAGGGCTAAGTAACAGCACATGTGAAAAAGACTTGGGTATACTAATTGATCACTGACTTAACATGAGTCAACAGTGTGATGCAGCAGCAAAAAAGGCAAATGCAATTCTAGGATGTATCAACAGAAGCATACAGTCTAGATCACGTGAGGTCATTATTGCCCTCTACTCCTCTTTGGTCAGACCTCATCTGGAATACTGTGTCCAGTTTTGGGCACCACATTTTAAAAAAGACATCAACAAACTGGAGCAAGTTCAGAGAAGAGCCACCAGAATGGTGACCGGTCTGCAAACCATGTCCTATGAGGAACGGTTGCAGGATTTGGGAATGTTTAGCTTGCAAAAAAGAAGACTGAGAGGAGACTTAATAGCTGTCTACAAATATCTCAAGGGCTGTCACATTGTAGAAGGATCATCTTTATTCTCATTTGCACAAGGAAAGACTAGAAGCAATGGGATGAAACTGAATGGGAGGAGACACAGATTAGATATTAGAAAAAACTTTTTGACAGTTAGGGTGATCAATAAGTGGAACAGGCTGCCACAAGAGGTGGTGAGTTCTCCTTCAATGGAAGTCTTCAAACAGAGGCTGGATAGACATCTGTCTGGGATGATTTAGAGAATCCTGCTTTGAGCAGGGGGTTGGACCAGAAGGCCCAGGAGGTCCCTTCCAACTTTACCATTCTATGATTCTATGATTCTATGATTTTACACCTATACATGTCACTAGTGCGACCACACTTAGAATACTTTGCACAGTTCTGGTCTCCGGTGTATAAGAAACACATAGCTGAACTAGAATGGTGCAGAGAATAGCGACCAAGGTTAGAGCACAGGGGGTTTTCCAATACCAACACAGGTTATTACACTTGGGGTTATTTAGTTTGGAAAAACGAAGGCTAAGGAGTGATCTTATTACAATGTATAAATATATGAGGGGACAGTACAGAGACCTTTCTAGTGATCGTTTTACTCTTAAGCCTGTGACGGGGACAGGGGGGCATCCTCTACTTCTGGAGGAAAGAAGATTTAGTCATAATCACAGGGGTGGATTCTTTACTGTAAGATCAGTGAGACTATGGAACTCTGCCGTGTGATGTTGTAATCAGTGATTCATTACTAAAATTAAAGAAGGGACTGGATGCATTTCTTGAAAAGCACAATGATACAGGGTATATACAGTTATATGAAAAAGTTTGGGCACCCCTATTAATCTTAAGCTTAATGTTTTATAAAAATTGGTGTTTTTGCAACAGCTATTTCAGTTTGATGTATCTAATAACTATTGGACACAGTAATGTTTCTGCCTTGAATTGTACTAACAGAAAATGTGCAATCTGCATCCAAACAAAATTTGACAGGTGCATAAGTATGGGCACCTCACCAGAAAAGTGACATTAATATTTAGTAGATCTTCCTTTTGCAAAAATAACAGCCTCTAGTCGCTTCCTGTAGCTTTTAATGAGTTCCTGGATCCTGGATGAAGGTATTTTTGACCATTCCTCTTTACAAAACAATTCCAGTTCAGTTAAGTTTGATGGTCGCCGAGCATGGACAGCCCTCTTCAAATGATCCCACAGATGTTCAATGATATTCAGGTCTGGGGACTGGGATGGCCATTCCAGAACATTGTAATTGTTCCTCTGCATGAATGCCTGAGTAGATTTGGAGCGGTGTTTTGGATCATTGTCTTGCTGAAAGATCCATCCCCTACGTAACTTCAACTTTATCACTGATTCTTGAACATTATTGTCAAGAATCTGCTGATACTGAGTGGAATCCATGCGTCCCTCAACTTTAACAAGATTCCCGGTGCCGGCATTGGCCACACAGCCCCAAAGCATGATGGAACCTCCACCAAATTTTACTGTGGGTAGGAATAGGGCTAAGTAACAGCACATGTGAAAAAGACTTGGGTATACTAATTGATCACAGACTTAACATGAGTCAACAGTGTGATGCAACAGCAAAAAAGGCAAATGCAATTCTAGGATGTATCAACAGAAGCATACAGTCTAGATCACGTGAGGTCATTATTGCCCTCTACTCCTCTTTGGTCAGACCTCATCTGGAATACTGTGTCCAGTTTTGGGCACCACATTTTAAAAAAGACATCAACAAACTGGAGCAAGTTCAGAGAAGAGCCACCAGAATGGTGACCGGTCTGCAAACCATATCCTATGAGGAACGGTTGCAGGAATTGGGAATGTTTAGCTTGCAAAAAAGAAGACTGAGAGGAGACTTAATAGCTGTCTACAAATATCTCAAGGGCTGTCACATTGTAGAAGGATCATCTTTATTCTCATTTGCGCAAGGAAAGACTAGAAGCAATGGGATGAAACTGAATGGGAGGAGACACAGATTAGATATTAGAAAAAACTTTTTGACAGTTAGGGTGATCAATGAGTGGAACAGGCTGCCACAAGAGGTGGTGAGTTCTCCTTCAATGGAAGTCTTCAAACAGAGGCTGGATAGACATCTGTCTGGGATGATTTAGAGAATCCTGCTTTGAGCAGGGGGTTGGACCAGATGACCCAGGAGGTCCCTTCCAACTCTACCATTCTATGATTCTATGATTCTATGATTCTAAGTATTTTTCTTGGAATGCTGTGTTTTTTTGACGCCATACATAACGCCTTTTTGTATGACCAAACAACTCAATCTTGGTTTCATCAGTCCACAGGACCTTCTTCCAAAAAGAAATTGGCTTCTCCAAATGTGCTTTTGCATACCTCAGCCGACTGTTTGTGGCGTGCTTGCAGAAACGGCTTCTTTCGCATCACTCTCCCATACAGCTTCTCCTTGTACAAAGTGCATTGTATAGTTGACCGATGCACAGTGACACCATCTGCAGCAAGTTGATGCTGCAGCTCTCTGGAGGTGGTCTGAGGATTGTCATTGACTGATCTCACCATTCTTCTCTGCCTTTCTGATGTTTTCCTTGGCCTGCCACTTCTGGCTTTAACAAGAACTGTCCCTGTGGTCTTCCATTTCCTTACTATGTTCCTCACAGTGGAAACTGACAGATCTCTGATACAGCTTTTTGTATCCTTCCCCTGAACAACTATGTTGAATAATCTTTGTTTTCAGATCATTTGACAGTTGTTTTGAGGAGCCCATGATGCCACTCTTCAGAGGAGATTCAAACAGGAGAATGTTATGATTTGGTAACTGAGGAGAGCAGGCAAAAAGGCAATACACCAGAGAGGTTGGAATCTACTGGATTGCAGTACCCTGACTAACCACCACAACTAAAGGCAGCCGTGGAGCGTACCTACGTTGGTCCTAGACACCTCGTCACAGCCTGAGAAGCTAACTACACCTAAAGATAGAAAGAGGAAAACTATCTGCCCCGGAGCAGATCCCCAAAGAACATAGGAAGCCCCCAAACATGTAATGGCGGTTAGACAAGAGAAAATACAGACACAGACAGAAAATAGTATGAGCAAACATTGGGCCCAATCTTCCTAGAAAGAAAAGGATAGGAAGGACACTTACTGCAATCCAAAAAACCCTAAAAAAATATCAACTCACTAATTGCAAAAACACCTGAGATCACACGACCTCTACCACCTAAATTAGTTCTCTGGTATAACAAAACTAAGCAGCAGCCACTGAAAAAACTGGAAAAGGCAAATTAACAAATAACAGTGGCTACAGATAAACTGAGAGGAGCACAAGCCCCCGGAGGGGACCTGGCTGACCTCCACAGAAGTGCAGGACAAAATGCAAAAAGCAAGCACAAAAATAAAAGCAGAAAATATCTTATCTGTTAGCAGAAGATGCAGGCAAGACACAGCAAGCTTCCAAGTGAACCAGGAACCAAAGTTGAGACAAGAACAATTGATCACCGGCAACCCTGATGGGAGGGAACCTCCCTTATACAAGACCAGTCTGTAACACCTTATTGCCAATCTTCACAATCTTCATTGAATAGTTCAGTACTGTTTGTAACGACCAGAGGTTGTGAATGTGTTAGAAATGAATTCCAGAAGCTCAGAATTCATTTCTAACACATTCACAACAGTACGCCCCCCTTGAGGAGGGGTCACCGAACCCTCATTTGGGCAACCAGGTCGATCAGGATGAGCTCTGTGATACGCACGGATCAGTCTCCTAGCATGGATGTCCGAAGCAAACACCCAAGAATTGTCCTCCTGACCATAACCTCTCCACTTAACCAAATACTGGAGTTTCCGTCTAGAAAAACAAGAATCCAATATTTTCTCAACCACATACTCCAGATTGCCCTCAACCAAAACAGGGTCAGGAGGCGCAGCCATAGGAACCACTGGCTCGACAAACCTCTTCAATAAGGACTTGTGGAACACGTTATGGATCTTAAATGTCCCTGGAAGAAGTAAACGAAAGGAAACAGGATTAAGAATCTCAATGATATTATAAGGTCCAATGAACCTAGGCTTAAACTTAGGAGATGCAACTCTCATAGGGATATTTCTTGAGGACAACCAGACCAAGTCCCCCACTTCAAACCGAGGACCATCAGTCCTATGCCGGTTGGCAAACCGCTGGGCCCTCTCCTGAGAGAGGGACAACCTCTCCACTACCTGGTCCCAAATCTGCTGCATACGCTCCACAACAGAGTCAACACCTGGACAGACAGAAGCCTCCGTCTGTCCCGAAGAAAATCGAGGGTGAAACCCAAAATTGCAGAAAAATGGAGACATCAAAGTGGCAGAGCTAGCCCTATTATTAAGAGCAAACTCAGCCAAAGGCAAAAAAGAGACCCAGTCATCCTGATCAGCAGACACAAAGCATCTCAGATAAGTCTCCAATGTCTGGTTTGTTCTCTTAGTTTGTCCATTGGTCTGAGGATGAAAAGCCGAGGAGAAAGACAATTGAACACCAAGTTTAGAACAAAAAGTCCTCCAAAATCTTGAAACAAACTGGACTCCTCTGTCAGACACAATGTTCTCAGGAATGCCGTGTAACCGAACCACGTGCTGAAGGAACAAAGGCACCAATTCGAAGGAGGAAGGCAACTTAGGTAATGGCACAAGATGTATCTGTAATGCAGCTGAAATGCAGGCCAGTGTGCTCAGGACAAGCCTGCACTGCAGCAGCCAAAACCACCACCAGGTGGCAGCAAAAACATCCAAAGCTGTGTTAAGAGTAAGCAGTCATTTAAGTACTACAGGTCTCAGCAAGCCCGTGGTCAGAAAACAAGCCAATAGGTCAAAACCAGATGGGAGCTGTAAGACTACTGTAGTGTAATGCAATATTCCCTAGAGGGAGCTAGGGAGGGACTTGAGACTGAGTACACAGAGAAGCTATACAAATCAGAAGCACAGACACCAACAAGTGATGTGAGCGTGGTCAGGCAAGCCAAGTCAAAACCATATGGAGGCAGAAGTACCAGAAGGAGCAGCAATACACGTAGTCAATATACCAAGCCGAGGGTCAAATAGCCAGACAGGGAACGTAGCAGCAGAGACGGATACCAAGAGACGGGGTCAGAGTCAGTCCGGGTCATACACGAGTAATCAAGTCAAAGGCAGGAGGATCACCAGGTAACAGGGGTCAGAGGCTCTAGACTGGAAGCTTGAACTAACACTAACACTGGTAAGCCGGCTGTGACGGACTGAAATAGCCCAGCCCGCTCCAGAACGAGGCTGAGGAAATTAACCCCCGCATGACCAGTCCTGAGAGATGACAGCAGCGCACAAACTCCAGACCGGACCATGACAGTACCCCCCTCTCAATGGGGGGCCACCGGACCCCCAGGCTTCCCTGGATGACCAGCGTGACAGGCCCGGACCAACCGATCAGCATGGACCAAACGCGCCGGCACCCATGACCGATCCTCAGGACCGTACCCTTTCCAATGGACCAAGTACTGAAGTGAACGGCGGAGCATACGAGAATCCACCACCTGTTCCACCTCGTACTCTGTTTGTCCATCTACCACAACAGGCGGTGGGTGTGAGGGAGACTCACCAGAGGAAGGCACCGACAGCTTCAGAAGTGCCTTATGGAACACATTGGGGATCCGCAACGACGGAGGCAAGCGCAGGCGAAAGACCACAGGATTAATTACCTCTAAAATTTCATACGGACCAATATACTTAGGACCCAACTTAGCCGAGGGAATTCTCAGCCTTATATTCTTGGTGGATAACCATACCTTATCCCCCACCTGATAAACTGGCCCCACAGAACGTCGTTTATCTGCAAAAAATTTGTATTTGCCCTGAGCCTCCCCAATGTTTCTCTGAACCTCCCTCAAGACCTCCCCCAACCGCAGAAAGGCCGAATCAGCCCCTGGACATCCTGAATCCAGCCGGGAAAACTCACCAAAATGAGGGTGAAACCCATAGTTGCAGAAAAATGGAGAAGTACCAGTGGACTGATTGACACGATTATTGAAAGCGAATTCTGCAATAGGTATTGCAGAGCACCAATCATCCTGTCTAGACGTGACAAGACACCGTAAAATCTGCTCCAATGACTGATTGGTCCTTTCAGTCTGACCATTGGTCTCTGGATGGTAGGCCGATGAAAAGGTCAGACTGATGCCCAGCCTTTTACAAAAAGCCCTCCAGAATTTTTCCACGAATTGTACCCCTCTATCAGACACCACACTGACAGGCACACCATGCAACCGGATAACATGCTCAATGAATAGTTTAGATAGAGTCTCAGCATTCGGAAGGCCCTTTAAAGGTACAAAATGTGCTTGTTTACTGAACCTATCAACAACTACCCAGATCACAGTTTTGCCATTAGAGGGAGGAAGATCGGTGACAAAATCCATGGACAGATGAGTCCATGGTCTATCCGGAATTGGCAGTGGTACCAATTCCCCGGCCGGCCGGTTGCGGGAGACTTTTGCGCGGGCACAAGTTTCACAGGAGGAGACAAACCCAGTGATGTCTGACGTCAACGAGGGTCACCAGAACAGCCTAGTGATGGCTTTACGAGTGGCCGAGATTCCCGGATGCCCACTCAGAGCAGAGTCGTGGAACTCTCGAAGCACCCTTAACCGATATTGGACAGGCACAAAGAGCTTATTTTCAGGTATGGACGATGGAGCAAGGGATTGGGACTCACGAATCTCTTGTTCCAATCTCGAGGACACCACAGCCACCACCACCCCCCGCTGAAGAATGGAGGAAGGAGGTTCAGGAGGAGATACTGGATCTAAGCTACGAGACAAGGCATCAGCCCTCACATTCTTGGACCCTGGTCTGAAAGTGATGGAAAACTGAAATCGGGAAAAAAAAAGTGACCACCTTGCCTATCTCGGAGTTAACCCCTCTCTGACATTAGACGTACTATCCCGTCCATAAAACCCGTGCCATTCTGCCCATGGACGGGATAGTACGTCATAGGCGATCAGCTGCGCTCCTGAGGGGAGCGCAGCTAATCGCCGCCGGGTGTCAGCTGATTATCACAGCTGACACCCGTGACTGTGTGTCAGGAGCGGTCACGGACCCCTCCCGGCACATTAAACCCTAGCACACCGCTATCAAACATGATCGCGGTGTACTGGGGGCACAGGGAAGCATCGCGCAGGGAGTGGGCTCCCTGCGCGCCCCCCTGAGACCCTCAGACCAGCGCGATGTGATCGCGCTGTTCTGAGGGCTTCCTCCCTCCCAGGACCCGGATCCAAGATGGCGCCGGGGTCCTGAAGGGAGGCGGCTTCCTCAGTGCCTGCTGAGAGCAGGCACTGAGAAGCCTGCTGCACTGCCTGAGCGATCGCTGGTGTGACAGTGTGCTGTGCACACTGTCACACCAGCGATTTGATAAAATACAGTGATGTCCCACCCTGGGACAAAGTAAAAAAGTTAAAAAAATAAAAATAAACATGTTATAAAAAAAAATCCAAAATAAATAAAAAAATAAAAAATATTCCCCAATAAATTCATTTCTTCCTGTAAATAAAAAAACCAAAACAATAAAAGTACACATATTTGGTATCGCCGCGTCCGTAACGACCCCCCCTATAAAACTGTCCCACTAGTTAACCCCTTTAGTGAACCCCTTAAAAAAAAAAAAAAAACGAAGCAAAAAATCAATGCTTTATCATCATACCGCCGAACAAAAAGTGGAATAACGCGCGATCAAAAAGACCGATATAAATAAACATGGTACCGCTGAAAACGTCATCTTGTCCCGCAAAAAACGAGCTGCCATACAGCATCATCAGCGAAAAAATAAAAAAGTTATAGCTCGCAGAATAAAGCGATGCAAAAATAATTATTTTTTATATAAAATTGTTTTTATTCTATAAAAGCGCCAAAACATAAAAAAATGATATAAATGAAGTATCGCCATAATCGTACTGACCCGAAGAATAAAACTGCTTTATCAATTTTACCACACGCGGAACAATAAAAACGCCTCCCCCAAAAGAAATTCATGAATTGCTGATTTTTGTTCATTCTAACCTCCCAAAAATCGAAATAAAAAGCGATCAAAAAATGTCACGTGCTCAAAAATGGTACAAATAAAAACGTCAACTCGTACCGCAAAAAATAAGACCTCACATGACTCTGTGGGCCAAAATATGCAAAAATTATAGCTCTCAAAATGTGGCGATGCAAAAAACTATTTTTGCAATAAAAAGCGTCTTTTAGCGTGACAGCTGCCAATCATAAAAACCCGCTATAAATAGTAAATCAAACCCCCCTTTATCACCCCCTTAGTTAGGGAAAAAATAATAAAATTAAAAAAATGTATTTATTTCCATTTTCCCATTAGGGTTAGGGTTGCGGCTAAAGTTAGGGTTAGGTTGGCGCTAAAGTTAGGATTAGGGTTAGGGTTGGGATTAGGGGTGTGTTAGGGTTAGGTTTGTGGTTAGGGTTGGGACTAGGGTTAGGGGTGTGTTGGGGTTAGGGTTGGAGTTAGAATTGGGGGGTTTCCGCTGTTTAGGCACATCAGGGGCTCTCCAAATGTGACATGGCGTCTGATCTCAATTCCAGCCAATTCTGCGTTGAAAAAGTCAAACGGTGCTCCTTCACTTCTCAGCTCTGCCATGCGTCCAAACAGTAATTTATCCCCACATATGGGGTATCAGCGTACTCTGGACCCCAAGAGTTATTGTGCAATTTGTCCTATTTCTTCTGTTACCCTTGGGAAAATAAAAAACTGGGGGCGAAAATATCATTTTTGTACAAAAAAAATTATTTTTTTGTTTTTACCGCTGTACATTATAAACTTCTGTGAAGCACTTGGGGCTTCATAGCGCTCACCACACACCTAGATAAGTTCCTTGTGGGGTCTATTTTCCAAAATGGGGTCACTTGTTGGGGATTTCCACTGTTTATAGCATCAGGGGCTCTCCAAATGCGACATGACGCCCCCAGACCATTCCATCAAAGTCTGCAATCCAAAACGTCACTACTTCCCTTCCGAGCCCCAACGTGTACCCATACAGTAGTTTTCCCACATATTGGGTATCAGCGTACTCAGGACAAATTGGACAACAACTTTTGGGGTCCAATTTCTCCTGTTACCCTTGTAAAAATAAAATATTGGGGCGAAAAAATCATTTTTGCAAAAAAAAAAAAAAGATTTTTTATTTTTACGGCTGTGCGTTATAAACTTCTGTGAAGCACTTCGGGGTTCAAAGTGCTCACCACACATCTAGATAAGTTCCTTGTGGGGTCTATTTTCCAAAATGGGGTCACTTGTGGGGATTTCCACTGTTTAGGCGCATCAGGCGCTCTCCAAATGCGACATGACGCACCCAGACCATTCCATCAAAGTCTGCAATCCAAAACGTCACTACTTCCCTTCCGAGCCCTGACGTGCGCCCATACAGTAGTTTTCTCCCACATATTGGGTATCAGCGTACTCAGGACAAATTGGACAACAACTTTTGGGGTCCAATTTCTCCTGTTACCCTTGTGAAAATAAAATATTGGGGGCGAAAAATCATTTTTGTAAAAAAAAAAGGATTTTTTATTTTTATGGCTGTGCGTTATAAACTTCTGTGAAGCACTTCGGGGTTCAAAGTGCTCACCACACATCTAGATAAGTTCCTTGTGGGGTCTATTTTCCAAAATGGGGTCACTTGTGGGGGGTTTCCACTGTTTAGGTGCATCAGGGGCTCTCCAAATGTGACATGACGCCCCCAGACCATTTCATCAAAGTCTGCAATCCAAAACGCCATACAGTAGTTTTTGCCTACATATTGGGTATCAGTGTACTCAGGACAAATTGGACAACAACTTTTGGGTTCCAATTTCTTCTGTTACCCTTGTGAAAATAAAATATTGGGGGCGAAAAAATCATTTTTGTAAAAAAAAAAAAGGATTTTTAATCTTATGGCTGTACGTTATAAACTTTAGTGAAACACCTGGGGGTTCAAAGTTCTCACCACACATCTAGATAAGTTCCTTGAGGGGTCTAGTTTCCAAAATGGTGTCATTTATGGGGGTTTCCACTGTTTAGGCAGATCAGGAGCTCTCCAAACACGACATGGCGTCCAGCCAATTCTGCGTTGAAAAAGTCAGACGGCGCTCCTTCCCTTCCAAACTCTGCCATGCACCCAAACAGTGGTTTACCCACACATATGGGGTATCAGCGCACTCAGGACAAATTGCACAATAACTTTTGGAGTCTTGTTACCCTTGGAAAAATAAAAATTGGGGTGAAAAGATCATTTTTGTGGAAAAAATATGATTTTTAAATTTTACGGCTCTACGTTATAAACTTGTGTGAAGCACTTGGGGGTTCAAATTGCTCATCAAAAATCTAGATAAGTTCCTTAGGGGGTCTAGTTTCCCAAATGGGGTCATTTGTGGGGGGTTTCCACTGTTTAGGCACATCAGGGGCTCTCCAAATGCAACATGGCATCCAAACTCAATTCCAGCCAATTTTGGTTGGAAAAAGTAAAATGGTGCTCCTTCCATTCCGAGCTCTGCCGTGCGCCCAAACAGTGGTTCCCCCCCACATATGGGGTATCAGCGTACTCAGGACAAATTGTACAACAACTTATGTGGTCCAATTTCTCCTGTTACCCTTGGGAAAATAAAAAATTAGTGACTAAAAGATAATTTTTGTGGGAAAAAAATAGGATTTTTTATTTTCATGCCCGGGCATTATAAACTTGTGTGAAGCACTTGGGGTTCAAAGTGCTCACCAAAGATCTAGATAAGTTCCTTAGGGGGTCTAGTTTCCAAAATGGGGTCACTTGTGGGGGTTTCCACTGTTTAGGCTCATCTGGGGCACTGCAAACGGAACATGACCCCCATTAACGTCTGCATTCCAAAACGTTACTACTTCCTTTCCAAGCCCTGCCGTGCACCCAAACAGTTTCCCCCCCCCACATATGGAGTATCAGCTTACTCAGGACAAATTGGACAACAACTTTTGGGGTCCAATTTCCTTGGGAAAATTCAAAAATTTGGGACTAAAAAATCATTTTTGTGGAAAATTGATTTTTTTTTTTCACACCCAGGCTTTATAAACTTTTGTGAAACACTTGAGGGTTCAAAGTGCTCACAACAGATCTAGATAAGTACCTTAGGGGGTCTAGTTTCCAAAATGGTGTCACTTGTGGGGGGTCTCCACTGTTTAGGCGCATCAGGGGCTCTCCAAACGCGACATGGCATCCAATCTAAATTCCAGCCAATTTTAGTTTGAAAAAGTCAAACGTCGCTCCTTCCCTTACGAGCTCTGCCGTGTGCCCAAACAGTGGTTTTCCCCCACATATGGGGTATTGGCGTACTCAGGAGAAATTGCATAACAACCTTATCTGTCCATTTTCTCCTTTTACCCTTGTGAAAATAAAAAAAA
Organism: Oophaga sylvatica; assembly: GCA_033576555.1. Lineage (NCBI taxonomy): Eukaryota > Metazoa > Chordata > Amphibia > Anura > Dendrobatidae > Oophaga > Oophaga sylvatica. The sequence goes on from JARQOD010000001.1 coordinate 537,837,311, forward strand.
AGTTTGTAAAAGATAATTTTTGTGGCTAAAAAGTAAAATATTCATTTTTTCCTTCCACGTTGCTTTAGTTACTGTGAAGCACCTGAAGGGTTAATAAACTTCTTGAATGTGGTTTTGAGTACCTTGAGGGGTGCAGTTTTTAGAATGGTGTCACTTTTGGGTATTTTCTGCCATATAGACCCCTCAAAGTGACTTCAAATGTGAGGTGGTCCCTAAAAAAATGGCTTTGTAAATTTTGTTGTAAAAATGAGAAATCGCTGGTCAACTTTTAACCCTTATAACTTCCTAACAAAAAAAATTTTGGTTCCAAAATTGTGCTGATGTAAAGTAGACATGTGGGAAATGTTATTTCTTAACTATTTTGTGTGATATATTTCTCTGTTTTAAGGGAATAAAAATTCAAAGTTTGAAAATTGCAAAATTTTAAAAATTTTCGCCATATTTGCGTTTTTTTTCAAAATAAACGCAAGTTATATCGAAGAAATTTTACCACTAACATGAAGTACAATATGTCACGAGAAAACAATCTCAGAATCTCGAAGATCTGTTGAAGCGTTCCAAAGTTATAATCTCATAAAGAGACAGTGGTCAGAATTGTAAAAATTGGCCCGGTCATTAACGTGCAAACCACCCTTGGGGGTGAAGGTGTTAAACGTTTGGCAGACTCGATGTAAGACAGGTTCTTGTGATCTGTAATGACAGTGATACGATGAGCTGCCCCCTCCAAAAAATGCCTCCATTCTTCAAATGCCAATGTATTGGCCAACAACTCCCGGTTACCCACATCATAATTCCTCTCAGCAGAGAAAAATTTTTTTGAAAAGAAGGCACAGGGTCTTAAGTTAGTTAATGTGGTGGGCCCCTGGGACAACACAGCCCCCACTCCCACCTCAGAGGCGTCCACCTCTATGATAAATGGTTTAGACAAATCAGGTTGAACCAGTACAGGGGCAGTCATGAAACTGTTTTTTAATGAAGAAAATGCCACCACAGCTGGAGCTGACCAGTTTTTTAGATCAGCCCCCTTTCGAGTGAGATCAGTGAGGGGTTTGACCACTTGAGAAAACCCCTTGATAAATTTTCTATAGTAATTGGCGAAACCCAGAAATCGCTGAAGACCCTTGAGATCTCTGGGTTGCACCCAATCCACAATGGCCTGTACCTTCCTAGGGTCCATACGAAACCCCTCAGAGGACAAAATAACCCCTAGAAAGGACAATTCTTGAGTAAAAAATGAACACTTCTCCAGTTTGGCAAAGAGAGAGTTCTCCCTGAGCTTCTGGAGAACCGCACGAAGATGACCCATGTGACTTTGTCTATCAGAAGAATATATAAGTATATCATCAAGATAAACTACCACAAAGCGTCCAATAAAGTCTGAAAAAACATGGTTAATGAAATTCTGGAATACCGCTGGTGCGTTAGTCAAGCCGAACGGCATGACCAAATTTTCAAATAGACCTTCAGAGGTGAGAAACGCAGTTTTCCACTCATCCCCCTCCCGCATACGGATGAGATTGTATGCTCCCCTGAGGTCCAACTTAGAAAACCATCTGGCCCCTGACAATTGGTTGTATAAATCAGGTATCAGTGGGAGAGGATAAGTGTTTCTTATGGTGATCTTATTCAGTTCTTGAAAATCGAGGCACGGGCTTAAACCACCATCTTTTTTTTTTACAAAAAAGAACCCCGTCGCCACAGGAGAGACAGATGGCCGAATATGTTCTTTACGGAGGCTTTCAGAGATATACTCCCTCATAGCAGCTCGCTCAGGGATGGAGAGATTGTACAGACGTGCTTTGGGCAATTTGGCACCGGGAACAAGATCAATGGCACAATCGAATGGGCGGTGTGGTGGCAGAACCTCAGCCTCCTTTTCGGAGAACACATCCTCAAAGTCCTTCAGGTACTCCGGAATACCCTCCAGACTGACGGATGACATAGACACAGTAGAAAGACAATTTTTAGAACAATTAGGTCCCCATTTGACAATATCCCGGGACCCCCAGTCAATAACCGGGTTATGCCGTTGCAACCAAGGAAACCCTAACACCAGGCCAGCAGGGAGGTTATCCAAAACAAAGCATGACATGTGCTCCTGGTGCAGGGCCCCCACCCTGAGGGTGAATTCTTGAGAAATGAAATGGAGACCATCCTTTGTGAGAGGTGTAGAGTCAATAGCCACAAGTTTTAAGGGAGTCTCCAACCTAACTGTCCCTAATCTACAGCGGGCCACCAGTTTAGAGTCAATCAGGTTCAGGGATGACCCACAGTCTACAAAAGCTGAAGTATGGACAAAGCAGCTCTCAACACCAAGTTCCACCTTTAACAGTATCTTTGTAAATGAAGTAAAAGGTACCTGAGAGTCTGAGTGACCTCCACGATGATCACCCAGACTCAGCCGCTTGTTAGAGGATGGACAAGAGGGGCAGTCCCTTATCCAATGTCCGGGGTCTCCGCAGTAAAAACACCGGTTTTCATCATGCCACCGTTCCCTCTCTTTTTCCTGGAAGTCGGTGGCTCCCACCTCCATAGATTCAGATGGAAGCAAAACATCCGGGTTAGCAGGGAACAACGGAATCCCCCGTTGTGTAAGACCTCTCTCCCGTAGCCTCCGATCCATACAGATAGCCTGAGTCATAGCCTCCTCCAAAGAGCTGGGAGGTGGATGGATAGCCAGAGCGTCCTTCAAGCAATCAGACAGTCCCTTCCCAAATAGACATCTCAGTGCGGAGTCATTCCAAGATACCTCAGTGGACCATCGACGGAACTCGTAGCTGTACCATTCAGCTGAGTGCTTCCCCTGAACCAGACCCATAATGGTGTCCTCTGCCACCCTAACACGGTCCGGTTCGTCATAGATAAGTCCTAGGGCCTCAAAGAACCTATCTACCGAGGTCCGTTCAGGAGCGGTAGGGGGCAGCGAGAAAGCCCAGGATTGAGGACCTTCCCTAAGTAAGGAGATAATAATCCCTACCCGCTGAGTCTCATCCCCAGACGATCGGGGTCTAAGAGAAAACCATAATTTACAACTCTCCCTGAATATGCGATACTGATCTTTCTTGCCAGAAAACGTGTCAGGAAGTTTAACTGTGGGTTCGGGGGAGTGCAAAACAACATCTACAGAGTCATCAGGTAGACTAACATTATGAGAAGTGTTTCCCTGCACAGTCTGAATATTCTCAGTAAGTCTTTTCTGTAAGTGGGTATGAGACGTAACAAGAGACTGATGTCTCCCAGAAAAATCCTGCACCATCTGAGTCAAACTGGACACTTGATCCGCCAAGTTATGCAGCGGATCCATGACTAGGGAAAAAAAAATTGCAAACTCTCGTTTAAATGTGAGGTTAGTGTTAATGTAATGCAGCTGAAATGCAGGCCAGTGTGCTCAGGACAAGCCTGCACTGCAGCAGCCAAAACCACCACCAGGTGGCAGCAAAAACATCCAAAGCTGTGTTAAGAGTAAGCAAGCATTTAAGTACTACAGGTCTTAGCAAGCCCGTGGTTAGAAAACAAGCCAATAGGTCAAAACCAGATGGGAGCTGTAAGACTACTGTAGTGTAATGCAATATTCCCCAGAGGGAGCTAGGGAGGGACATGAGACTGAGTACACAGAGAAGCTATACAAATCAGAAGCACAGACACCAACAAGTGATGTGAGCGTGGTCAGGCAAGCCGAGTCAAAACCGTACGGAGGCAGAAGTACCAGAAGGAGCAGCAATACACGTAGTCAATATACCAAGCCGAGGGTCAAATAGCCAGACAGGGAACGTAGCAGCAGAGACGGATACCAAGAGATGGGGTCAGAGTCAGTCCGGGTCATACACGAGTAATCAAGTCAAAGGCAGGAGGATCACCAGGTAACAGGGGTCAGAGGCTCTAGACTGGAAGCTTGAACTAACACTAACACTGGTAAGCCGGCTGTGACGGACTGAAATAGCCCAGCCCGCTCCAGAACGAGGCCGAGGAAATTAACCCCCGCATGACCAGTCCTGAGAGATGACAGCAGCGCACAAACTCCGGACCGGACCATGACAGTATCATTTTGGAAAACCTATCACAAATCACCCAGATAACGGTCATTCTCTGAGAAACAGGGAGGTCGGAAATGAAATCCATAGAGATATGGGTCCATGGTCTCTTGGGCACAGGCAATGGCATCAACAAACCACTAGAGCGAGAGCAAGGCTTGGAGCGAGAGCAAGTCCCGCAGGACTGCACAAATTCCCTGACGTCACGAGACAAAGTAGGCCACCAAAAGGACCGACTAACCAAGTCTCTGGTACCAAAAATTCCGGGATGACCGGCCAACGCGGAACAATGAATCTCAGACATCACACTCTTTTTTCCACCGGTCTGGGACAAACAGACAAACAATTTCCCAATAGGGCAGCGCTCGGGTTTATCCTCCTGACACCCTTCCAGAGCCAGTCTCAAATTGGGCGAGATGGCGGAAAGAACTACACCCTCTTTCAAAATAACAGCAGGATCAGATAACTCAGGAGAATCCGCAAGGAAACTCCTCGAGAGGGCATCCGCTTTAACATTCTTAGTGCCAGGAAGAAAGGAAACCACAAAATTAAAACGTGTGAAAAACAAGGCTCACCTGGCCTGTCTAGGATTAAGTCGCTTGGCTGATTCCAGATAAACCAGATTCTTATGGTCCGTGAGGACCACCACCTGATGTTTGGCTCCCTCCAGCCAATGTCTCCACTCTTCAAAAGCCCACTTCATGGCCAATAACTCCCAATTACCCACGTCAAAATTACGTTCAGTTGGAGAAAATTTTCGAGAGAAAAAGACATAAGGGTTACTTTTAGAGGTCTCTGGATCTCTTTGGGACAAAACGGCACCTGCCCCAATTTCAGAGGCATCAACCTCCACCTGAAATGGCAGAGAAACATCAGGCTGCCGTAGAACAGGAGCAGAAGTGAATCTCTGCTTAAGTTCCTGAAACGCAGAGACTGCCTCAGGAGGCCAATTCACCACATCAGAACCCTTCTTGGTCAAATCAGTCAATAGTTTAACAATAAGAAAGAAATTACCAATAAATTTACGATAAAAATTGGCAAAACCCAAGAATCTCTGAAGAGCCTTTAATGAAGTAGGTTGGACCCAATCACAGATGGCCTGAACCTTGACCGGGTCCATTTCAATAACAGATGGGGACAAAATGAATCCCAGAAATGAGATCCTCTGTACGCCAAAAAGACAATTTGATCCCTTCACATACAGAGCATTCTCTCTCAAAATCTGGAACACAGTCCGAACATGTTTCAAATGAGAGTCCCAGTCATTGGAAAAATCAAGATATCATCCAAATAAACAATCAGAAATTTATCCACAAAATCCCTGAAAATGTCATTCATGAAGGACTGGAAGACGGAAGGAGCATTAGTGAGCCCAAAGGGCATCACTAGGTACTCAAAATGCCCCTCTGGGGTATTAAATGCCGTCTTCCATTCATCCCCGTGCTTAATGCGAATAAGGTTATACGCCCCCCTGAGGTCAAGCTTGGTAAACCAAGTAGCACTTTTCACCCTGGAAAACAGGTCAGAAATCAAGGGTAACGGATATTGATATTTCACAGTGATATTGTTCAAGAGACGATAATCAATACACGGCCTTAATGAACCATCCTTTTTGGCCACAAAGAAAAAACCGGCACCCAAGGGTGAAGAGGATGGTCTGATATGACCCTTCTCCAATGACTCCTTGATATAAGACCACATAGCGTCATGTTCAGGTACAGACAAGTTAAAAAGGCGACCTTTAGGGAATTTACTACCAGGCACTAATTCAATAGCGCAGTCATAGCTCCTATGGGGGGGCAAGGATGCAGATTTACTTTCGCTAAACACATCAGAAAAATCAGTCAAAAAGTCAGGAACATCCTGAGCCTGGGGAGAGGCAGAAAAAACAGGAGTGTTGGCATTAACACATTGGCAGCCCCAACTGGTTACAGACACAGATTTCCAATCCAAAACAGGATTATGAGACTGTAACCAAGGGAAACCTAGTACAATAATGTCATGCAGATTATACAGCACCAAAAATTTGCAACTCTCCTGATGATCAGGTTCAACCCTCATTATCACCTGAGTAGAGAACTTTTCTCAACCAAAGGGTAGAATCAATCCCCAGTAGGGGAATAGACTTCCGTAGGGGTATCAAGGGAAACCCACAACGTTTAGCAAAATCAAAATCCATCAGGTTAATAGCTGCTCCCGAATCAACAAAAGCCTGAGCAGAAAATGTGGACAGGGAGCAAATCAGGGTAACAGTCAACAGAAATTTAGTCTGAACACTACCCAAGACAACTGAGCGTGCAAAACGTCTTCCCCGCTTAGGGCAGACTGAAATAGCATGAGAGGCGTCACCACAGTAGAAACATAACCCATTGCATTTTCGAAACTCATGACGCTGTGCCCCAGAAGCCACTCTATCATACTGCATGGGTTCAGAAGCTGGTTCACAAGGCAACACTATTCCACGCATACCTCTACGCTCACGCAAACGTCTGTCAATTTGAATCGCCAATGACATAGAATCATTGAGACCAGAGGGAGCAGGGAATCCCACCATAACATCTTTTACATTCTCTGACAGACCCTTCCGAAAAAGGGCTGCCAAAGCATCATCATTCCATTTGGTCAGGACTGCCCACCTTCGGAATCTCTGACAGTACAACTCAGCGTCCTCAAGCCCTGATTTAATGCCAACAAGGCTTTTTCAGCTTGATCAGTGACATTAGGTTCATCATACAATAACCCCAGAGCCAGAAAAAAATGCATCAACATTACTCAAAACAGGATCCTCAGGTGTCAGGGAAAAAGCCCAATCCTGAGGATCGCCGCGCAGGAGAGAGATGACAATTTGAACCTGCTGTGCTGCGTTCCCTGAGGACTTAGGTTTTAAGGCAAAAAAACAACTTACAGTTATTTTTGAAATTCAGAAATTTAGCTCGATCCCCTTAAAACAAATCTGGCATGGGGATCCTAGGTTCCACACCCGGCAACCCTGCAAGATAGGTAGCAATACTCCGGACTTCAGTGGCAAGCTGATCCACATGGCCAGACAACTGTGCAAACTCCATTTTGAGAAAAAAAAATCCTCAGCACCCAGAGAAAAAGAGGGAAAGAAAAAAAAATATATATATATCTCTGACAACTCTGACAACTTTTTTTTTTTTTTACACTATCTTTCCCTTCTTTGAGTACCATATAATTTTCAGTTTGGCCGGTGATACTGTTATGATTTGGTAGCTGAGGAGAGCAGGCAAAAAGGCAATACACCAGAGAGGTTGGAATCTACTGGATTGCAGTACCCTGACTAACCACCACAACTAAAGGCAGCCGTGGAGCGTACCTACGTTGGTCCTAGACGCCTCGTCAAAGCCTGAGAAGCTAACTACACCTAAAGATAGAAAGAGGAAAACTATCTGCCCCGGAGCAGATCCCCAAAGAACATAGGAAGCCCCCAAACATGTAATGGCGGTTAGACAAGAGGAAATACAGACACAGACAGAAAATAGTATGAGCAAATGTTGGGGCCCAATCTTTCTAGAAAGAAAAGGATAGGAAGGAATCTTACTGCAATCCAAAAAACCCTAAAAAAATACCAACTCACTAATTGCAAAAACACCTGAGATCACACGACCTCTACCACCTAAATTAGTTCTCTGGTGTAACAAAACTAAGCAGCAGCCACTGAAAAAACTAAAAAAGGCAAATGAACAAATAACAGTGGCTACAGATAAACTGAGAGGAGCACAAGCCCCCGGAGGGGACCTGGCTGACCTCCACAGAAGTGCAGGACAAAATGCAAAAAGCAAGCACAAAAATAAAAGCTGAAAATATCTTATCTGTTAGCAGAAGATGCAGGCAAGACACAGCAAGCTTCCAAGTGAACCAGGAACCAAAGTTGACACAAGAACAATTGATCACCAGCAACCCTGATGGGAGGGAACCTCCCTTATACAAGACCAGTCTGTAACACCTGATTGCCAATCTTCATTGAATAGTTCAGTACTGTTTGTAACCACCAGAGGGAGCTTCTGCTCAGAGTTCATTTCTAACACATTCACAACAGGAGGACAAATTGCAAGTGGCCACTTTAAGTAGCTTTTCTCATGATTGCATACACCTGGCTATGAAGTTCAAAGCTCAATGAGGTTACAAAACCAAAAAAAGTGCTTTAGTAAGTCAGTAAAAAGTAGGTAGGAGTATTTAAAACAAGAAAATGATAAGGGTGCCCATACTTATGCACCTGTCAAATTTTGTTTGCATACAGATTGCACATTTTCTGTTAGTACAATAAACCTCATTTCAAGGCAGAAACATTACTGTGTCCAATAGTTATTAGATATATCAAACAGAAATAGCTGTTGCAAAAATACCAATTTTTATAAAACATTAAGCTTAAGATTAACCCCTCTCTGCCATCAGACGTATTATTCCGTCCATGTGACCCTGGACCTAATTCCCATGGACGGAATAGTACGTCATAGGCGATCAGCTAGCTGATCGCCGCCGGGTGTCAGCTGTATATCACAGCTGACACCCAGCACTATGTGTCAGGAGCGGTCACGGACCGCTCCCGGCACATTAACCCCTAGCACACCGCCATCAAACATGATCGCGGTGTGCCCGGGGCACAGGGGAGGATCGCGCAGGCAGGGGGCTCCCTGCGCGCCCCCCTGAGACCTCAGAGCAGCGCGATGTGTCGCGCTGTTCCGAGGGTCCGTCCTCCCTCCAGGTCCCCGGATCCAAGATGGCGCCGGGGTCCTGCAGGGAGGCGGCTTCCTCAGTGCCTGCTGAGAGCAGGCACTGAGAAGTCTGCAGCGATGCCAGAGCGATCGCTGGTGTGACAGAGTGCTGTGCACACTGTCACACCAGCGATCTGCTAAAATACAGTGATGTCCCACCCTGAAACAAAGTAAAAAAGTAAAAAAAATAAAAATAAAAAGTGGTAAAAAAAATCATCAAAAAAAAAAAAAATATTCCCCAATAAATTCATTTCTTCCTGTAAATAAAAAAAAACAAAACAATAAAAGTACACATATTTGGTATCGCCGCGTCCGTAACGACCCCCCCTATAAACTGTCCCACTAGTTAACCCCTTTAGTGAACCCCTTAAAAAAAAAAAACTAAGCAAAAAATCAATGCTTTATCATCATACCGCCGAACAAAAAGTGGAATAACACGCGATCAAAAAGACAGATATAAATAAAGATGATACCCGCTGAAAACATCATCTTGTCCCGCAAAAAACGAGCCGTCATACAGCATCATCAGCGAAAAAATAAAAAAGTTATAGCTCGCAGAATGAAGCGATGCAAAAATAATGATTTTTTATATAAAATTGTTTTTATTCTATAAAAGCACCAAAAGATAAAAAAATGATATAAATGAGGTATCGCCATAATCGTACTGACCCGAAGAATAAAACTGCTTTATCAATTTTACCACACACGGAACGGTATAAACGCCTCCCCAAAAGAAATTCATGAATTGCTGATTTTTGTTCATTCTAACCTCCCAAAAATCGAAATAAAAAGCGATAAAAAAAGTCACGTGCTCAAAAATGGTACCAATAAAAACGTCACCTCGTCACGCAAAAAATAAGACCTCACATGACTCTGTGGGCCAAAATATGCAAAAATTATAGCTCTCAAAATGTGGTGATGCAAAAAACTACTTTTTGCAATAAAAAGCGTCTTTTAGCGTGACAGCTGCCAATCACAAAAACCCGCTATAAATAGTAAATCAAACCCCCCTTTATCACCCCCTTAGTTAGGGAAAAATAATAAAATTAAAAAAATGTATTTATTTCTATTTTCCCATTAGGGTTAGTGTTGCGGCTAAAGTTAGGGTTAGGATTGGCGCTAAAGTTAGTATTAGGGTTATGGTTGGGATTAGGGTTAGGGGTGTGTTAGGGTTAGGTTTGTGGTTAGGGTTGGGACTAGGGTTAGGGGTATGTTGGGGTTAGGGTTGGAGTTAGAATTGGGGGGTTTCTGCTGTTTAGGCACATCAGGGGCTCTCCAAATGTGACATGGCGTCTGATCTCAATTCCCGCCAATTCTGCGTTGAAAAAGTCAAACGGTGCTCCTTCACTTTTGAGCTCTGCCATGCGCCCAAACAGTAGTTTACCCCCGCATATGGGGTATCAGCGTACTCTGTACCCCAAGAGTTATTGTGCAATTTGTCCTATTTCTTCTGTTACCCTTGGGAAAATAAAAAACTGGGGGCGACAAAATCATTTTTGTAAAAAAAAAATGATTTTTTTGTTTTTACGGCTGTATGTTATAAATTTTCTGTGAAGCACTTGGGGCTTCATAGCGCTCACTACACTTCTAGATAAGTTCATTGTGGGGTCTATTTTCCAAAATGGGGTCACTTGTGGGGGGTTTCCACTGTTTAGGCGCATCAGGGGCTCTCCAAATGCGACATGACGCCCCCAGACCATTCCATCAAAGTCTGCAATCCAAAACGTCACTACTTCCCTTCCGAGCCCAGACGTGCACCCATACAGTCGTCTTCTCACACATGTTGGGTATCAGCGTACTCAGGACAAATTGGACAACAACTTTTGGGGTCCAATTTCTCCTGTTACCTTGTGAAAATAAAATATTGGGGGCGAAAAAAATCATTTTTGTAAAAAAAAAAAGGATTTTTTATTTTTACAGCTGTACGTTATAAACTTCTGTGAAGCACTTAGGGGTTCAAAGTGCTCACCACACATCTAGATAAGTTCCTTGTGGGGTCTATTTTCCAAAATGGGGTCACTTGTGGGGGGTTTCCACTGATTAGGCACATCAGGGGCTCTCCAAATGCGACATGACGCCCCCAGACCATTCCATCAAAGTCTGCAATCCAAAACGTCACTACTTCCCTTCCGAGCCCCGACGTGCGCCCATACAGTAGTTTACTCCCACATATTGGGTATTAGCGTACTCAGGACAAATTGGACAACAACTTTTGGGGTCCAATTTCTCCTGTTACCCTTGTGAAAATAAAATATTGGGGGCGAAAAAATCATTTTTGTAAAAAAAAAAAAAGATTTTTTATTTTACGGCTGTACGTTATAAACTTCTGTGAAGCACTTTGGGTTCAAAGTGCTCACCACACATCTAGATAAGTTCCTTGAGGGGTCTAGTTTCCAAAATGGTGTCATTTGTGGGGGTTTCCACTGTTTAGGCAGATCAGGAGCTCTCCAAACACGACATGGCATCCAGCCAATTCTGCGTTGAAAAAGTCAAACGGCGCTCCTTCCCTTCCAAACTCTGCCATGCACCCAAACAGTGGTTTACCCCCACATATGGGGTATCAGCGTACTCAGGACAAATTGCACAATAACTTTTGGAGTCTTGTTACCCTTGGGAAAATAAAAATTGGGGTGAAAAGATCAATTTTGTGGAAAAAATATGATTTTTTAATTTTACGGCTCTACGTTATAAACTTGTGTGAAGCACTTGGGGGTTCAAATTGCTCACCAAAGATCTAGATAAGTTCCTTAGGGGTCTAGTTTCCCAAATGGGGTCACTTGTGGGGGGTTTCCACTGTTTAGGCACATCAGGGACTCTCCAAATGCAACATGGCGTCCAATCTCAATTCCAGCCAATTTTGGTTGGAAACAGTCAAATGGTGCTACTTCCATTCCGAGCTCCGCCATGTGCCCAAACAGTGGTTCCCCCCCACATATGGGGTATCAACGTACTCAGGACAAATTGGACAACAACTTTTGAGGTCCAATTTCTCCTGTTACCTATGGGAAAATAAAAAATTAGTGACTAAGAGATAATTTTTGTGGGAAAAAAATAGGATTTTTTATTTTCATGCCCGGGCATTATAAACTTGTGTGAAGCACTTGGGGGTTCAAAGTGCTCACCAAAGATCTAGATAAGTTCCTTAAGGGGTCTAGCTTCCAAAATGGGGTCACTTGTGGGGGGTTTCCACTGTTTAGGCTCATCTGGGGCACTACAAACGGAACATGACCCCCATCAATGTTTGCATTCCAAAACGTTACTGCTTCCTTTCCAAGCCCTGCCGTGCGCCCAAACAGTCTCCCCCCCACATATGGGGTATCAGCTTACTCAGGACAAATTGGACAACAACTTTTGGGGTCCAATTTCCTTGGGAAAAATCAAAAATTTGGGACTAAAAAATCATTTTTTGGAAAATTGTTTTGTTTTTTTTTCACACCCAGGCATTATAAACTTTTGTGAAACACTTTGGGGCTCAATGTGCTCACAACAGATCTAGATAAGTTCCTTAGGGGGTCTAGTTTCCAAAATGGTGTCACTTGTGGGGCGTTTCCACTGTTTAGGCGCATCAGTGGCTCTCCAAACACGACATGGCGTCCTATCTCAACTCCAGCCAATTTTAGTTTGAAAAAGTCAAACGGCGCTCCTTCCTTTACGAGCTCTGCCGTGTGCCCAAACAGTGGTTTTCCCCCACATATAGGGTATTGGCGTACTCAGGAGAAATTGCACAACAACTTTATCTGCCCATTTTCTCCTTTTACCCTTGTCAAAATAAAAAAAAGTTTGTAAAAGATCATTTTTGTGGCTAAAAAGTTAAATATTAATTTTTTCCTTCCACGTTGCTTCAGCTCCTGTGAAGCACCTGAAGGGTTAATAAACTTCTTGAATGTGGTTTTGAGTACCTTGAGGGGTGCAGTTTTTAGAATGGTGTCACTTTTTGGTATTTTCTGCTATATAGACCCGTCAAAGTGACTTCAAATGTGAGGTGGTCCCTAAAAAAATGGCTTTGTAAATTTTGTTGTAAAAATGAGAAATCACTGGTAAACTTTTAACCCTTATAATTTCCGAACAAAAAAAAATTTTGGTTCCAAAATTGTGCTGATGTAAAGTAGACATGTGGGAAATGTTATTTCTTAACTATTTTGTGTGACATATTTCTCTGTTTTAAGGGAAAAAAATTCAAAGTTTGAAAATTGCAAAATTTTCAAAATTTTCGCCATATTTGTGTTTTTTTTCAAAAATAAACGCAAGTTATATCGAAGATATTATACTTCTAACGTGAAGTACAATATCTCACGAGAAAACATTCTCAGAATCGCGAAGATCCGTTGAAGCGTTCCAGAGTGATAACCTCATAAAGAGACAGTGGTCAGAATTGTAAAAATTGGCCCGGTCATTAACGTGCAAACCACCCTTGGGGGTGAAGGGGTTAATAGGCTCTTAGTGCCTAGATTGGCCAATAAATGTGTGCCCAATTGCCATGTCAAGGCGCCCTTCTTAAATTGGGTCCCTGTCCTGTAATGTCACCTCTCTTGGGCAAAAAAGCCTATAATTTATGGGGCTGGAATTGACCAGCTAATCTGCTTAAAAACACCTGTGGCTAATGGGAGTGGGAGTGCACATGTCCAAAAGGCTTTGATACAAATAGACAAAAAGAAGGACCAGTACATCTAAGCTAGTGTGAATAGGCGCCAACCAAAGAAAGCATATAAGTCAAAAAGATTAAGGTTTGCACCATAACTTACCAAGAATGATTACTCTAGAGCGTAGGAACTGCATTGCTGCCATAGAAAATGGGAGAAAAAATAGAAAAAAGCGTTATAGGTGGGCACACACTTAAATTGGCTAATCTATGCGCTAAGAACCTTACTTTTTTCAGAGCAATATTTGCAGATGCATATTTCATATATACACTATATAGCGCTTACTGTAGCGCTATTTCCCCGGCGGCCGTCCGTGTGGTACTGGTGCGGCACATGGGCGGCACACGGTCGCCACACGTGTGCTGCAAGTATTACACACATAGACACACGGACACGGATATCTCCATTACCGGTTTTTCTGGAACAGGAAATAAACAGGGGTGTGAAACCAACTTAACATACATGCAAATAAAAAAAATCACGCACAAACATTGATATATGCAGGTACCTACCTGCACGCAACCTCCGATCCTCACAGGATCTCCTCCTCTCCTCCCCCCTTATCTCCTCTTCCCACAATCGCATACAAGATTTCTCCCGTGCATCCCCTACTCTGGAACTCTCTACCACAACATATCAGACTCTTGCCTACCATGGAAACCTTCAAAACGACCTGAAGACCTACCTCTTCCGACAAGTCTACAACCTGCAGTAACCACAGATCCACCAAACTGCTGCACAACAAGCTCTACACTCTTCTACTGTATCCTCACCCATCCCTTGTAGATTGTGAGCCCTTGCGGGCAGGGTACTCTCTCCTCCTGTACCAGTCATAACTTGTATTGTCTAAGATTACTGTACTTGTATTTATTATGTATATCCCACCTCACATGTAAAGTGCCATGGAATAAATGGCGCTATAATAATAAATAATAATAATAATATGCATACATGCACAGTAAAGCTGATATCTACAGTGCATTAAAAAGTATTCATACCCCCGTGAATTTTTCCGCCCTTTTTCACATTGCATCCCCAAAATTAAATATTTTGTGAAGTGTAAAATAAATGATATATGGTTTTCTAAATATTTTAAAAATATAAATATATAAATTGTGATCTGCATTTTGTATTCACCTCTCTGCTATCTGTACTTGGGGCACATCCCCCCTAGTTGCACCCTTTCAAACGGAGTTTGTTAACACCAAATGACTGTTTAAACCAAGCATGTTGGAGTGGACATGGCACTTTTAAAAACCATATCTTTACCGTTTGTGAGGACACAGCATTTTATCTTAATTAACCAGACTTCTATTTTCAGCAAGCCAGGAGGGATAGACTGTAATCTATATGTTGACTTTTGAATTTATGTGTTTCTTTCTGGTTGGTCAAGAAAACATACCATATATACTCATGTATAAGCCGACCCGTGTATAAGCCGACCCCCCTAATTTTGCCACAAAAAAACTGGGAAAACTTATTGACGCGCGTATAAGCCTAGGGTGGAAAATGAGACAGCTACTGGTAAATTACAAAATAAAAATAGATACCAATAAAAGTAAAATTAATTGAGACATCAGTAGGGTAAAGGTTTTTGAATATCCATATTGAATCAGGAGCCCCATAAAATGCTCCATACAAAATACTCCCCATATGCTGCTCCATAAAGGTTATGCCCCCAGAAGATGATCGATAGAATGGACCCCATATGGTGCTCCACAGATTATGCTCCATATGCTGCACAGATTATGCCCCATATGCTCCTCAGATTTTGCCCCATATGTTCCACAAATTATGCCCCATATGCTCCACAGATTTTGCCCCATATCTTCCACAGATTTTGCCCCATATGTTCCACAGATTATGCCCCAATATGCTCCAAGGATTATGCCCCATATGCTCCACAGATTATGCCCCATATGTTCCACAGATTATGCCCCCATATGCTCCATGGATTTTTCCCCATATGTTCCACAGATTATGCCCCCATATATTCCATAGATTATGCCCCCATATGCTCCAGATTATGCCCCCATATGTTTTACAGAGTATGCCCCCATATGCTCCAGATTATGCCCCCATATGTTCCACAGAGTATGCCCCCATATGCTCCAGATTATGCCCCCATATGCTGCACAGATTATACCCCATATGTTCCATAGATTATGCCCCCATATGCTCCATGGATTTTGCCCCATATGTTCCACAGATTATGCCCCCATATATTCCATAGATTATGCCCCCATATGCTCCAGATTATGCCCCTATATGTTCCACATAGTATGCCCCCATATGCTCCAGATTATGCCCCCATATGCTGCACAGATTATGCCCCATAGTATATATGTCCCTTATGCTGCTGCTGCAAAAAAAAATGACATACTCACCTCTCGTCGCTGGGGCCAGGTGCCGGTGTCCTGAGCAGGCGGTGACACCGGCGCGCTATGGGGGACAGGTGCCGGTGTCACTGCTCGCTCAGGGCCCCGGCACCTGAGATATTTACCGATCACCGCTGCGCGCTGGTCCTCCTTCCATGTCCTCGGCAGTGAATGATCAGGCAGAGGGCGCGGCGCTCACTAACGACGTCATCGCGCCCTCTGCCTGATCATAACAGCAAGAGGACGCGAGGACACAGAGGGGAGCAGCAGTGGCACGGGGACAGGTAAATATCATATACTCACCTCTCCGCCAACGCGGTCTCTGCAGCCTCTCCTCTTCTCCTGCTATCTCCGGCAGCTCTTCCTACAGCGGTCACGTGAGACCGCTCATTAAAGTCATGAATATGTGCATATTCATGACTTTAATGAGCGGTACTACATGACTGCTGCAGGAACGAAGAGCTGCCGGAGATCGTCAGGGGGGCTACAGAGACTGCGCCGGCGGAGAGGTGAGTATGATCCGACACCCTCGCTCCCTGACGAAGCCACTGAGGTGGCGACACGTGTTGGGCTCTGGCCCCCTTGCCTCTCTTTGTTCTCTCCCCCTCTTGTGGCTCGGTAACATTGGTTATTTTTCTATGGGCGATCATGTTATTTTGAACACTTGCTCCATACTTTGTTTCTCATGTGGGTTTGGATGTTTTTGTATTCATTTATGTACATTTATTGCTTAGTTTTATTTAGGTTTCCTCTGTTCGGTACATTAGTTCCTTTAATTAGAGGTAACTTTTTGGTGTAGGTTTATTTATATCTGTGCCTTAGTTTAATCACATACTTTTCCTATATTTGGGCCTTTGGGGGAGACACATTATTGTATTTGATTTGTATATTGTATTCTGTACTCTGTATTTACATCTTATTATTTTTTGAGTTCATGTCATGCTATATATTGTTTGAGGGGTTTAGGGGGCCATGAACCCTCATTTGTTGGGTGATTGTTTGTTCTATTTTTAAGTGTTTTTAATCTCATGGTTTGTTTATGCAGTTTTTCAATAAAAATTAGATTATTCTTCTGATTTAGGTGTTCCCTGGTGTATAGTATGTGCTTCTTCTCTTGTTTTTTTTCCCCGCTCCCCCTCCCCCGCCAACTCCGTATATGACCCACGTATAAGCCAAGAGGGGGACTTTCAGCCCTAAAAATTGGGCTGAAAATCTCGGCTTATACACGAGTATATACGGTACTTTTGACTTTGTTTGTAATATTGACTTGTAAGTTGACAATTAGTTGTAACATATTGTGCTCTTATCCTGGATGACTAGTGATAAAGTGTCATTGAACAATGGTGATTACACAGTGTCCAGGCCAGCCAGTTTGTTGACTTGAAAAATAAAGGAAAAACTGTGCAAGTAGATTAAATAATTAAACAATGCAAGTTTATCTCATCATCACCAATCTTCCCCTTGCCCTCTGGATACTGGTTTCAAGGACAAAAGTGGGAACTATAACAAATGTGATATTTACCTGCATAGAGAGAAAGACAGAGACAGCCAAGAGATCCAAAGAACCAGACTCTACAGGACAGCAGCCAAGACATCATGCCTCCATCCTGAGGGACACAGATTTGTCATTCTATAGGATGCCAGCTTAGGTGGACCATGGCCCCAGCTGGAAGAATACAAATTTGCTCCATTGACCATGGCAAATCCATGGATAATTTTTGGAGAAAGCCATGATTGGCACCCGCGAGTCTCCTGGCTCCATGGAGATGTTCGGAGAAGCCAGGATTTGACCCTCCGATCAACTGGCCTTGTACCTCAGTGGTCTGTCATCTTCCTAAGCTTATCGTTACCTTCTTTCTGTGCATGCTACAGGTGAGGTAGTCGGGCCTGGAAGCTATGAAGTAACAGATGCTCTTATTCCGGCTAGTCAGCAGAAGGGTGAGACTCTGTAGTGCGCACCATCTTGAGTATTTTTTCTGTGACTTTACTATGTGTTATTTGCCTGTTTTGTTGTTCAATAAATCATTACCACACTGTTTTACCCACACCCTGTGTTGTTTGAGTGCCGTTATGCCCACTTTAAAAGGAGAGTGGGCGTTTGGTGGGATGATCCCTGGTCCATGCGGTATTGGCTAGCGGACTGGGCCGCCCGCTGACTCCCCCCCCCTGTGTCTCCACAGAGTTAAAATCCATTTTTCGTTTGCCAGAAATCTTTCTTTATTCAAATATGCTAATCTAGTGGGCAATGCACCCTCAATGTGGCTGAGCAATTCAGTGCACATTTTCACCTACTTGTTTTTTTTTTTTTAATACTCCCCTCCTCTGGACTCTGTAAATCCAGAGCTGTCAGTCAAGGAAGAGGGCATCAAAACAAACTTACTCCCTCACTTTAAGGCCTTGTTTACATGTTCAGTATTTAGTCAGTATTTTACATCAGTATTTGTAAGCCAAAATCCAAACGGGTGAAAAATGCAAAAGTGATGCATGTGTTTTTATACTTTTGCTCTAGTTATTCAACTCTTGGTTTTGGCTTACAATTAGGCTGAGTCACACTAGCGAGAAATACGGACGAGTGCAATGCGAGAAAAAATCGCATTGCTCTCGGACCAATGTTAATCTATGGGGCAGCTCCCAGCATCCGATTTTTTTTCTCGGCCGTTTTATATGGGCGAGAGAAATCGCAGCATTCTGCGATTTGCACCGTATTACGGCCGAAACTCGCCAATGCAAGTCTATGGGTGCGTGAAAACATTGGATTACACACAGACCACACGTGTGTCTTGTGAGAAATACGCACCGGTGTCCTTTAGAAAAGCTGGCAATTAATCTCAGGCTATACTGTAAAATCACACTGACAGGTTTAATAAAGAATGGAAAGAATAGATATATACACATAGAATACACATATACAGTACAGACCAAAAGTTTGGACACACCTTCTCATTCAAAGATTTTTCTGTATTTTCATGGCTATGAAAATTATTGAATCACACTGAAGGCATAAAAACTATGAATTAACACATGTGGAATTATATATTACACTTTACAAAAAAGTGTGAAACAACTGGAAATATGTCTTATATTTTAGGTTCTTCAAAGTAGCTACCTTTTGCTTTGGTTACTGCTTTGCATGCAGAAAAGGTGAACGGATGGATTCTACATGCCTGGTTCCCACCGTGAAGCATGGAGGAGGAGGTGTGATGGTGTGGGGGTGCTTTGCTGGTGACACTGTTGGGGATTTAATCAAAATTGAAGGCATAGTGAACCAGAATGGCTACTACAGCCGGGAACTCCGCACAGCCTTAGTGACGTCAGAGGGAGTCCCCGGCTGACCTGAAGCGAACTGAATAGCGTGGGAAACAATCAATTAAGTTTCCCACACTAATCAGTTCATCTCCTGTCAGCGCAGAGATGAACTGATTCATTCAGGGGTTTACAGCAGGGCTGGTCGCATTAGCAGCTGACCCTGCTGTAAACCTGTTAACCTCTTCAGATGGACTGCAGCGTGGGACCTGACTGAACGCCAAAGAGGTATGGATATTGTTGCTTTATTATTTTATTTTTATTACAGGAGAACAAGGGATTTAGATGGATTACCAGTACAATAAAATATAGTCAAAAACTATGTGTATTTATTTCATTAACCCCTTCACCCCCAAGGGTGGTTTGCACGTTAATGACCGGGCCAATTTTTACAATTCTGACCACTGTCTCTTTATGAGGTTATAACTCTGGAACGCTTCAACGGATCTTCGCGATTCTGAGATTGTTTTCTCGTGACTAGAGTTGAGCGATACTTTCCGATATCCAAAAGTATCGGAATCGGAATGGTATCGCCGATACACAAAAAATATCGGCGATACCCGATACCGATACCAGAAGTCCCATGTAAGTCTATGGGAACAAAATATCGAAATAAAAAAAACCCCATTCTTGCCTTGTAGGTTAATTGTACATGAAGGAAAACAACAAAGAGTAATGTAGAATGTATTGGGGGAGGTTGAGGAGACATTAAAGGCATAGATGTTTAACCCAATCCAATGGAATAGCATTAATTTTTTTTTTTTAGGAAATACGTTCGGATTGACGAAGAAATTCACAATGTTGTTAACCTTTTTTCTATTTTGTCAAATATGTCTGTTTCACAACTTCCATGGTCTTCACCTTTTTAACTTTTCACACACTTTCTCCTTCATAATCTTCAGCAGCATCATCTTTCTCATCAAATTATTCTTCATCTTCACCTTCTTAATCTTCTAAAACTTCTTGCTATTCATCTTTTTGTTAACATTACTTATATTGTTCTTATTAAACAGTTATTATTCTTCATATTCTACTTCTTCATCTTCTTCCTATTCATCCTTTTCATCATATTCTTATTTGTGACAGACATTCCTGTACTTGTAATCTGTAAAACTCTGAATTTTCATCCTTCCGTTCTTGCTGTCACGAAAGATTTTAATTACAACAGTATTTGTCCGCGTTCAGTTTAGCCTGCAGCAGCATCAGGCATTTTCCAGGGGCACCACGAGGAGGAACGGACTCACCCCCATACACTGCTTAGTCTTCTTCTGCTTAGAATTTAGAGCATATATTTTGCTCTTCATTTTGGTCTTATACTTAATGTTCTTCTGCTTTTTGATCTTCTGCTTATTGTTCTTCTGTCTCTTGTTCTGTATCTTGTAGTTTGTCTTAACCTTCTTTGTCCTGTTGGTGATGGTACAAAAGCCAATGGAAGTAACGAGGACCAGCTGACTGTGCTGGAACCCGGAGGGTCAGCAGAAGGAAAAGAGCCAATGGCACAACCGAGGACCAGCTGACGTTACTGGGACACGGTTACTAAGCAGGAGGTACCTGTGCTCCAAAGCACTACCAAGGACCAGCAGACGTTGCTGGAACTCGGATACCGACATGGAGGCACCTAGGCCAAAGGCACTGCGGAGAACCAGCTGACGGTACTGGAACCCGGATGGGTAGCAGAAGGTACAAGAGCCAATGAAAGTAACGAGGACCAGCTGACTGTGCTGGAACCCGGAGGGTCAGCAGAAGGAAAAGAGCCAATGGCACAACCGAGGACCAGCTGACGTTACTGGGACAGGGTTACTAAGCAGGAGGTACCTGTGCTCCAAAGCACTACCAAGGACCAGCAGACGTTGCTGGAACTCGGATACCGACATGGAGGCACCTAGGCCAAAGGCACTGCGGAGAACCAGCTGACGGTACTGGAACCCGGATGGGTAGCAGAAGGTACAAGAGCCAATGAAAGTAACGAGGACCAGCTGACTGTGCTGGAACCCGGAGGGTCAGCAGAAGGAAAAGAGCCAATGGCACAACCGAGGACCAGCTGACGTTACTGGGACAGGGTTACTAAGCAGGAGGTACCTGTGCTCCAAAGCACTACCAAGGACCAGCAGACGTTGCTGGAACTCGGATACCGACATGGAGGCACCTAGGCCAAAGGCACTGCGGAGAACCAGCTGACGGTACTGGAACCCGGATGGGTAGCAGAAGGTACAAGAGCCAATGAAAGTAACGAGGACCAGCTGACTGTGCTGGAACCCGGAGGGTCAGCAGAAGGAAAAGAGCCAATGGCACAACCGAGGACCAGCTGACGTTACTGGGACACGGTTACTAAGCAGGAGGTACCTGTGCTCCAAAGCACTACCAAGGACCAGCAGACGTTGCTGGAACTCGGATACCGACATGGAGGCACCTAGGCCAAAGGCACTGCGGAGAACCAGCTGACGGTACTGGAACCCGGATGGGTAGCAGAAGGTACAAGAGCCAATGAAAGTAACGAGGACCAGCTGACTGTGCTGGAACCCGGAGGGTCAGCAGAAGGAAAAGAGCCAATGGCACAACCGAGGACCAGCTGACGTTACTGGGACAGGGTTACTAAGCAGGAGGTACCTGTGCTCCAAAGCACTACCAAGGACCAGCAGACGTTGCTGGAACTCGGATACCGACATGGAGGCACCTAGGCCAAAGGCACTGCGGAGAACCAGCTGACGGTACTGGAACCCGGATGGGTAGCAGAAGGTACAAGAGCCAATGAAAGTAACGAGGACCAGCTGACTGTGCTGGAACCCGGAGGGTCAGCAGAAGGAAAAGAGCCAATGGCACAACCGAGGACCAGCTGACGTTACTGGGACACGGTTACTAAGCAGGAGGTACCTGTGCTCCAAAGCACTACCAAGGACCAGCAGACGTTGCTGGAACTCGGATACCGACATGGAGGCACCTAGGCCAAAGGCACTGCGGAGAACCAGCTGACGGTACTGGAACCCGGATGGGTAGCAGAAGGTACCCATGGAAATTAAAGTTGAGGCAGCAGGACTTTTTGCCGTTCACACAGCAGGGGAACAGCTGACATTACTGAACCCCAGTAACACAGGAGCAAGTGTAGACTGTGCTAACAGCACTTCCGAGAAACAACTGGCGGTGTTGTAACCCAGGGATGAGAAGAGAACAGGGTGGAGGCAGCAGGACTTTTTGCCGTTCACACAGCAGGGGAACAGCTGACATTACTGAACCCCAGTAACACAGGAGCAAGTGTAGACTGTGCTAACAGCACTTCCGAGAAACAACTGGCGGTGTTGTAACCCAGGGATGAGAAGAGAACAGGTGGAGGCAGCAGGACTGTTTGCCGTTCACACAGCAGGGGAACAGCTGACATTACTGAACCCCAGTAACACGGAGCAAGTGTAGACTGTGCTAACAGCACTTCCGAGAAACAACTGGCGGTGTTGTAACCCAGGGATGAGAAGAGAACAGGGTGGAGGCAGCAGGACTTTTTTGCCGTTCACACAGCAGGGGAACAGCTGACATTACTGAACCCCAGTAACACAGGAGCAAGTGTAGACTGTGCTAACAGCACTTCCGAGAAACAACTGGCGGTGTTGTAACCCAGGGATGAGAAGAGAACAGGGTGGAGGCAGCAGGACTTTTTGCCGTTCACACAGCAGGGGAACAGCTGACATTACTGAACCCCAGTAACACGGGAGCAAGTGTAACTGTGCTAACAGCACTTCCGAGAAACAACTGGCGGTGTTGTAACCCAGGGATGAGAAGAGAACATGGTGGAGGCAGCAGGACTGTTTGCCGTTCACACAGCAGGGGAACAGCTGACATTACTGAACCCCAGTAACACAGGAGCAAGTGTAGACTGTGCTAACAGCACTTCCGAGAAACAACTGGCGGTGTTGTAACCCAGGGATGAGAGGAGAACAGGTGGAGGCAGCAGGACTGTTTGCCGTTCACACAGCAGGGGAACAGCTGACATTACTGAACCCCAGTAACACAGGAGCAAGTGTAGACTGTGCTAACAGCACTTCCGAGAAAAACTGGCGGTGTTGTAACCCAGGGATGAGAAGAGAACAGGTGGAGGCAGCAGGACTGTTTGCCGTTCACACAGCAGGGGAACAGCTGACATTACTGAACCCCAGTAACACAGGAGCAAGTGTAGACTGTGCTAACAGCACTTCCAAGCAACAACTGGCGGTGTTGGAGCCCAGGGTCAAGGAGGATGTTTAAATACTAGATCAAGTATTTTCCTTGTTACGTGTCAATTAAAAATGTCTATACTCCAAACAAGAGAAATATAACCTTTAGTACCATAAGATGATGATTTTACTTTAAAAAATATATGTAAATTAATAATTGACAAACATAAACGCATACATTAACATGTTGAAAAGCAATGCAAACCACAATAAAAATCGGTTAAATAATCTGCTATACGGTTTTAAATAAAAGCATACAAGTACATATCAGAATCCATTAATGATGGATAAGTAACAGTATGTACACCATTTTCATTTGCTGAATAATATCACTAAAAAGTTTTTAAAAATATCTAAAATTTCCATCATGTAATACTGATAATATGTGCCAATCATTTATATTAACAAAAAAAACCTTTAAAAAGTGCATAGTGAAAACAGCTATTTATGCCTGACTGTGGACTTGCAAGCATGACAATGGATAGATAAGGTATATATAGATGAGACTGCATAGCCACAGATGGTGAATGGCGATGTAATACTGTACCTCAATAAAGTGTGCGTTACTACTACATCCTTTTTTTTATATAGCTTTATAAAAGGGTACGTGCATGTATGCTTGCGCCTTTGTTTGGACGCACAGACTGGCTTCCTGCTGTGACGCGTTGGGTATTGGAGCGTCTGTGCATCTTATGACGCAGACTAACATTCACGGTGCGCATCGTTCATCATCGCAAGCGTACCGACAACACAAAGGCGTTGTCATGACTGCTTTACTCAGTAAACATGCACCTATGATGAAACATACACGCATGTGCCCTATTACATAACAAGCTACAAGAAAAATGCGTGTGAGGTGTGACACAGCTGTTTTGTTAAGGTACAGTATTATATCGACATTGTACAGGTGTCGCTATTCAGTCTGATAAATAGATATCATTCACCTATTCTATCAGTTGTCGTTCTTTCAGCACCACTTACAGGTATATATTTTGCTATTGTGACTATGCACTATTGACTTTACCAAGGTAATGCATGATTTTTGTTAGCGATTATCATGTTTACATGAAGGACCTTTATGATATGGGCTGTTAACTTTCTAATCAAATATGTATTTTTTAAAATGACACAAATATAAGTAATGTTGAAGAGGACTATTCCTACATGCATTGTTTGCACAATATTACAGGTGTACATCACGTCCCTTAATCAACATTGGATATTATATTTACTTGTATGCTTTTATTTCAAAGGCAAGAACACTGAAGTATAACCTTCGCACTGCAGCAGTTGTCAAAGTTCAACCCACATTATGCACTTCCAACATTGCAGTATTTGAGTCATCATGATGTGAGTTGGATTTGTCTAAGCTATGGAGTGACAAGGTTGACCATCAGTATCCTATAGTATAAGTAGGCTTTTGTGTTTGCATTTGTTTTCGACATGTGCATATCTGTAATAATATGTCACAATTATTTTGTTACAGATTTGTGACAAAGACAAATCATTTTATGGTTTGAAAGTTGACGTTTCAAATGTTTACAGCTTAGAAATCATGGTGTAGCCTCATATCTATGTGTAGCACTAGACACTTTGAGATGTCATGTTTTTTTCACCATGATTAGGTAGCTAGCAGTAATTTTTGCCGGACACACAGCAGGGGAACAGCAGGCGTTACTGAACCCCACAAACACATCAGCGATTGTTTTCATCTGTGCATCTAACACTTCTGAGCAGCAACTGGCGCTGTTGAAGCCCAGGGTCAAGGAGGGTGTAGGCAGAGGCCTAGTATGAGACGTTTGAAGTTGAAGTTGTAGTTAGCAGCAGTAATTTTTGCCAGACACACAGCAGGGGAACAGCAGGCGTTACTGAACCCCACAAACACATCAGCGATTGTTTTCATCTGTGCATCTAACACTTCTGAGCAGCAACTGGCGCTGTTGAAGCCCAGGGTCAAGGAGGGTGTAGGCAGAGGCCTGTTGCTTTGAAGTTGAATTGTAGTAGCAGCATAATTTTGCAGACACACAGCAGGAACACAGGCTTACTGAACCCCAAAAACTCAGCGATTGTTTTCATCTGTGCATCTAACACTTCTGAGCAGCAATGCGCTGTGAAGCAGGGTCAGGAGGGTGTAGGCAGAGCCTAGTATGAAGTTTGAAGTGAAGTTGTAGTTAGCAGCATAATTTTGCCAGACACACAGCAGGGGAACAGCAGGCGTTACTGAACCCCACAAACACATCAGCGATTGTTTTCATCTGTGCATCTAACACTTCTGAGCAGCAACTGGCGCTGTTGAAGCCCAGGGTCAAGGAGGGTGTAGGCAGAGGCCTAGTATGAGACGTTTGAAGTTGAAGTTGTAGTTAGCAGCAGTAATTTTTGCCAGACACACAGCAGGGGAACAGCAGGCGTTACTGAACCCCACAAACACATCAGCGATTGTTTTCATCTGTGCATCTAACACTTCTGAGCAGCAACTGGCGCTGTTGAAGCCCAGGGTCAAGGAGGGTGTAGGCACAAAATATTGAGTTATTGCCTTGTTACGTGGCCATTGCAAATGTATGTACTTCAAACAAGAATAAATGAACTTTTACTACAACAATAAAATGATAAATTTCAATTACAAGAATAGAAAAATATTTATACTTGACAGTCCTCTGTGGTTGATAACGTTTAATGGCTAACTGAAAATATGGTAACAAATTCAAAGCTTTCGAGACTACTCAGGTGTCTTCATCAGGCTAAGAGTAAAGCCAAAAATGAAGAATCACATATTTCTACACACAACAGGACACAGGAATAGCTAAGACAAGTGAGGGAGGGACAAGTGAGGGGAGACCGGCAACAAAAAGGAGAACAAGGATGAATTATCAGCGCCACACAATCACAGATAAATTAATGAATTTACCTGTGGCAAAAGACTTTTGTATGCCCGGTCATAGCATCATGGATATGGAATTACTGGTATTAAAATATAACTTCAAATATGAGAAACGTACAAAGGTTTCAGAATATAAGCTCATCATGACCTTTGACACTGTTAGTGATGGAATGAATAGATCACATGGATTTATGTCATTCTATATCAATTAAGGAATCTGCGTCTATGCCCTTCCAGGGTCATGAAAACCCAAAAAAATACGCCAATGAGAGGGCAATCAAACTTTCTATCCTTATCTAGGAACTGTTCCAATATTTATGTTCATCCCTGTGAGATAATGACAGTTCTGATACACGTCACTTACTTGTCTTACCTATTGCACTATTCCTGTGTCCTGTTGTGTATAGAAATATGTGATGCTTAATTTTTTTAGTTAGTCTTTCCCTGATGAAGAGACGTGAGTAGCCTTGAAAGCTTGCAATTTGTTTCCATCTTTTCAGTTATCCATTAAAAGGTATCAACCACTGCTGACTCTGAAGTCTAAATATTTTTCTATCTACTGGCTAACACGGTACAAAGATACACATGTTTTCTAATTTCAAGAAGGAAAAATAAAGAAAATACAAATATAAACGCATATATGCACATGCCAAAAATAAATGGAACAACACAACACCCAAAAAATTGGTAACAAAATATAGTGTTGTAAATTTAAGAATAAAAGCCATTTTTTTTTTTATGAATAATGCTTAAGGAACGCTATGTTAAACCATAACATAGTGAAGACAATGGATTTTGTAATAGTCACTCATCATCATCATCGCAAATTTTATGTGACAGTCACAGACATTTCAATTATTTAAGTTCATAAAATCGTAACTTTCTATAGCATGTATGACATGTCCAGCATGGACTCATCAATGTGATTGATGACACAATAATGTACAATAAAAAATAACCATTTAAAAAAACATTAGGCATTGTTTGTCACAATTTAAGTGTGTGCCTGCAAGTGTAGGTGAAACAAAGGCTACGGATAGCAAAGGTATATTCTATGTCTGTATCAGACAGTGGACAGCCTCTGATGGGTAATGCCGATGTTATACTGTACGTCAATAAAGTCTGCGGCTGAAATCATGCATTTTTTGCTTGTAGAGTGTTGAAGAGGGTAAAAGAATGTCTGGTTGCGCAAAGCTTTATCCGTCAACACTACCTTCCTACTGTCACGCGTAGGGTAGGGTAGCGTGTGGCAATTAGCTGACTATCAAATGTGAGGTTAGGCTGCGTTATTGCGCACTAGGGACGCAAAAAAAAATACAGCAGTAATAATTTAATGTGTAATACTCCACCTATGACAAACAAAAAAATTACGTTCCCTCTTTAACAATGTACAAGACTAACAAGCCTAATGGTTGACGCTGACTTAATTGAGATACAGTATTACATCAACATTGTCCATGAGTAACTATGCACTGTGATACCTATATACCAGTATTAATTTATATCTCTTGTGGTTGTTTCAACAGCACTTGCAGGTATAACTACCTATTGTCAGTATGCATGATGCACTTTCTAGATGTAATAATTTATTATTGGACATTATTACCATGTTTACATGCTGGCCATTTCATATATGGTGTTTGAAGTTACAGTTGGCATCAGTATGTGTATTTTATAATGTCTGTCATAAATAAAACTCGTGATGATGATGATGAGGATTTAATGATTCGTACATCCATTGACTGCATTATCTTACAGGTACAGATAAAGTTCCTTAAAAAGCATTAATTCATAAGTCTGAAATGTACTTTTATGCATTAATTTCAAAATGTGAAGAGTAGACTATGTTTTATTTTTTGTTACCATTTCTAATAGACATGTGCAGATATGCGCTGTGATGACAAATTATTATTTGTCCATATTTGTCATAAAAATTTATCATTCTAGGCCTGCAAAACTTCACAATTTCATGTTTTCAGCATAACAAGCAGGGTGACGGCTCTTCCCTATTTGGAGCATGTTGGTCATGTGTTTTTCTGTCCATGTGTCGGGAACAGGAGACTTCTTGCCGTTGACACAGCAGGGGAACAGCTGGCGTTACTGAACCCCACTAACAGTAGAGCTTGTGTTTTGTTCTGTGGACACGACACTTCTGAGCAGCAACTGGCAGTGTTGGAGCCCAGGGAGTAGAGTTCAGGTGGTAGAAAGATGAACATAACAGGAGACATGGATAACGTTGCGAACCAGTTATTTAATCTGAAAACGGACAGACAAATTCTGGCGAGATCCATGCCTTGTTCATTTTCAGAAAAGTAAGCCGGTCTACATTATCGGAGGATAGTCGCATGCGACGGTCTGTTAGTACACCACCTGCAGCACTAAAGACGCGCTCCGATAATACACTGGCAGCAGGGCAAGCCAGCACCTCCAATGCATACTGGCTAAGCTCTGGCCATGTATCCAGCTTAGAGACCCAAAACTTGAATGGGGAAGAGCCATCTGGGAGTACACTGAGAGGCAAAGCCAAGTAGTCTGTCACCATCTGACGGATACGTTGCCTCCCGCTGACTGGAGCCCTCTCGGATGGTGTAGACATTTGTGGCGCTGCCACAAAACTTTGCCACATTTTTAACATACTGGTCTTTCCCTGTGCAGAGGCACTGCGTGTGCTCCCTCTTGTTGCAGAGCTCTCTACACTGCCTCGACGCACAGAGCTGCTTTGTAAAGCAGTAGCAGCAGCAGTGCTCTCGGCAGTAAGGTAGAACATTAGGGATTGCACCAGTGTGTCTTGGTACTCCCGCATTTTACGCTCCCGGTTCAACGGTGTGATGAGGCTTTTGACGTTGTCCCGGTAG
This sequence comes from Oophaga sylvatica, assembly GCA_033576555.1. Lineage (NCBI taxonomy): Eukaryota > Metazoa > Chordata > Amphibia > Anura > Dendrobatidae > Oophaga > Oophaga sylvatica. The sequence goes on from JARQOD010000001.1 coordinate 537,866,331, forward strand.
CGAGGGTCTAGGAGGGTGTACACCCAATAATCAGACGTCGTGAGAATGTGGGCGATGCGGCGGTCGTTTCTTAGGCACTGCAGCATGAAATCAACCATGTGCTGCAGACTCCCAACTGGCAAAGAAACGCTGTCCTCTGCAAGAGGCGTTATCTCTGCCTGCTCTGCATCACCCCACCCTCGCTCTACATACTGACTAGAGCGTTGTGTACCTCCCTCTGGAGCGATGTCTTCCTCCTCCATTGACTCCTCCTCCTCATCCTCCTCACAAAGTGAGCCCTGCCCAGCCCTTTGTGAGGAACCACGTTGCGCTGACTTTCCAGAAGGTGATGGAATTTGTGACTCCTCATCCTCCACCTCTTCCAAAACCTCATCCCTTATTGCTTGCAGTGTTTTTTGAAGCAGGCAGATAAGGGGGACAGTCAGGCTGACTAGTGCATCATCTGCACTCGCCATCCGCGTTGACTCATCAAACGCACGCAAAACGTGGCACATGTCCTTCATAGTGGCCCACTCATTAATGGTGAAGTGTGGACGGCGCAAATTGCGTGTTGATTGCGCCTGATGCAGCTGATACTCCATAACTGCTGGCTGCTGCTCACACAACCGCTCCAACATATGTAACGTTGAATTCCACCTGGTGGATACGTCACATATGATGCGATGTTCAGGAAGGCGCAATCTGCGTTGCAGAGCTGCAATGCGCGATCTGGCCATGCTGGAACGTCGCAAGTGAGCGCACTCTAGGCGGACCTTGTGCAGCAGTGCATCAAGATCCGGATAGTCCCTCAAAAAACTCTGCACGACCAAGTTGAGCACATGTGCCAGACATGGTATGTGAGTGAGGTTGCCAAGGCCCAGAGCTGCCACCAGATTTCGGCCATTGTCACACACTACCAAGCCTGGCTGGAGATTCGCTGGCAAAAACCACACGTCGCTCTCCTGCTTGATGGCATTCCAGACCTCCTGCGCTGTGTGGCTTCGATTCCCCATGGGAATTAATTTCAGAACGGCCTGTTGCCGTTTGGCCACGGCTGTGCTCATATCGGTCGCATCAGGTAAGCGTCCACGGGTCCATGTGGAGGTAGACCGTGACGGCTCCTGCAGCGATGATTCTGAGGAACTGGAGTAGGAGGAGGAGTCAATGTGGACAGACTTGATTCCGGCAATCCTTGGAGTTGGCAGAACACGTACAGCGCCACTCGCAAGATCTGTACCCGGCTCCACAACATTCACCCAATGGGCAGTGAGTGAAAGGTATCGTCCCTGGCCATGGGTACTGGTCCACGCATCGGTGGTCAGGTGGACCTTGCTACTGACGGCGTTTAGTAGCGCATGTTTAATTTTTGCCTCAACATGCTTTTGCAGACCAGGGACGGCTTGCCTGCTGAAATAAAATCGGCTGGGCACATTGTATTGTGGGACTGCCAATGCCATTAATTCACGGAAACTGTCAGTCTCCACCAGCCTGAATGACAGCATTTCAAGGGACAGGAGTTTTGCAATGCCAGCATTCAGAGCCTGTGCTCGTGGATGGTTTGCCGAGTATGGCCGTCTTTTATCCCATGCCTGTGCTACCGATGGCTGTTTTGTGGCCTGGGTGTGTGAGGATGACAGGGAACTTGCAGCTGTGGGTGGAATAACACTGTGTCTCTGGACAACAGTGACAGAGGTTCTTCCATGGCGATCCTTTGAGGAAGCCGAACCAGCTGTGTGTGAACTGGAGGAAGAGGCTCCAACACGAGCTGAAGATGTAGGTGCTGCTGTAGGTTGGCCTACATCTCCAGTGTGTCTTTGTAACTCAACAAAGTGCTTTGACCGCACATGTTTCCACATATTTGTTGTATTAAGGTTACTGACACTTTTACCTCTTTTAATTTTTTGATTACACAGCTTGCATTTTACATAGCAAATATCATCTGCAACTGTATCAAAAAAGGACCACGCAGAGCAAGTCCTGGGAGCGCCCGGTTTGGCTGTTGGAAGAGAACTGCTCCGAACGGGTGCCAAACTGGAGGCTACAGGCAAGCGAGTCTGCAGCCTACCTCTCCCTACTGTTTGGACCGTTGGTGCAATCTCTTCCTCAGAGCTGCTCCCACCACCTTCCTGTTCCTCACGCCATGTTGGGTCTTGGACCTCATCATCTCCACCACTACCCTCTTCCAACACCTGCTGTTGTTGGGTGGTCTGGCCAGCACCATGCTCAACAGAAACTGGCAACTGAGTCTCATCATCATCAGATGCGTTCTGCGGTGTGCTGACCATCGGCACTGGCTCACCCGCCTCTTCAGATTCAGAGAGACACAGCTGTTGCGCATCACTGCATACTGCCTCTTCTTCACATTCCAGAATGCTGCTTGGCTGGGCCCCTGTTTCCAAGCCAACAGATTCTGAGAACAGAAGCAGAGACTCAGCTGGCTCCTGTACAGAGCTCTCTGACTGCCTGGGCAATTTGGCAGGCGGTGAAGAGACTGATGGTTGTTCAACAGTGCTGTGGTCCTGAGAGGAGGTGGAAGCTATTGAAGTCGATGCATTGGCTGCCATCCAACCAACAACGGCTTCAATTTGTTCTTCACGCAGCAGGGGGGTACGCTGAGCTCCTACAAAAGTGCGCATAAAGGAACGCTCACGGGGAAAACTGGTGGATGCTGTGTCACTGGGTGCGGCAGCAGCCACAGAATCCCCACGTCCTCTCCCTGCTGCAAATCCACGGCCTCGACCACGACCACGTGCCTTACTCACTGACTTCTTCATCTTGGTAGATTGATAAAGAAAGTCAGAAAAGTTAAGGCCTAAGTGTGGTTATTCCTCACAGACTACAGTGAACCCTGCAGACAACTGTTCAGTATCTGTGAAAGGCCCCTTTGTGTACTTCTATAGTGTTTGCAACCAATGTATTGTATACGGATGGAAGCGCGTCACACTAATAGATTAGATTTTTTTCCACTAAAATGGAGCAGCACCAATTAGAGAAAAATGTGAAGGATGAGGCAGTGACACACGCTCAGCAGACTACAACCGGCAGTGGTTGAAGAACAAACTGGAGCGTAATCTGCACTCACAAAATGAAAAGCTCACAGACTACAGTGAACACTGAAACACAACTGTTCTGTAGCTGTTAAAGGCCCCTTTGTGTACTTCTATAGTGTTTGCAACCAATGTATTGTATACGGATGGAAGCGCGTCACACTAATAGATTAGATTTTTTTCCACTAAAATGGAGCAGCACCAATTAGAGAAAAATGTGAAGGATGAGGCAGTGACACACGCTCAGCAGACTACAACCGGCAGTGGTTGAAGAACAAACTGGAGCGTAATCTGCACTCACAAAATGAAAAGCTCACAGACTACAGTGAACACTGAAACACAACTGTTCTGTAGCTGTTAAAGGCCCCTTTGTGTACTTCTATAGTGTTTGCAACCAATGTATTGTATACGGATGGAAGCGCGTCACACTAATAGATTAGATTTTTTTCCACTAAAATGGAGCAGCACCAATTAGAGAAAAATGTGAAGGATGAGGCAGTGACACACGCTCAGCAGACTACAACCAGCAGTGGTTGAAGAACTAACTGGAGCGTGATCTGCACTCAAAAAATCAAAACCTCACAGACTGCAGTGAACACTGAAACACAACTATTCACTATCTGTGAAAAGCTCCTTTGTGTACTTCTATAGTGTTTGCAACCAATGTATTGTATACGGATGGAAGCGCGTCACACTAATAGATTAGATTTTTTTCCACTAAAATGGAGCAGCACCAATTAGAGAAAAATGTGAAGGATGAGGCAGTGACACACGCTCAGCAGACTACAACCGGCAGTGGTTGAAGAACAAACTGGAGCGTAATCTGCACTCACAAAATGAAAAGCTCACAGACTACAGTGAACACTGAAACACAACTGTTCTGTAGCTGTTAAAGGCCCCTTTGTGTACTTCTATAGTGTTTGCAACCAATGTATTGTATACGGATGGAAGCGCGTCACACTAATAGATTAGATTTTTTTCCACTAAAATGGAGCAGCACCAATTAGAGAAAAATGTGAAGGATGAGGCAGTGACACACGCTCAGCAGACTACAACCGGCAGTGGTTGAAGAACAAACTGGAGCGTAATCTGCACTCACAAAATGAAAAGCTCACAGACTACAGTGAACACTGAAACACAACTGTTCTGTAGCTGTTAAAGGCCCCTTTGTGTACTTCTATAGTGTTTGCAACCAATGTATTGTATACGGATGGAAGCGCGTCACACTAATAGATTAGATTTTTTTCCACTAAAATGGAGCAGCACCAATTAGAGAAAAATGTGAAGGATGAGGCAGTGACACACGCTCAGCAGACTACAACCGGCAGTGGTTGAAGAACAAACTGGAGCGTAATCTGCACTCATAAAATGAAAAGCTCACAGACTACAGTGAACACTGAAACACAACTGTTCTGTAGCTGTTAAAGGCCCCTTTGTGTACTTCTATAGTGTTTGCAACCAATGTATTGTATACGGATGGAAGCGCGTCACACTAATAGATTAGATTTTTTTCCACTAAAATGGAGCAGCACCAATTAGAGAAAAATGTGAAGGATGAGGCAGTGACACACGCTCAGCAGACTACAACCAGCAGTGGTTGAAGAACTAACTGGAGCGTGATCTGCACTCAAAAAATCAAAACCTCACAGACTGCAGTGAACACTGAAACACAACTATTCACTATCTGTGAAAAGCTCCTTTGTGTACTTCTATAGTGTTTGCAACCAATGTATTGTATACGGATGGAAGCGCGTCACACTAATAGATTAGATTTTTTTCCACTAAAATGGAGCAGCACCAATTAGAGAAAAATGTGAAGGATGAGGCAGTGACACACGCTCAGCAGACTACAACCGGCAGTGGTTGAAGAACAAACTGGAGCGTAATCTGCACTCACAAAATGAAAAGCTCACAGACTACAGTGAACACTGAAACACAACTGTTCTGTAGCTGTTAAAGGCCCCTTTGTGTACTTCTATAGTGTTTGCAACCAATGTATTGTATACGGATGGAAGCGCGTCACACTAATAGATTAGATTTTTTTCCACTAAAATGGAGCAGCACCAATTAGAGAAAAATGTGAAGGATGAGGCAGTGACACACGCTCAGCAGACTACAACCGGCAGTGGTTGAAGAACAAACTGGAGCGTAATCTGCACTCACAAAATGAAAAGCTCACAGACTACAGTGAACACTGAAACACAACTGTTCTGTAGCTGTTAAAGGCCCCTTTGTGTACTTCTATAGTGTTTGCAACCAATGTATTATATACGGATGGAAGCGCGTCACACTAATAGATTAGATTTTTTTCCACTAAAATGGAGCAGCACCAATTAGAGAAAAATGTGAAGGATGAGGCAGTGACACACGCTCAGCAGACTACAACCAGCAGTGGTTGAAGAACTAACTGGAGCGTGATCTGCACTCAAAAAATCAAAACCTCACAGACTGCAGTGAACACTGAAACACAACTATTCACTATCTGTGAAAAGCTCCTTTCTGTACTTCTATAGTGTTTGCAACCAATGTATTGTATACGGATGGAAGCACGTCACACTAATAGATTTGATTTTTTTCTAATATAATGGAGCTGCACCAATTCCACTAAATAAAATAAAAAAAAAAAAGAGTCAGTGACATGTGCAGATGCCTACAAACAGCGGTGGATGCAGAGCAAACTGCAGCGTCACCTGCACTGTCACACACACACCTTGCACAGAGCTGTTAAAACAACACTGGCAAAATGAAGCTTTACACAGCGGTTGGTAAACTAGCCTGCCTCAAGCACAGTAGTACACAAAATCGCAATATCTAACTGTCCCTCAGAGTCAGCACAGCAGCGTTCTGTCCCTTACTGAGTTCACAGCACAGTGACGCTAAAATGGCTGCGGCGCCTTTTATAGTGCATTCTGACATCATTTCAGCAGCCAATCACAGCCATGCCATTAGTTAAGATGACCGCAGCATTACAGGATGTGCCCACACTTCGTAGGATTCCTCATTGGCTGACTAAAATCACATTGCCTCTCAAAGAATTATGGGAACTTCCGATTCCGGTATACGATATTGAAAAGTATCGGAATTAAGTATCGGAATTCCGATAACGTGAATATCGGCCGATACCCGATACTTGCGGTATCGGAATGCTCAACACTACTCGTGACATATTGTACTTCACGTTAGAAGTAAAATTTCTTTGATATAACTTGCGTTTATTTTTGAAAAAAAACAAATATGGCGAAAATTTTTAAAATTTTGCAATTTTCAAACTTTGAATTTTTATTCCCTTAAAACAGAGAAATATATCACACAAAATAGTTAAGACATAACATTTCCCACATGTCTACTTTACATCAGCACAATTTTGGAACCAAAATTTTTTTTTGTTAGGAAGTTATAAGGGTTAAAAGTTGACCAGCGATTTCTCATTTTTACAACAAAATTTACAAAGCCATTTTTTTAGGGACCACCTCATATTTGAAGTCACTTTGAGGGGTCTATATGGCAGAAAATACCCAAAAGTGACACCATTCTAAAAACTGCACCCCTCAAGGTACTCAAAACCACATTCAAGAAGTTTATTAACCCTTCAGGTGCTTCATAGGAGCTGAAGCAATGTGGAAGGAAAAAATGAATATTTTACTTTTTAGCCACAAAAATGATCTTTTACAAACTTTTTTTTTATTTTCACAAGTGTAAAAGGAGAAAATGGACAGATAAGGTTGTTGTGCAGTTTCTCCTGAGTACGCCAATACCCAATATGTGGGGGAAAACCACTGTTTGGGCACACGGCAGAGCTCGTAAGGGAAGGAGCGCCGTTTGACTTTTTCAAACTTAAATTGGCTGGAATTGAGATTGGACGCCATGTCGCATTTGGAGAACCTCTGATGCGCCTAAACAGTGGAAACCCCCCACAAGTAACACTATTTTGGAAACTAGACCCCCTAAGGTACTTATCTAGATCTGTTGTGAGCACTTTGAACCCCCAAGTGTTTCACAAAAGTTTATAATGCCTGGGTGTGAAAAAAAAAAAAACAATTTTCCACAAAAATGATTTTTTTAGTCCCAAATTTTTGAATTTTCCCAAGGAAATTGGACCCAAAAAGTTGTTGTCCAATTTGTCCTGAGTACGCTGATACCCCATATGAGGGGGGAGGAAACTGCTTGGGCGCACGGCAGGGCTTGGAAAGGAAGTAGTAACGTTTTGGAATGCAGACGTTGATGGGGGTCATGTTCCGTTTGCAGTGCCCCAGATGAGCCTAAAAAGTGGAAAACCCCCACAAGTGACACCATTTTGGAAACTAGACCCCCTAAGGAACTTATTTAGATCTTTGGTGAGCACTTTGAACCCAAAGTGCTTCACACAAGTTTATAATGCCTGGGCATGAAAATAAAAAATCCTATTATGTTCCCACAAAAATTATATTTTAGTCACTAATTTTTTATTTTCCCAAGGGTAACAGGAGAAATTGGACCACAAAAGTTATTGTACAATTTGTCCTGAGTACGCTGATACCCCATATGTGGGGGGAACCAGTGTTTGGGCGCACGACAGAGCTCGGAATGGAAGGAGCACCATTTGACTTTTTCCAACCAAAATTTGCTGGAATTGAGATTGGACGCCATGTTGCATTTGGAGAACCCCTGATGTATCTAAACAGTGGAAATCCCCCACAAATGACCCCATTTGGGAAACTAGACCCCTAAGGAACATATCTAGATCTTTGGTGAGCAATTTGAACCCCAAGTGCTTCACACAAGTTTATAACGTAGAGCCGTAAAATTAAAAAATCATATTTTTTCCACAAAAATTATCTTTTCACCCCAATTTTTATTTTCCCAAGGGTAACAAGACTCCAAAAGTTATTGTGCAATTTGTCCTGAGTGCGCTGATACCCCATATGTGGGAGTAAACCACTGTTTGGGTGCATGGCAGAGTTTGGAAGGGAAGGAGCGCCGTTTGACTTTTTCAGCGCAGAATTGGCTGGACGCCATGTCGTGTTTGGAGAGCTCCTGATCTGTCTAAACAGTGGAAACCCCCACAAATGACACCATTTTGGAAACTAGACCCCTCAAGGAACTTATCTAGATGTGTGGTGAGAACTTTGAGCCCCAGATGTTTCACTAAAGTTTATAACGTACAGCCGTAAAATAAAAAATCTTTTATTTTTTTACAAAAATGATTTTTTCGCCCCCAATATTTTATTTTCACAAGGGTAACAGGAGAAATTGGACCCCAAAAGTTGTTGTCCAATTTGTCCTGAGTACGCTGATACCCAATATGTGGGAGAAAACTACTGTATGGGTACACGTTGGGGCTCGGAAGGGAAGTAGTGACGTTTTAGATTGCAGACTTTGATGGAATGGTCTGGGGCGTCATGTCGCATTTGGAGAGCCCCTGATGCGCCTAAACAGTGGAAATCCCCAACAAGTGACCCCATTTTGGAAAATAGACCCCACAAGGAACTTATCAAGATGTGTGGTGAGCACTATGAAACCCCAAGTGCTTCACAGAAGTTTATAATGTACAGCCGTTAAAAACAAAAAAAATCATTTTTTTTTTTACAAAATGATATTTTCGCCCCCAGTTTTTTATTTTCCCAAGGGTAACAGAAGAAATAGGAAAAATTGCACAATAACTCTAGGGGTCTAGAGTACGCTGATACCCCATATGTGGGAGTAAACTACTGTTTAGGCGCATGGCAGAGCTCAGAATTGAAGGAGCACCGTTTGACTTTTTCAACGCAGAATTGGCTGGAATTGAGATCAGACGCCATGTCACATTTGGAGAGCCCCTGATGTGCCTAAACAGCGGAAACCCCCCAATTCTAACTCCAACCCTAACCCCAACACACCCTTAACCCTAGTCACAACCCTAACCACAAACCTAACCCTAACACACCCCTAACCCTAATCCCACCCCTAACCCTAATCCTAACTTTAGCGCCAATCCTAACCTTAACTTTAGCCGTAACCCTAACCCTAATGGGAAAATGGAAATAAATACATTTTTTTATTTTATTATTTTTCCCTAACTAAGGGGGTGATAAAGGGGGGTTTGATTTACTATTTATAGCGGGTTTTTATGATTGGCAGCTGTCACGCTAAAAGATGCTTTTTATTGCAAAAAATAATTTTTTGCCTCGCCACATTTTGAGAGCTATAATTTTTGCATATTTTGGCCCACAGAGTCATGTGAGGTCTTATTTTTTGCGGTACAAGTTGACGTTTTTATTGGTACCATTTTTGAGCACGTGACATTTTTTGATCGCTTTTTATATCGATTTTTGAGAGGTTAGAATGAACAAAAATCAGCAATTCATGAATTTCTTTTGGGGGAGGTGTTTTTTACTATTCCGCGTGTGGTAAAATTGATAAAGCAGTTTTATTCTTCGGGTCAGTACGATTATGGCGATATCTCATTTATATCTTTTTTTTATGTTTTGGTGCTTTTATAGAATAAAAACAATTTTATATAAAAAATAATTATTTTTGCATCGCTTTATTCTGCGAGCTATAACTTTTTTATTTTTTCGTTTATGATGCTGTATGGTGGCTCGTTTTTTGCGGGACAAGATGACATTTTCAGTGGTACCAAGTTTATTTATATCCGTCTTTTTGATCGCGTGTTATTCCACTTTTTGTTCGGCGGTATGATGATAAAGCATTGATTTTTTACTTTTTTTTTTTTTTAAGGGGTTCACTAAAGGAGTTAACTAGTGGGACAGTTTTATAGGGGGGGTCGTTACGGACGCGACGATACCAAATATGTTTACTTCTATTGTTTTTTTTTTTTTTTTACAGGAAGAAATTAATTTATTGGGGAATATTTTTTTTTTTTAATTCATTTTGGAATTTTTTTTAAAACATGTTTATTTTTATTTTTTTAACTTTTTTACTTTGTCCCAGGGTGGGACTTCACTGTATTTCATCAGATCGCTGGTGTGACAGTGTGCACAGCACTCTGTCACACCAGCGATCGCACAGGCATAGCTGCAGGCTTCTCAGTGACTGCTGTTATGTTTCGGTAGCTGAGGAGTGCAGGTAAAAAAGGAAATACACCAGAGCAGTTGGAATCTATGGGATTGCAGTACCCTGACTAACTACACCTAAAGATAGAAATAGGAAAGCTATCTGCCCCGGAGCAGAACCCCAAAGATAATAGAAAGCCCCCAAACATGTAATGGCGGTTAGACAAGAGGAAATACTGACACAGAAAGAAAATAGTATGAGCAAACGCTGGGGCCCAAACTATCTAAATAGAAAAGGACAGGAAGGGTACTTACTGCAATCCCAGAAAACCCTGAAAAACACCAACTCTACTAATTTCAAAATCACCTGAGATCACACGACCTCTACCACCTAAATTAGCTCTCTGGTGTAACAAAATCAAAACAGCAGCCACTGAAAAAACTGAAAAAAGCAAAAGAACAAAACTCAGTGGCAGAACCAAACTGAGAAGGAAGAAGCCCCCGGAGGGGACCCAGAAGGCCCCCAAAGAAGTGCAGGACAAAAATGCAAAAATATAGCACAAACACAAAAGAAGAAAAAGACTTATCTGATAGCAGGAGATGCAGACACGACACAGCAGGCTACAAGGGAAACTGGAATGAAGGATTCAGACCAGAAAAATTGTTCACCGGCAACCCTGATGGGAAAATGACTCCCTTATATAAGACCAGTCAGTAACACCTGATTCCCAGTCCTCACAATCTTCACTAGTACCGCTTGTAACCACCAGAGGGAGCCTCTGCTCAGAACTCATCTCAAACCCATTCACAACAGTACCCCCCCCTTGAGGAGGGGTCACCGAACCCTCATTTGAGCAACCAGGTCGGTCAGGATGAGTTCTATGATAAGCACGGATAAGTCTCCTAGCATGGATGTCCGAAGCAAATACCCAAGAATTGTCTTCCTGACCATAACCTCTCCATTTAACCAAATACTGGAGTTTCCGTCTAGAAAAACGAGAATCCAATATTTTCTCAACCACATACTCCAGATTGCCCTCAACCAAAACAGGGTCAGGAGGCACAGCAGCAGGAACCACTGGCTCAACAAACCTCTTCAACAAGGACTTGTGGAACACGTTATGGATCTTAAATGTCCCTGGAAGAAGCAAACGAAAAGAAACAGGATTAATAATCTCCATGATCTTATAAGGTCCAATGAACCTAGGCTTAAATTTAGGAGATGCTACACTCATAGGAATATTCTTTGAGGACAACCAGACCAAGTCCCCCACTTTAAACCGAGGACCATCAGTCCTATGCCGGTTAGCAAAACGCTGGGCCTTCTCCTGAGAGAGGGACAACCTCTCCACTACCTGGTCCCAAATCTGTTGCATACGCTCCACAACAGAGTCAACACCTGGACAGACAGAAGCCTCCGTCTGTCCTGAAGAAAATCGAGGGTGAAACCCAGAATTACAGAAAAACTGAGACATCAAAGTGGCAGAGCTAGCCCTATTATTAAGAGCAAACTCAGCCAAAGGCAAAAAAGAGACCCAGTCATCCTGATCAGCAGACACAAAGCATCTAAGATAAGTCTCCAATGTCTGGTTTGTTCTCTCAGTTTGACCATTGGTCTGAGGATGAAATGCCGAGGAGAAAGACAATTGAACACCCAGTTTAGAACAAAAAGTCCTCCAAAATCTGGAAACAAACTGGACTCCTCTGTCAGACACAATGTTCTCAGGAATTCCGTGTAAACGAACCACGTGCTGAAGGAACAACGGCACCAATTCAGAGGAGGAAGGCAACTTAGGTAATGGCACAAGATGTATCATTTTGGAAAACCTATCACAAATTACCCAGATGGTGGTCATTCTCTGAGAAACAGGAAGATCGGAAATGAAATCCATAGAGATATGGGTCCATGGTCTCTTGGGCACAGGCAATGGCATCAATAAACCACTAGAGCGAGAGCAAGGCTTGGAGCGAGAGCAAGTCCCGCAGGACTGCACAAATTCCCTGACATCACGAGACAAGGTAGGCCACCAAAAGGACCGACTAACCAAGTCTCTGGTACCAAAAATTCCGGGATGCCCAGCCAATGCGGAACAATGAATCTCAGACATCACACTCTTTTTCCATTGGTCCGGGACAAACAATTTTCCAACAGGGCAGCGCTCGGGCCTATCCTCCTGACACCCCTCCAGAGCAAGTCTCAAATTGGGCGAGATGGCGGAAAGAACTACACCCTCTTTCAAAATAACAGAAGGATCAGATAACTCAGGAGAGTCCGCAAGGAAACTCCTCGAGAGGGCATCCGCCTTAACATTCTTAGTGCCAGGAAGAAAGGAAACCACAAAATTAAAACGTGTGAAAAACAAGGCCCACCTGGCCTGTCTAGGATTGAGTCGCTTGGCAGATTCCAGATAGACCAGATTCTTATGGTCCGTAAGGACCACCACCTGATGTTTGGCTCCCTCCAACCAATGTCTCCACTCTTCAAAAGCCCACTTCATGGCCAATAACTCCCGATTACCCACGTCATAATTACGTTCAGTTGGAGAAAATTTTCGAGAGAAAAAGGCACAAGGGTTACTTTTAGAGGTCTCTGGATCTTTTTGGGACAAAACGGCACCTGCCCCAATTTCAGAGGCATCAACCTCCACCTGAAATGGCAGAGAAACATCAGGCTGCCGTAGAACAGGAGCAGAAGTGAATCTCTGCTTAAGTTCCTGAAATGCAGAGACTGCCTCAGGAGGCCAATTCACCACATCAGAACCCTTTCTGGTCAAATCAGTTAATGGTTTAACAATAACCGAGAAATTACCAATAAATTTACGATAAAAATTGGCAAAACCCAAAACTCTCTGAAGAGCCTTTAATGAAGTAGGTTGGACCCAATCACAGATGGCCTGAACCTTGACCGGGTCCATTTCAATAACAGATGGGGACAAAATGAATCCCAGAAATGAGATCCTCTGTACACACAAAAAGACATCTTGATCCCTTCACATACAGAGCATTCTCTCTCAAAATCTGGAACACAGTTCGAACATGTTTCACATGAGAGTCCCAGTCATTAGAAAAAATCAAGATATCATCCAAATAGACAATCAGAAATTTGTCCACAAAATCCCTGAAAATGTCATTCATGAAGGACTGGAAGACGGAAGGAGCATTAGTGAGCCCAAAGGGCATCACTAGGTACTCAAAATGCCCTTCAGGGGTATTGAATGCCGTCTTCCATTCATCCCCGTGCTTAATGCGAATAAGGTTATACGCCCCCCTGAGGTCAAGCTTGGTAAACCAAGTAGCGTTTTTCACCCTGGAAAACAGGTCAGAAATTAAGGGTAACGGGTATTGATATTTCACAGTAATATTGTTCAAGAGACGATAATCAATACACGGCCTTAATGAACCATCTTTTTTGGCCACAAAGAAAAAACCGGCACCTAAGGGTGAAGAGGATGGTCTGATATGACCCTTCTCCAATGATTCCTTGATATAAGACCGCATAGCGTCATGTTCAGGTACAGACAAGTTAAAAAGGCGACCTTTAGGGAATTTACTACCCGGCACTAATTCAATAGCGCAGTCATAGCTCCTATGGGGAGGCAATGATGCAGATTTACTTTCGCTAAACAGATCAGAAAAATCAAACAAAAAGTCAGGAACATCCTGAGCCTGGGGGGAGGCAGAAAAAACAGGAGTGTTGGTATTAACACATTGGCAGCCCCAGCTGGCCACAGACACAGACTTCCAATCCAAAACAGGATTATGAGACTGCAACCAAGGGAAACCCAGCACGATAATGTCATGCAGATTATATAGAACCAAAAATTTGCAGCACTCCTGGTGATCAGGTTCAACCCTCATTATCACCTGAGTAGAAAACTGGGGTTTATTCTCAGCCAAAGGGGTAGAATCGATCCCCAGTAGGGGAATAGACTTCTGTAGGGGTATCAAGGGGAACCCACAACGTTTAGCAAAATCATAATCCATCAGGTTAATAGCTGCTCCAGAATCAACAAAAGCCTGAGCAGAAAATGAGGACAGAGAGCATATCAGAGTGACAGTTAATAAAAACTTAGTCTGAACACTACCCAAGACAACTGAGCGTGCAAAACGTCTTCCCCGCTTAGGGCAGACTGAAATAGCATGAGAGGCATCACCACAGTAGAAACATAACCCATTGCGCTTTCGAAACTCATGACGCTGTGCCCCAGACACCACTCTATCACACTGCATGGTTTCAGGAGCTGGTTCACAAGGCAACACCATTCCACGCATACTTCTCCGCTCACGCAAACGTCTGTCAATTTGAATCGCTAATGACATAGAATCATTGAGATCAGAGGGGACAGGGAATCCCACCATAACATCCTTTACTTTATCAGACAGACCCTTCCGGAAAAGGGCCGCCAAAGCGTCGTCATTCCATTTGGTCAGGACTGCCCACCTACGGAATCTCTGACAGTATAACTCAGCGTCATCAAGCCCCTGATTTAATGCCAACAAGGCTTTTTCAGCTTGATCAGTGACATTAGGCTCATCGTACAATAATCCCAAAGCCTGAAAAAACGCATCAACATCACTCAAAACAGGATCCCCAGGTATCAGGGAAAAAGCCCAATCCTGAGGATCGCCGCGCAGGAGAGAGATGATAATTTGAACCTGCTGCGCTGCGTTTCCTGAGGACTTAGATTTTAAGGCAAAAAACAATTTACAATTATTTTTGAAATTCTGAAACTTAGCTCGATCCCCTAAAAACAAATCTGGCATGGGGATCCTAGGTTCCACAACAGGCAACCCAGCAAGATAGATAGCAATACTCCGAACCTCAGTGGCAAGCTGATCCACACGGCCAGACAACTGTGCAAACTCCTTTGGGAGAAAAGATCCTCCCCAGCACCCAGAGATACAGAGGGAAAAAAAAAAAAATGCAACAAACAGAAAAATATCTCTGACAACTCTGACAACCTTTTTTTCTATCACAATATTTTTTCCCTTCTGTGAGTACCATACAATTTTCAATTTTTAGGCCGGTGATACTGTTATGTTTCGGTAGCTGAGGAGTGCAGGTAAAAAAGGAAATACACCAGAGCAGTTGGAATCTATGGGATTGCAGTACCCTGACTAACTACACCTAAAGATAGAAATAGGAAAGCTATCTGCCCCGGAGCAGAACCCCAAAGATAATAGAAAGCCCCCAAACATGTAATGGCGGTTAGACAAGAGGAAATACTGACACAGAAAGAAAATAGTATGAGCAAACGCTGGGGCCCAAACTATCTAAATAGAAAAGGACAGGAAGGGTACTTACTGCAATCCCAGAAAACCCTGAAAAACACCAACTCTACTAATTTCAAATCACCTGAGATCACACGACCTCTACCACCTAAATTAGCTCTCTGGTGTAACAAAATCAAAACAGCAGCCACTGAAAAAACTGAAAAAAGCAAAAGAACAAAACTCAGTGGCAGAACCAAACTGAGAAGGAAGAAGCCCCCGGAGGGGACCCAGAAGGCCCCCAAAGAAGTGCAGGACAAAAATGCAAAAATATAGCACAAACACAAAAGAAGAAAAAGACTTATCTGATAGCAGGAGATGCAGACACGACACAGCAGGCTACAAGGGAAACTGGAATGAAGGATTCAGACCAGAACAATTGTTCACCGGCAACCCTGATGGGAAAATGACTCCCTTATATAAGACCAGTCAGTAACACCTGATTCCCAGTCCTCACAATCTTCACTAGTACCGCTTGTAACCACCAGAGGGAGCCTCTGCTCAGAACTCATCTCAAACCCATTCACAACAGACTGCTCTCAGCAGGCACTGAGGAAGCCGCCTCCCTGCAGGACCCGGCGGCCATCTTGGATCCGGGTCCTGGGAGGGAGGAAGCCCTCAGAACAGCGCGATCACATCGCGCTGGTCTGAGGGTCTCAGGGGGGCGTGCAGGGAGCCCCCTTCCTGCGCGATGCTCCCCTGTGCCCCTGGTACACCGCGATCATGTGTGATCGCGGTGTGCCAGGGATTAATGTGCCGGGAGCGGTCCGTGACCGCTCCTGACACACAGTCACTGGTGTCAGCTGTGATAATCATCTGACACCCGGCGGCGAATAGCTGCGCTCCCCCCAGGAGCGCAGCTGATCGCCAATGACGTACTATCCCGTCCATGGTCAGATTGGCACGGGTTTCATGGATGGGATAGTACGTCTGATGTCAGAGAGGGGTTATAATAATTTTAAATTAATGGGTGTGTTTTTTTTAACCATTTAATACAATAGGTTTAATTATGGATAGTTGTCTAATTGACAACTCTCCATTATTAACCTGGCTTAATGTCACCTTCCAATAGCAAGGTTGCCTTAACCCATTATAAACCCATTAGCCACCGCTAAAGGCAATGGGAATAGATGGGCAAAGTGCCAGAAAAGGCACATCTAATAATAGATGTGCCTTTTCAGGGGTGGCTGGGGCCAGATGTTAGAAGCCAGGGGGGGCCCAAAAACAATGGTCCCTCTCAGGGCTACTAATATCTGTCTTTAGTCACTGGCTTTCCCTGTCTGGCGGAGAAAATACAGCGTGAACCACGCATTTTTTTGCAACGAAATTACACATTAAATCAACACCTACATGTATGAAATTTTGCACACATACACTCATATAATTGCTAATTAAAACTATATATCAAACTACATGAAATGAAATGGTTTACTGTATGTAAAGCATGTGTCATTTAATGTTGGGTTCTGTAATGATTTTACAGAAGCGGGCAATTGAATTAGCGGTTATTCTGCTAAGTAGAAGTGTATGAACTATAAATATATATGTACAGTACAGACCAAAAGTTTGGACACACCTGCTCAATCAAAGATTTTTCTGTATTTTCATGACTATGGAAATTGTACATTCACACTGAAGGCGTCAAAACTAAGAATTAACACATGTGGAATTATATACTTAGAAGAAGGTGTTAAGGTTCTTCAAGAATGGGGCATAACTACATCTGCTCCTCTGTCTTTACCTCATAGGTCCCCTACACAGATGGCGGATGACTGGAAAAAAGCAGGCAGTCATAAACGTAGGAACCGCTGAACATCTTTCTCTTAAGCGGGATAGACCCGGATTCATGAAAGAATCCCCTCCCGGCAACAATATAAACTGTTGACCCCCAAAAATGGATCAGACGTTTGTCATATCCACTTGTTCTGTTCTTATTCAAAGAATGGTTTATTCGTTTATGTTTGATTGCTTGTTTAACTTAGTTTTATTTAGGAATTGGAGTAGGAGCTACAAAGGTACAGAGATCCTAATGATGGAGTGTCAGAGTTCCACAAAAGTATCATCCACATTACCAGGGGGGGTAAGTGAACTTATAGCACCATCACACATGATAAATGGGGATTAAAATAATATCTATGAACGTAAAAGGGTTAAACATGCCACAAAAAAGGGCCCACATGTGAAAGGAAGCCACTTCTCTGTCAGCGGAAGTGTTTTGTGCTCAAGAAACTCACTTGCTGCAGAGGGATGCATATAGAATTTGTCATAGAACGTATCCTACTATTATACACTCACATCACCAATCTAAGTCAAGGGGGGGTCCTAATTGCTATAAAACATACTATTGCGGTAAATGTCATTCAGACCATTACAGACCCTAAAGGGAGGTACCTTATTCTTATTTGTATGCTGAATAATGAACCTTACACAATAGCTAATGTCTATGCTCCGAATCAGGGTCAAATTAAATTTTTCAGGAAAATTTTAAGATTAACAAACGCAGTTAAACAAGGGAGACTTTTGATTTGTGGTGATTTCAATATAATTTCTGACCCGCACATGGACACATCACACAGAACCTCGCACAGACATATGTCTTTAGGGAAAACTTTGTGGCAAAATGATCTGTATGATGCTTGGAGAGCACTGCACAGCTCTGAAAGAGACTTTTCCTTTTACTCTAACGTACATGACAGCTATTCTAGGATAGACATGTTTATTATAGATAGAGAACTTTTAATGGCTGTAACTGGAGCATCCATAGAAACCATCACTTGGTCAGATCACGCGGCCATTTCCCTGACAATAGCTGAAAAGAATAATTTTTCTCCAACATTCCTCTGGAGATGCAACAAATTTGTATTAACTCATCCAGAATACAATAAAACAATAGGCAAAGACCTAGAAGAATATTTTCGACTCAATAGTAGCCCACAGGTCTCTCCAGGTCTCATTTGGAACGCCCATAAGGCCTTCAGAAGAGGCACTTTCATAAAACTAGGTCATATGGTCAAGAAAAACAGGACAAAATTAATAACATCGCTGACAACTGATATTAAATCTATTGAATCACAAAACAGCTCATCACCATCTCATACTTTGTCAGAGAAACTTAAGAATTTAAGACAACAACTTAGAGAGTGTTTGCTTATGGATTATGAAAAACGACTAAAGAAAACCAAAGCAGCATACTACTCACAAAATAACAAAGCGGGCAAACTACTAGCGTCACGACTTAAATCTAAAGAAATAAATGGGAGAATCCCATATATATGGGACAAACAGCGGATAGGCAAAATCACTGATCCAAGGCAAATAGCTAACAGGCTCAAAGACTACTACAAGGAGCTATATAACTTAAAACAAGACCCATTTACTTATCAGCCCTCAAATAAGGATATACAATCCTTCTTGGATACTATCCACCTGCCCGAAATTTCGGAACAACAATTAACGACCCTTAAAACTCCGATCACTTTTACTGAAATAGCTCAAACTATAAAATCCCTACCTAAAGGTAAATACCAGGATCAGATGGCCTTACTAATGCCTACTATATAACATTCGAAGGCATCCTCACTCCCCACCTCCTACACTTTTTCCAGGATGCCTTTAAAAAGGGATCTTTTCCCAAAGAAAATCAAGAGTCTCTCATTCTCTCATTTTTACCCTTCCAAAACCTGGAAAACAATCCGATGAACCCCAAAATTTTCAACCCATATCACTACTTAATACCGACCTTAAAATATATGCAAAAGTCAGCAAACAGAATAGCCCATTTACTGCCCGATCTGATAGAAATCGATCAGGTGGGAATCATTAAAAATAGATATGCGGCAGACAACACCAGACGCATCCTCAACATAACACACTACATAGAAGCCAAGAAGTCAAAGGCGCTGCTTGTAGTGTTAGATGCTGAGAAGGCATTTGACCGCATTCATTGGGGTTTTGTTTTCTCAGTTCTGAGGAATATAGGCTTCACTGGAGACATCTTCTCAGGGATACAGGTGTTATACTCTCAACCATCAGCGAGGATCTTTTCTAATGGAGCTCTATCAGAAAATTTTCTAATCAGCAACGGGACGCGCCAGGGCTGCCCTTTGTCACCTTTGATTTTTGTATTCTCAATCGAACCTTTAGCCCAGGTGTTAAGAACTTCTCTACCTGTTCAGGATGTTACCCATAATACTTCCCCAGACCTTTTTCAGAGCCATTAAGAGTTTGATGTCGACATATATCTGGACGGGACACAAGCCCAGGATAGCAAATCATATTTTATCTAGAGATAAATGGATGGGTGGTTTGGGAGTGCCAGACATTCCTAACTATTATATAGCATCTCAGATCTCTACATTGGCATTAGGTTGGCTTGGACAATCACAAACACATTGGGTCCATATGGAAGAACCTCAGATGTCCCCATTGTCATACAGAGCTATACTAGCAGCGTCTTTGATAGGTCTCCCTCTGCCGGCTACATTACTACCGCTTACCAAAGCGGCGGTTTATAGTTCGCAGATATTCCATAAACGCTCGGGAAAGGGCACGAGATTACCACCGCTATCCCAAATCTAAATGTCACAGCTTGGTTACGTAGTGGGGTAATTTTCATAGATGAATTGTATTCTGGGGAAAATCTGATGCCATTTGCAGCCCTAAAATCTAAATACTCTCTAAGAGACAATGATGTCTTCTCATATCTTCAAATGAACCACCTTCTTAGGAAGCTCTCTTGGAGTTCGATGAGCTGTAATCCTAGAATATTTGCTGTTTATATGAATAAGTTGAAAGGTCTAAGAAGGATTTATGTGATGATTGAAGAGGTATCAATGTTTAAAAAAACTTATCCGCTAGGGCAGTGGGAGAGAGACCTGGGAATAATTATTACTTCAGAAGAATGGATTAAATCTATGAGAATAGCGCACAAATCACTAAGAAGTAGCACACACATAGAATCATTTATGAAAACAGTACTGAGATGGTATTTTGTTCCATCGCGTTTACACCAAATATTCCCGGAGTCATCACCACTGTGCTGGCGAAATTGTGGGGAACGTGGGACGTTGCTCCATATACTATGGGGATGTCCTAAAGTAAAGCATTATTGGAACAGGGTGTTCCACATGATATCAACTATACTACAATCCAAGCTTAAGGGATCACCCAAAATGGCACTGTTACTGGTGGGTATTGGAGACATACCCCCAGGGGATAGAACACTGATATGTATTAGGCCGGGATCACACATGCGACGAAGTCACCGAAACTCGCATGTGAAATCCCAGCTCTGGCGCCGGCACTCGGGAGTGGAGCGAGCGGCTGCATAGAACTACATGCAGCCGCGCACTCCACTCCCGAGTGCCGGCGCCAGAGCTGGGATTTCACATGCGAGTGTCGGACGACTTCGTCGCATGTGTGATCCCGGCCTTATACTTATACATGCCAAATTACTGCTTACTCGTCACTGGAAATCGGATACTATCCCAAACATTAAAGAGTTATATACCACAATTAATCAAACATATATGTATGAACAGATGTGGGCAAGGGGACAGGGTACAATAGAGAAAATCCATGGAAATTGGATAAGATAGCAACAAAGCTCATTCAGTCGGTAACGATACATAAGGGATGGTTCACATTTACCTCATAGCCTTCACCTGGTATGATTGCAACAACAAAGCAAATATATGACCTCCTACTCTGTTACCATTCCAACTATGCTCCATGCTCCATTAGAGTGTATAATTTTGTTACTTTCTTTACATTTTTATTTCATCATTCAATACTGAGTAGTGATCAATGTACTGTAGATTGAGATGATATTGCTTTGATTATGCAACATCTATGACTTAATGGCTACTGCTTAAAATTGGTTGTTCCCTTTCTTTTTCTTTTGATATTTAAATCAGAACAATACTTGATATATCAGCTTATTGAAATGATGATCTGATTACTTTTGGTTTGTATGTTTGTTATAATATGAAAAACTTCTAATAAAAACTAATGAAACGAAAAGACAATGATGGGAGTGATGGGGAAGGAGGCAATGATGGAGGTGGTGTAGGAGAAGGCAATGATGAGGTGGTAGAATGGGCAATTATGGAAGTGGTGGGGGAGAGACAATGATATGGGTTGGTGGGGAGGAGGAAATGATAGAGGTGGTGGAATGGGCAATGATGGGGTGGTGGAGAGGAGGAAGTGATGGAGGTGGTGGAATGGGCAATGATGGGGTGGCAGGGGAGAAAGCAATGATAGTGGTGGGGGAGAAGGCAATGATGGAGGTGATGAAGATGGCAATGATGGGGTGGGGAGAGGACAATAATGGGATGTGGGGGGAGGAGGACAATTAGGGGTATGGGGGATTGGGATGGGAGGAAGGGGGACTTATAATGGACTTAGGAACAGGGGGAGGTTGAGGAAGACATTATTATTGCTCATTATGTCTAACACATTCTCTAGTATAGTGTACTCACTTATTATGTCTAACACACTCCCTTAGTATATAGTGTACTCACTTATTATGTCTAGCACAGTCCCTTAGTATATAGTATACTCACTAATTCTGTAAAAGACCATCCCTAGTTACATAGTTTCATCTTTTATTATGTATAACACCGTCCCTTATTTCGTACCATCCTCTCTAGTTATATATGGTGCCGTCCCTTATTATATAGCGTCCTCTGCTGCTATGTATAGTGCTGTCTCTTGCATAGTGTATTCTTGTTAATTTTGTTATTAATAGCGCCTTCTTTTATTACATAGTCCCCTCTCTTTTTAGATATAAAATGACTGCTGATGGAGGAGCCGGTGACCTGACTACCAGTCCATCAGCTCCTCCACTAGAAAAGAAGCTTTCCCATACTCCATCAGCCATCATTGCATTATACAGCTAACCAGACAGGACGGTATGTAATAAAAAACAGAGCTCTATATAATCCAATATGTAAGGGACGGTACTGTACATAACAAGAGAGGGCACTGTATAATAGGGGACGGTAATATACATAATAAAGGAGACTATGTAATACATATACATGATTATGTGCATGTTGAGATATATATAGATATATATATATATATATATATATATATATATATAGCTTTGTTGCCATAAAAGGAAGGGAGCCCAGACACATTTCTTGCACAGGGGCCCCAAGCTATCAGTGTCCACCCTTGACTTAAACAATACAGTGTAACTTCAATTCATTCACACTTCTGTTAAATCAAACTGTCCAGTAAGGAAGCAACACATCTTGTGAATCAATTTATTCTGTTGTTGTGCAAATGAACAGACAACCAGTAGAAATGATAGCCAATTAGCAAGACAAGCCCTAAAAAGGAGTGGATCAGCAGGGGGTGAACATAGACCATTTCTCTGTTGTCATCCTTTTTGACTGTTATTTTGGTCACTTTTGCAGTTAGTCGTTGCTCTCACCCCTAGAAGTGCTGTACAGTAGCATGAGTCTACAACCCACAGAAGTTGCTCAGGTAGTGCAGATCATCTAGGATGGCATATCAATGCGAGCTGTGGCAGGAAGGGTAGCTGTGTCTGTCAGCTCAGTGTTCAGAGCATGGAGCAGACACTAGGAGTCAGGCCAGTATGTCATGAGATGTGGAGAGGGCTGTAAGAGGGCAACAACCCAGCAGCAGGACCACTGCCTCCTTCTTCGTGCACGGAGGAACAGGAGGAGCAGTGCCAGAGCCCTGCAAAATGACCTCCAAGAGGCTACCAACATACAGATGGCTGCTCAAACTGTCATAAACAGACTCCATGATGGTGGTATGATGGCCCAACATCCACAAGTGGGTGTTGTGCTTACAGCCAAACACCATGCAGGGTGATTGGCCAGAGAACACCAAGATTGGAGATTCCACATTGGCACCCTGTGCTTTTCACAAATGAGAGCAGGTTCACACTGATCACACGTGACAGACGTGACAGACTTGGTGGAGAACATTCTGTTGCCTGCAACATCCTCCAACATGGCCGGTTTGATAGTTGGTCAGTATTGGTGTGGGGAGGCATTTCTTTAGAGGGTCGCACAGCTCTCCATGTGCTAGCCAAAGATACCCTGACTGCCATTAGGTACCCATTGTGAGACCATATGCAGGTGCAGTTTCTTCTGATGCATGACAATGCTAGGCCTCAAGTGGCTGAAGTCTTTCAGCAGTTCCTGCATGATGAAGGCATTGATGCTATGGACTGGTTTGTCGGTTCCCCAAACCTGAATCCAATTGAGCACATCTAGGACATCATGTCTCATTCCATCTACCAACTTCACGATGCACCACAGACTGTCCAGGTCTGGGAGGGAATCCAAATGAGAAAATCCAAATGAAAAAAAGGGGAAATGTTAAAGCTCATTAAAAATTACAAATTCTTTATTGAAAAAAAATCTTCCATTAAAACATTATTGCTCTGGGTCAGATCAGGTAGGAAGATAAGACAAAGCGACACATTTTGATCACATACGTGATCTTTGTCCAAGCTTAGTAATCATCAAAACACCCACAATTTTAAATATTCAATGGACCAATGAAAATCTTGATAATACATCATGTGACCTAAAAAGGTCCTTCAAATACCATGAACAATTTCATCCCAACATAAATTCACAAATACAAGAAAAAAATACAAAAAATTACAATAAATTGCAAACAACCACACATTAAACAAATTAATAATAAAAAATCAATAGAGGAACATGACTTCATTTTGTCATTTCAGACCATAAGGGAATCTTGTGCCTAGATTGTAGATCCAATAAGCCTCTCGAGTCAGAAGCCAATGCTGCATATCACCACCACGTGGTAATTTAACAATTTTTTCAATGCCATACACACAAAAAAAAGAATTATCTCTGGAATGGCAAGATATAAAATGTTTAGCCACTGATGAAACATTTCTTGCACTACTAGATTCACCATTGATGTCACGTAAATGTTCAGAAATTCGTTTTAATTTACGTATAGTACAACTTATATAAAAAACATTGCATTTAGTACAATCAATCTTATAAATCACATATCTTGAATCACAATTAATAAAATCATTAATATAAAATTTCTGAGTTTCAACATAATTATTAAAGATTTTGGTATTGATTGAATATTTGCATGTCTTACAATTAATTTTGTTGCACTAATATAAAACCCCTTACATTTGAGCCACATGTTATCTCCATGCTTACCAATAGTAGGTGCCCTTTTGGCCACTACATTACAGCCAGATTGCAGAATTGTACATAAAACTTGATCCTCATACAGAACAGGCAAAAATTTCTTAATATTCTTGATTTCATGAAACTGTGGACTATACTGGAAGCAAAGAAAAGGTTTACGCCAAAATTGACAATCATTTTTGTTTTTATTAACAGAAGATGTATTTAATTCACTACGATTTTTATTAGATACTATATTTTCTCTTTTTTAATTTTGATGCAGAGAGCCAATTCAGATTCTAGATGATTTACATCACTACAATTACACATAGTCCTAATAAATTCACCTGCCAGTACTGATCTGATGGTGTGTTTAGGGTGGCTACTTTCTGCATGCAATGTAGTATTGCCAGCAAAAGGTTTTAAAAACGTCTTAGGCCTCTTTCACACATCCGGTGTGCGCCTGACGGCGCCCCCGGCATTTAGCCGCAGCGCCGCATCAGAAAACCTGATGCGCCGCTTGCGCCGCATGCGTTTTTTTTGCCGGATGGTTTCTGATGCCCGGAGACATCAGGGGAATCCGGCAAAAAAAAAAACCGTTACATGCTGCGTTTTGTCCGGCCGCCGGAATGTACATTTCCGCCGCATCCGGACAAAATCGCATACGACGCATTGACATGCGGCGCCATCCGGCGCTAATGCAAATCAATGCAAAAAAAACCGCAAGCGGCGCATCAGGTTTTCTGATGCGGCGCTGCAGCTAAATGCTGGGGGCGTCGTCAGGCACACACCGGATGTGTGAAACCAGCCTTAGTGGAGATAATTTTGCCATGGATACCTTGAAAGTTCAAATCAAGAAAAGAAATAGCCGTGGGATTGCTAATATATGAAATCTCAAATTGTATTCATTATTATTAAGATACCGCACAAAGTACAGTATGGCAGAAACATAGCCACTCCAAATAAAGTGTATCATCGATGTATCTGCCATACCTAACGATGTGCGACATATAGTCATTGGAAGATGAATGAAGATAATTGTATTCCCAAAATGACATAACCAAATTTGCTAGGGAAGGTGAAAGTTTCGCTCCCATTGCTACACCAGAACGTTGTAAATAAAACTGCTGATCAAAGCAAAAGAAATTGTGAGTAAGCAAAAAATCAGTAACCTGAAGAATATAATGGATCAAATCCTGGGAATAATTGCTGAATTTAATTAGATGAAATTGCAAAGCCTTCATGGCCACAGAATGTGGAATACATGTGTATAAGAATATAACATCACAACTCAACCATGTATACTGTGATTACCACATTTTATGAGAAAAAAAATCCAAAAGATCTCTAGAGTCTTTAATATAACCAGAAACTCTCTGCACTAATGGTTGCAATAACGAATCCAACCAATCACACTCATTGGGGGAAAGATCCTCTCTTTGTGAATTTTGGGTAAATCATGCATGATTGGTAAAATAGGATGTTTCACTCCCAAAAATTTGGCTTGTCTCTCTGTTAGTACACCTAAAGATACCCCCTCTTCAATGATTCTGTCAATTTCTATTTTAAACTCACGTGTGGGATCCACAGTAAGTTTTTTATAGGTCACAGTGTCTGACAAAAGATCTAAAATTCCCTTACGATAGTCAGAACTATTCATAATAACCACTACTCCACCTCTGTCCGACATTTTAATGATAATGTCTGACATGTTTTTGATCTCTGTTAATGCTCTGCATTTTTCATTAGAAAAAAATCGATCCAGTGTGACCAGACATTTATCATTAAGAAATTTCAATTCCGGTTCCACCAATTGTTCGAATTTATCCATGCACTCTGCTCTCGACTAGAATGGGTAAAAAGAAAGGGTTCTTTACATTTAATTGAAGACTGGTTAATCAGATTATCAGTTTCATGATTATCTGTGCTCAAATCCTGCAGTGTTATAAGAGCAAATTGTTTTTGAAAGTCTTTATGATGATATTCATTTGAGACTTGTTCCACAATTGTATCAGGTATCTCATTAGAATCATTCCAAAAGTGTTTTCTTATAGTCAAATTACGCACAAATTTATTCACATCTGTAATGGTTGAAAACAAATTAAAGTCTCGATCAGGAACAAAATTCAGACCATGGGATAGAACATTCAGTTGCACCTCAGAGAATTTTCTGGGAGGAAATCCCTCAGGAAAACATTTGTCGCCTCATCAGGAACATGTCGAGGCAATGTAGAGAGGTCATAAAGGCACGTAGAGGCCACACACTATTGAGCATCGTTTTCTTTTCTTGAGGCATTGCCACTGAAGTTGGATCAGCCTGTAATTTGATTTTCCACTTTGATTTTGAGTATCATTTCAAATCTAGACCTCCATGGGATATTAATTTTGATTTACATTGATCATTTTAATGTTTTATTGTTCTCAATGCATTCCACTATGTAATGAATAAGATTTGCAACTGGAATTTTCCTTCAGTGATATCTAGGATGTGGTATTTTAGTGTTCACCTTATTTTTTTGATTAGTGTATTTGATCTACATTGAGGAACTAAAAAGACAGTAGTTCTGCCATATATAAAGGAGTTTGAATAAATTTGGACCTAAAATAAAGTATTTATTATCATTTCTATTCATTAGGGTGATTCCGGTGGACCTTTGATATGCAATGGTATCGTGGAAGCTATAGTGTCTTCTGGATTTACCGTCTGTGGCAATCTAAAACGTCCAGGAAAATACACACGCATTGCTCCCTATCAGAACTGGATTGTAGAGACCATGCGTAACTTCACCAAACCAACCATACCTATTCCAACTGTAAAAGTCTGAGTAACATGAAATGATGGATTTTTTTAGAAAGTATATTCTTTAAATCTGTAGCTGTGAAGAAGCTGTGGATATTCAGTTACAATTGTCAATAACCACAGCAGACTGGCCATATACAGTGGGTTCGGAAAGTATTCAGACCCCTTTAAATTTTTCACTCTTTGTTTCATTGCAGCCATTTGGTAAATGCAAAAAAGTTCATTTTTTTTCTCATTAATGTACACTTTGCACCCCATCTTTCCTGGAAAAAGACAGAAATGTAGAAATTTTTGCAAATTTATTAAAAAAGAAAAACTGAAACATCACACGGTCATAAGTATTCAGACCCTTTGCTCAGTATTGAGTAGAAGCACCCTTTTGAGCTAGTACAGCCATGAGTCTTCTTGGGAATAATGGAACGAGTTTTTCGCACCTGGATTTGTGGGTCCTCTGCCATTCTTCGTTGCAGGTCCTCTCCAGTTCCGTCAGGATGGATGGTGAACGTTGATGAAAAGCCATTTTCAGGTCTCTCTAGAGATGCTCAATTGGGTTTAGGTCAGGACTTTGGCTGGGCCAGTCAAGAATTATCACAGACGTGTTCTGAAACCACGCCTTTGTTATTTTAGCTGTGTGCTTAATGTTAATGGCTTGTTGGAAAGTGAACCTTCGGCCAAGTCTGACGTCCAGAGCACTCTGGAAGAGGTTTTCATCCAAGATATCTCTGTACTTGACTGCATTCATGTTTACTTCAATTACAACCAGTTGTCCTGTTTTCCAGCTGAAAAACACCGCCATAGCTGCTACCACCATGTTTCACTGTTGGGATTGTATTGGGCAGGTGATGAGCAGTGCCTGGTTTTCTCCACACATACCGCTTAGAATTATTATCAAAAAGTTCTATCTTCGTCTCATCAGACCAGAGAATCTTATTTCCCTTAATCTGGGAGTCCTTCATGTGTTTTTTTAGCAAACTCTATGTGGGCTTTCATATGTCTTGCACTGAGGAGAAGCTTCCGTCGGGCCACTCTGCCATAAAGGCCCGACTGGTGGAGGGCTGCAGTGATAGTTGACTTTGTGGAAGTTTCTCCCATCTCCCTACTGCCATCTGTGGAGCTCAGCCACAGTGATATTGGGGTTCTTCTTTACCTTTCTCACATAGGCTCTTCTCCAACGATTCCTCAGATTGGCTGGACGGCTAGGTTTAGGAAGACTTCTGGCGGTCCCAAACTTCTTCCATTTAAGGATTACGGAGGCCACTTTGCTCTTAGGAACCTTGGGTACTGCTGAAATTCTTTTGTAACCATGGCCAGATGTGTGCCTTGCCACAATTCTATCTCTGAGCTCCTTGGCCAGTTCCTTTGTCCTCATGATTCTCATTTGGTCGGACATGCACTGTGAGGTCTTATATAGATAGGTGTGTGCCTTTACAAATCAATTCCTATCAGTTTAATTAAACACAGATGAACTCCAGTGAAGGAGTAGAACCATCTCAAGGAGGATCACAATGCAATGGACAGCATGTGATGTAAATATGAGTGTCTGAGCAAAGGGTCTGAATACTTATGACCATGTGATGTTTCAGTTTTTCTTTTTTAATAAATTTGCAAAAATTTCTACATTTGTTTTTTCAGTCAAAATGGGGTGCAGTGTACATTAATGAGAAAAAAATGAACTTTTTTGCATTTACCAAATGGCTGCAATAAAACAGAGTGAAAAATTTAAAGGGGTCTGAATACTTTCCGAACCCACTGTATGCAAGAATTATATGTATCTGCTTTAGTTAGCACTGTAGTTGAGGTATTGTGTAGGATTGTGGCATTTCTGTCTTGTATCATTACTTATTAAAGTATGTGTTGTACAAATTCTACTTGTCATTTTATTGAATACCTAAAAGCGTTTTGATGGATTCGAAAAATATGGTTGCGTCCTTCATAAAATAGCTACTGAAAACTTGGATGTAGTGTTGCAGTGCTCTCTTTCTGAAAATGGAACTATGCTGGAATACCATATGCAACTTGTAGAGTGGTGTGGTGCTGGATATTTTGGGGCTAAATTTGTTTTATGAGATGACTCTACAATCTTAAAAATTCTCTTTAAAATATGTTTACAATTATAGTCGTTTTTCTTTTCTTCCTACAAGGTGCAGTGTAGAGCCAAGCAAACCTAATCATTTCCAGACTGCAATCAGAAAGGTATGACTCTGATGATACGATGCTCACTATCAGTGGCACTGTGTTTAAAAACGTGATTGCATTAATTTTTATAAAACTCCTAAAAGAATTCCCTAAAAATTGGAAAATATTTAGTTATGCGATAGCATTTTGAACTCAATACGAGTGAATTACTGTAGATGGCTGCTTTCACAGAGCTTTCATTGGGCAAAGTCAGAAACTGGACTGCAGAGAAAAACATTTTAATCCGATTCCTTACCACTGATGTCCCTTTCGCTGTCCTTAACCATATAACGCACATAATTATTTTGTTACATGCAGGTTTTATTAATTTGCTAATACTGACCTATCATATTCCACAACACTTTACAGACATCTGCAGTTCACAATTTAAATCCCCTATCAGTATGTCTTTGAGTTTAGGAGGAAACTCAAGCAAACATGGGGAGAACAAGATACTCCATGAAGATTATTTAGTGGGATTTGAGTCAAGGACCCCAACACTGAATGCAGCAGCGCTAACCACGGTACCCATTTAAAGGGAACCTGTCAGTAGGATTGTGCTCAGTTACCTACAGACAGTGTAGGTTGGCGCCGTTATACTGATTAAAATGATATCCGGTTTGACGAAACCCGTGTTGTGGTTGTTTAATCTTTATTTTCAGTTTTCAGTTAATGAGATTCTCGTACTTTGGGCAGACTGTGGTGGGGGGTCTTTATGTGGTGCTTTGCTTACTTATTTATCTGTATGGCTTCTGACAGGTCACTGATCCTTAAGTAACCTGCCACCTATTTTACATACTGAATATAATATGTTTTATAAAAAATAAAAAAAATTCACATTCAACGGGCAGGAGGCTCCTGCGCTGCAGCATGATCGTATCTATAATATGCATTTAATTATTTTATTTGCTTATATAAATTGATTCAGAAGAGAAAAAAAAATTCTCTATCAAAATGTTGCCTTCACAGTAGCATTAATCGGCGATCCGATTGATGCTACTGAGCAGGCGCTGCTGGCGCCATCTTGGTGGAGACAATTATTTTTCTTCTAGCAAGATAGCATCAGCAGCGCCTGAGCAGTAGCATCTATTGGATCACCGATAGCCAACCTGACACTGTTCCCTATAAAATTCAGCCATTACACCAGTTAATTTCACAAGTAAATTATCACCGTATGTAAACCAGTATGCCAGCCTGGAATTTCAGGGCCCTATACTGGCAACATTTTCGGTCCCCCTTGAAACTCAGTCCAGGCTCCACCCCAGCTCCGTCTCCACCCCTCGAACCTTCCACAGTCCCACTGCCCACTCTTGAAAAAACTCCTTGTCTGCACCACAACCTCACTAATTACACACTAACAGTTCCCATCAAACACCATATCATATACATAGCCAGAAGTTTTTGTTTTGGCCAAAATAGGACACGGTAAACTCTTTTGACCTGGCCCTAGTCTACTCTAACCTATGAAACATTTTTTTTAAAATATCTAATGCTCTTTTTAGGTATATTTTTCTTTATTTTTCTTTAAAGGAATGTTTCACATACGTTTTTTAAATGACCAATAATAGAACATACAAGGGACAAATACCGTCATGACGGGATCATATATTACCACCATATAGTGACCGAATAATACAACATACAAAGAACCAATACTGCCACACTATCACCAGATAATATAGTACCACAACATAGTGACCGAATAATACCACATACAGGGGACAAATACCATCACACCATGATCAGACCACATTAGTGATGAGCAAGCACTAAAATGCTTGGGTCGAGCAAATTGGAATACTCGGGTACTCGGACAGAACAACGAGCCCAATGTAAGTTTATGGGAGACCCGAGCATTTTTGCCGCAATCCCCCCAGGGGTCCTTTTAAGGTCTAAATACTTCTGAAAATGATGGAAACACTGCTCACATGACACGGGGACATCATGGGGATCGCCCCTGGAAGCATTCCTGACTCCTAGTTCACAGCTTTAAACAATGATGTCAGAGTTTCATGCCATTTTTACCGGTGCACCAAAAAGCATACCATAATGAAACCAAAATGGATTTTGCTGGGAAATATGTTAAGGTACATCTTTTCCAGGATAATGAATTGTATATAAGGCAAAATAATTAACCCAGACCAAAATGTTCCTCCACCACTTGGCTATGTTCAGACTCAGGATTTTTGAAGCGTTTTTCAACTTTCATATTGATTTCAACCAAAACAAATGCATTCACTGGGAAATGTCATTGTAACATTTAACAACCCTAGCTGGCCATGTGGTGTGTGACACATAAGCAGACACATCTTGTATCATTTATGAATGAGGGACTCATAGTCACAGAGCCTATTTTTACAGGGGCATCAGGCAGCATTAATCTGCTTAAAGGGCCATTATTAAACAGTGGGTCTCCTAAACTTTTATAGCTGATACTGTGAGTGGATGGCTGTCAAGAATCACGACGCACCTCAAAACCCCTATCATGAGATGTTCAGGAGGGCTTCCATAAAAAATGTTGCATTGAATGCAAGGCCTGCCCTGCTACCAAGTCATGTGCACCCCAATAAGCCTTTGAACCCAGGTACTGGATGGGCGCAGGAAAATTCACTTCACATTATTCATTTTGTCCTCCCATTCTGTTTTTTTTTTTCATTGACTGCAAGGCCTGCCCTGCTACCAAGTCATATGCACCCAAATAACCCCAATCCCCCTTGGAAGAAACATGGAGGGCCTCATAAAAAAATTCCCATTAAAGAGGAGCAGGTCTCCTAGACTTGGAATGCCCATACACTAAGTGTGTTAGCTTGCAAACATTTTCCCCTGTGGAGTACACCTCAACCTTTTCCTTAACAAGTATTTAACACCCAGCAAAAACACCCACCCTTGTTAGGATTTTGACTCTGGCTGTAGCAGCATGGAACACGTTAACTCTGGTGAACTAGTGGCGGTGGATGATGAGAAGTGGAGGAAGGCCTGATTAAAAACTAGGCCCAATTTAAAGGAACGGGTCTCCTAGACTTGGAATGCCTATACACTAAGTGTATGGGCTGGCAAACATTTTCCCCTGTGGGGTACACCTCAACCTTTTCCATAACAAGTATTTAACACCCAACAAAAACACCTATCCTTGTTAGGATTTTGACACTGGCTATAGCAGCACGGAACATGATAACCCTGGTGATCTAGTGGCGGTGGATGCTGAGATGTGGAGGAAGGCCTGATTAAGAACTAGGCCCAATTTAAAGGAATGGGTCTCCTAGACTTGGAATGCCCATACACTAAGTGTATGGGCTGGCAAACATTTTCCCCTGTGGGGTACACCTGTCACAGGTGGGTCGCTGCGAAGATCGTCGCGATTGCACACCCTGACTTCTCACAGCTGAGTTTCTGGTGCTGGGTGTTTTTCGGCAGTGAGGGAGTTAATTCTTCCTCTCTCCGTGCTGGACTAGACCAGCCTCGCTCAGCTGCAATTAATGTTGTGGTAATTGGTTTCCTTCATATATCTGCCTGTCTGCTGGGGAAGTGTCAGTGAAAGCATTCATGCAGACCAGCAGAGCGGATCGTATTGAGAAGTCTAAAGCTAAGAGTACCTGTTGTGGTTTTCTCCGCTCCTCGCTTTATTATTTATCTCCTTACCCGTTGGTGTTCCCTCTGTAGTGATAGTTTTGTATGCAAGGTGGTCTTTTATTTTACCCCTTGTACTGTCTCGTTCGTCTTATACTGTGTGTGAAGGCAGTTACCTTCCTGTTCCCTGTGGTGGTAATCAGGGTCCTTCTCAGGACTAGATTACAGTGTTAGGGATTCACAGGAGATAGGGTTACGCTGGCGGCCTGGACCTCTGTACCATCAACAGTACCTCCAGGTAGAGGGATTAGTCAGGACCCCAGCTTAGGGTCAGCATAGACCCCGGTCCTCCTGTATACAGAGACAGCGTGACATTTTCACCGACCACACTAAAGATTCTCCCAGCCACCATGGATCCAGTAGCCAGTCTAGCTCAGCAGTTGCAGAATTTGTCCATGGAGCTGAGGGACGTTAAGTCCAAGGTTTTGTACCCCCGGAGCAAGCCAGACCTGAACCTAAAGTAGCTCTCCCGGACAGGTTCACTGGAGGGCGGGACAAATTTTTTGCTTTCCGGGAGGCATGTAAATTGTACTTTCGGCTGAGACCTCGGTCATCTGGGAGTGAAGATCAAAGGGTGGGAATTGTCATCTCACTCCTACAAGGGGACCCCCAATCCTGGGCGTTCTCTCTTCCCCGGGCTCCCCGGCTCTCCAGTCAGTGGATAGATTTTTCGCAGCTCTGGGTCTTGTATATGATGACCCGGATCGGGTCTCCCTTGCTGAAACTAAGTTACGTAAAATACAGCAGGGAGATCGTCCGGCAGAGGAATTCTGTTCGGAGTTCCGTAGGTGGGCCACGGACACCCAGTGGAATGACCCGGCGCTTAGGAGCCAGTTTTGTCAAGGTTTATCTGACAAATTAAAAGATGTGTTGGCGCAGTATGACCCTCCCACGACACTGGAAGCCGCTATGGTCCTTGCTATTCGTATTGACAGACGTCTTCGGGAGAGGTGCGGGGTAACTTTGCCCCCTGTGATGACTCCACCTTCCTCAAGGGTCCCTTATACGGAGGTTCCCTGGTCAGTCCAGAGGAGCCTATGCAATTAGGAGGGACATCATTCCGGGGGAGGGGATCGGTGGGGCGCCACAAAACAAGAAGTTGTTTCTTCTGTGGAAAAAAGGGACATTTTATTAGGGGGTGTCCATCCCGTCCTTTGCAGAGTGAGAAGTCGCCGGAAAACTATTGATCCCAGATTGTGTGGTGGACGGCAATCTGGGAGTAAGTATTTCGTCCCTAAATTCGTCTCAGTTTCTCGTACCGGCGGAGGTGGTGGTGGATGCGAAAACTGAGAGGATATCTGTTCTTCTGGATAGTGGGGCCGGGGCTAATCTGGTGGATGCTCGCTTTGCCCGGGTTCAAGGTATGCGATTGAGTGGGTTGGCTAAACCCGTCCCCATATTCTCGATCGACGCCAGACCTCTCGGTCAGGGAAGTTTTGTGCAAGCAGTGCATAACATAGATCTCCAAGTGGGGGCGCTACATAAAGAACTGTTGTCTTGTTATGTGTTGGAGGGTCTTCCCACTCCTATAGTGCTGGGCCTGCCTTGGCTAACTAAGCATAACCCGGTTATTAATTGGCAATCCAGAGAGATAACCCAATGGAGCGATTTCTGTAATAAAAACTGCATGAATACGGTCATTGGTGCGGTCGCTCCTAGGGCCTTACCTCCATTTCTGGTGGACTTTGAGGATGTATTCTCGGAAAAAGGGTGTCAAGAACTACCTCCTCATTGCGAGTATGACTGTTCTGTTAACTTGCTCCCTAGGGCCAAGTTACCGAAATCTAGGTTGTATAACCTTTCTGGTCCTGAGAGACAGGCTATGAAGGATTATATTTCAGAGAGTCTGGCTAAGGGGCATATTAGACCTTCATCTTCCCCGGTGGCCGTGGGGTTCTTCTTTGTGAAGAAAAAAGATGGAGGCCTACGCCCTTGCCTGGATTTCCGTGAGCTTAATCGGATTACGGTCCGAGATCCGTATCCGCTCCCACTTATTCCCGATCTCTTCAATCAGATCGTGGGTGCCAAATGGTTCTCTAAGTTGGATCTCAGGGGGGCGTACAATCTGATTAGGATGAAGGAGGGGGATGAGTGGAAGACGGCGTTTAACACTCCGGAGGGGCATTATGAGAACCTTGTTATGCCATTTGGTCTGAGTATTGCCCCGGCGGTGTTTCAACACTTTGTAAATGACATCTTTCGCCACCTAATGGGACAGTTTGTGGTCATATATCTGGATGATATCCTAATTTACTCGCCAGATCTTGTGTCTCATCAGGAGCATGTTAGGCAGGTGTTACAGATCTTGCTGGAGAATAAACTGTACGCCAAATGGGAGAAGTGTGTGTTCGCCGTACAGGAACTTCAGTTTTTAGGGTTCCTGGTGTCAGCATCCGGTTTTCGTATGGACCCTGGGAAAGTGCGGGCAGTTCTTGAGTGGGATCTGCCAGAGGATCTTAAGGCATTACAACGTTTCCTGGGGTTTGCTAACTACTACCGGAAATTCATTCGTAATTTTTCGTCCATAGTTAAACCTCTCACAGACATGACTAAGAAAGGGACGGATTTTTCAAAGTGGTCTGACAAGGCTTGTCAAGTGTTTTCCTCTTTGAAAAAATGTTTTGCTTCAGCACCCATACTTATTCAACCTGATGCGTCACAGCCGTTCATTGTTGAGGTGGACGCTTCCGAGGTAGGGGTGGGAGCAGTATTGTCACAAGGTTCGTCCCCTGGTAAATGGCATCCGTGCGCCTTCTTCTCTAAAAAATTGTCGTCCGCTGAAAGGAATTATGATGTCGGCAATAGGGAACTCTTGGCCATTAAGTTGGCTTTTGAGGAGTGGCGTCATTTTTTGGAGGGGGCAGTCCACCCGGTCACCGTCATTACCGATCACAAAAACCTGCTATATTTAGAGTCCGCTAAACGTCTGAATCCCAGACAAGCTAGGTGGTCGTTGTTTTTTACCAGGTTTAATTTTGTCGTCACATATCGTCCTGGCTCAAAAAATGTTAAGGCGGATGCCTTATCTCGCTGTTTCCCAGGGGCTGGGAATACGGAGGACCCGGTTCCGGTCCTTCAGGAGGGGGTGGTGGTGTCGGCAGTATGCTCTGAGCTTGAGGAGGAGGTATTGGAGGCTCAGGGGGACGCCCCTGTAGGACCTCCAGGGAGACTGTTTGTTCCAAATCAGTTGCGACAAAAGGTGATCGAGGCACACCATAATTCAGCTTTGGCAGGACACCCAGGGAGTAAAGCAACTGAGGATCTCCTGTCGCGTCGGTTTTGGTGGCCTAACTTACATAAGGAGGTGGTAACTTTTGTCGCGTCCTGCGAGGTTTGTGCGAGCTCTAAGACCCCACATACCCGTCCGTCGGGGACCCTCTTACCTTTGAAGATCCCGGAGCGTCCGTGGACTCATCTGTCTATGGACTTCATTACGGACCTCCCGCCATCTTCGGGTAAAACAGTCATACTCGTTGTAGTGGACAGGTTCAGCAAGATGGCACATTTTATCGCTCTTCCTGCTCTTCCTAATGCTAAAACTCTTGCGCAGGTGTTTATTGGGGAGATTGTAAGGCTTCACTGGGTACCCTCCGATGTGGTGTCGGATCGGGGGTCTCAGTTTGTGTCCAAATTCTGGAAAGCATTTTGTACACGGCGGGGGATGCAGT
Organism: Oophaga sylvatica; assembly: GCA_033576555.1. NCBI lineage: Eukaryota > Metazoa > Chordata > Amphibia > Anura > Dendrobatidae > Oophaga > Oophaga sylvatica. Next base: position 537,903,036 of record JARQOD010000001.1, read on the forward strand.
TGTCATTTTCATCGGCTTTTCACCCGCAGACCAATGGTCAGACAGAGCGTCTGAACCAGAGCTTGGAGACATATCTCCGGTGTTTTGTGTCAGAGAACCAGGAGGACTGGGCTTCTTTCTTGCCTCTGGCGGAATTTGCTCTAAATAATAGGCGGAGCGAGTCCACTGGTAAGTCCCCGTTTTTTGGGGCATATGGTTTTCACCCCCAGTTTTGTACTTTCAATAGGGGGGGGCTCTTCTGGGGTTCCTGAGGAGGAACGATTTTCGTCGTCACTTGCTTCTGTGTGGAGAGGAGTGCTGAATAATCTGAGTACTATGGGGAACCGATACAAACGTATGGCTGATAGGAGGAGAGTGTCTGGTCCGGACCTAAGTGTGAACGATCTGGTATGGTTGTCTACCAAAAATATAAAACTTAAGGTTCCCTCCTGGAAACTGGGTCCCAGGTTCATCGGGCCATACAAGATCAGTGCTATAATTAATCCGGTTGCATTCCGTCTTGACCTCCCTCCTACATTTAAGATTCATAATGTGTTCCACAGATCGTTGCTTAAGAGGTATGTGGCGCCGGTGATACCTTCACCTTTACCTCCTCCTCCTGTGGTGGTCAATGGTAACTTGGAGTTCCAGGTGTCGAGAGTCATCGATTCACGTCTGAATCGCCGGTCCCTTCAGTACCTTGTTCATTGGAGGGGGTATGGTCCTGAGGAGAGGACGTGGGTTTCTGCGTCGGATATTAACGCAGACCGATTGGTTCGGGCCTTACATACTACTCACCCAGATAAACCCGGCCCTGAGGGTCCGGAGGCCCCTCGTAGAAGGGGGGGGGTACTGTCACGGGTGGGTCGCTGCGAAGATCGTCGCGATTGCACACCCTGACTTCTCACAGCTGAGTTTCTGGTACTGGGTGTTTTTCGGCAGTGAGGGAGTTAATTCTTCCTCTCTCTGTGCTGGACTAGACCAGCCTCGCTCAGCTGTAATTAATGTTGTGGTAATTGGTTTCCTTCATATATCTGCCTGTCTGCTGGGGAAGTGTCGGTGAAAGCATTCATGCAGACCAGCAGAGCGGATCGTATTGAGAAGTCTAAAGCTAAGAGTACCTGTTGTGGTTTTCTCCTCTCCTCGCTTTATTATTTATCTCCTTACCCGTTGGTGTTCCCTCTGTAGTGATAGTTTTGTATGCAAGGTGGTCTTTTATTTTACCCCTTGTACTGTCTCGTTCGTCTTATACTGTGTGTGAAGGCAGTTACCTTCCTGTTCCCTGTGGTGGTAATCAGGGTCCTTCTCAGGACTAGATTACAGTGTTAGGGATTCACAGGAGATAGGGTTACGCTGGCGGCCTGGACCTCTGTACCATCAACAGTACCTCCAGGTAGAGGGATTAGTCAGGACCCCAGCTTAGGGTCAGCATAGACCCCGGTCCTCCTGTATACAGAGACAGAGTGACAACACCTCAACCTTCTCCATAACAAGTATTTAACACTCAGCAAAAACACCCACCCTTAATAGGACTTTGACACTGGCTGTAGCAGCATGGAACACGTTAACCCTGGTGATCTAGTGGCAGTGGATGATGACACGTGAAGGAAGGCCTGATTAAAAACTAGGCCCAATTTAAAAGAGCGGGTCTTCCTAGAACTGGAATGCCCATACACTAAGTGTATGGGCTGGCAAACAATTCCCCTTGGGGGTGTACATATTTTTTGTATTTTGGTGACGGGCATCATAACACCCTTGCCAAAACATAGAGTAGCCGGAGCATGACTGGTTTTCAAGTGTTGGTGGATGGTGAGGATGAGGAAAAGGAGGAGGAGGACACCAACAAGCCAAAATCAGTAAGTGTATATCCATGTTTGGTTGTGAAAAGGTGCATGGGAATACACCTCCCAAAAAAACCACTACATTGGAGTTTAGGCTTCACTGTCACCATTTGGTGGTGTCGAGAAGTCAGGCCCAATCCATTCCTTGCTCATCTTTATAAGAGTCAGCCTGTCTGCATTTTCCGTAGAAAGGCGAATGCGCTTTTCTGTGATAATGCCACCAGCAGCACTAAAAACCCACTCGGACAAAACGCTAGCGGCATGGCAGGCCAGGACATTCAAGGCATAGAGAGCCAGCTAATGCCACGTGTCCAGCTTGGATACCCAATAATTAAAAGACATAGAGGAATCACTGAAGACGTTGGTATGGTCAGCAAGGTACTCCCTCAGCATCTTAGAGAAGATTGCATTCCTTGTCAGATTACCCCGCGCCTCAGTGCATGGGCGATGAGAGGGTCTTAGAAAACTTCCAGAACTTTGCCAGTGTTGCCCTGCCTCTACTGGAGTGGACGTGTGTCTGTCTCACCTGTCCTTCTTGGTTGGCCAACGAACTGTTATCTCTGCCGCCAGCATTTTGAGATGGGAATTTTTTTTAATAATTCTGCAACAATGGCCCTATGGTACTGCACCATTTTGGTACACCTGTATGTCTCTGGAACAAGAGATTGAAAGTTATCCTTGTACCGTGGGTCTAAAAGTGTCACTAGCCAGTAATGACTGGTATACGATATTTTGGCAATACGAGGGTCACCGGAAAGGCAGCGCAACATAAAGTCAGCCATGCATGCCAGACTGGTAACAGGCAAGACTTCCGTGTCCTCACCAACCGGACGACTGACCAAGGTGTCCTCCTCCTCCTCCCATTCCTCTTCCTCATCTTCCCTGTCCTCAGACAATCCACGCTGAACAGACGGTATGACAGTCGTGGTTGTAGTCCCGTCTATAACACATGAAAGTTGCTCCTGTTCTTCCTCCTCTTCCTCATTGTCAACCAAACCATGTTGGTATGACACAAGGCTGGTCTGTGTGAAATCCCCCTGTATGGTTCCTTGATCCATGTCCTCGTGCTCCGCCTGCAATGCCTCCTCTTTCATTTTGAGCAGTGAGCTTTTCAGAATGCGGACGAGCGGGATGGTGACGCTAATTATGGTGTCATCGCTGCCCACCATCTTGGTAAACTCTCAAAGTTTTGGAGGATGCTACATATGTTTGACATCCATGTCCTCTCCTGAGGTCTTATGTGTGGAGTCAAACCTGACAAACGACGGCCTTGTTTATCCTGGTATTCAAAAACTGCCTGCTTCTGCTCACAAATCCTTTCTAACCTATAGTAACATAGTTATTAAGGTTGAAGGAAGACTTTAAGTCCATCTAGTTCAACCCATATCCTATCCTAACCTGCCCTAACATGTTGATCCAGAGGAAGGCAAAAAAAAACCCAAGTGGCAAACAGTAAGCTTCACATTGGGGAAAAAAATTCCTTCCCGACTCCACATATGGCAATCAGACTAGCTCCCTGGATCAACGCAGTATCTAGAAAACTAGTGAATATAGCCTGTAATATTATATTTTTCAAGAAAGGCATCCAGTCCCTTCTTAAATTTTAGTAAGGAATCACTCATTACAACATTAGACGGCAGAGAGTTCCATAGTCTCACTGCTCTTACAGTAAAAAATCTGCGTCTGTGATTATGGCTAAACCTTCTTTCCTCCAGACGTAGAGGATGCCCCCTTATCCCCGTCACAGGTCTAAGAGTAAAAAGATCATTAGAAAGGTCTTTGTACTGTCCCCTCATATATTTATACATTGTAATAAGATCACCCCTAAGCCTTCGTTTTTCCAAACTAAATAACCCCAAGTGTAATAACCTGTCTTGGTATTGCAGACCCCCCAGTTCTCTAATAAACTTGGTCGCTCTTCTCTGCACCCGCTCCAGTTCAGCTATGTCTTTCTTATACACCGGAGACCAGAACTGCACACAGTATTCTAAGTATGGTCGCACCAGTGACTTGTATAGAGGTTAAATTATGTTCTCCTCATGAGCATATATGCCTCTTTTAATGTATCCCATTATTTTATTTGCCTTGGCAGCAGCTGCCTGACATTGGCCACTAAATGTGAGTTTGTCGTCCACCCATACACCCAGGTCTTTTTCAGTGACAGTTTTGCCCAGTGTTTTACAATTAAGCACATAATTATACATCTTGTACATCTTGTAACCTTCGGCCTGGGACAGCTCATAGAATCCCACGGCTTGCAGTATCACCTCTACGCCGATGACACGCAGATTTACCTATCTGGACCTGACCTCACCTCCCTACTGACCAAAATCCCACAGTGTCTGTCTGCTATCTCAGCCTTCTTTTCTGCTCGCTTTCTCAAACTGAACATGGACAAAACAGAATTCATCATCTTTCCCCCACCTCATTCTACCCCTCCACCAGGCCTATCCATCAATGTCAATGGCTGCTCGCTTCCCCAGTCCCACATGCTCGGTGCCTTGGGGTGATCATCGACTCTGCCCTCTCTTTCAAACCACATATCCAAGCCCTCGCCACCTCCTGCCGCCTCAAACTCAAAAATATTTCCCGGATCCGCTCATTCCTCAACCATGAAACCACAAAAACACTAGTGCACGCCCTTATCATCTCCCGCCTCGACTACTGCAACCTCCTACTGTCTGGCCTCCCCTCTAGCACTCTGGCACCACTCCAGTCCATTCTACACTCTGCTGCACGACTAATCCACCTGTCTTCCCGCTATTCCCCTGCCTCCCCACTATGCCAGGCCCTTCACTTGCTTCCTATTGCCCAGAGGCTCCAGTTCAAAACCTTAACCATGACATACAAAGCCATCACACCTTTCTCCTCCATACATCTGTGACATGGTCTCCCGCTACCTACCCACATGCAACCTTCGATCCTCTCAAGATCTCCTTCTCGACTCCCCCCTCATCTCTTCTTCCACAACCGCATACAAGACTTCTCCCGGGCTTCCCCCATACTCTGGAACTCTCTGCCGCAAAACATCAGACTTTCACCAACAACGGAGACCTTCAAGAAAAACCTGAAGACCCACCTGTTCCGACAAGCCTACAACCTGCAATGATCCTCAGTGTACTGAACCATCGCACAACCAGCTCTACCCTCTCCTAGTGTATTCTCACCCATCCCTGTAGACTGTGAGCCCTCGTGGGCAGGGTCCTCTCTCCTTCTGTACTTATGCGTCCCTTGTCTAGCACATGTTTATTGTATCTGTCTATATTTTTCCCCTTTTCATATGTAAAGCGCCATGGAATAAATGGCGCTATATAAATATATAATAATAATAATAATAATCTTGTTTGTTCTACCCAAGTGCATGACCTTACATTTATCCCTATTAAAGCTCATTTGCCATTTATCAGCCCAAGCTTCTAGTTTACATAAATCCTCCTGTAATATAAAATTATCCTCCTCTGTATTTATTACCCTGCAGAGTTTAGTGTCATCTGCAAATATTGAAATACTACTCTGTATGCCCCTACAAGGTCATTAATAAATATGTTAAAGAGAAGCGGCCCCAATACTGACCCCTGTGGTACCCCACTGCTAACCGTGACACAGTCCAAGTGTGCTCCATTAATAACCACCCTTTGTTTTCTATCCATGAGCCAGTTCTTAACCCACTTACACATATTTTCCCCTATCCCCATTGTTCTCATTTTATGTATCAACCTTTTGTGTGGCACTGTATCAAAAGCTTTTGAGAAGTCCATGAACACCACGTCCACTGCATTCCCTTTGTCCAGTCCTGAACTTACCCCTTCATAAAAGCTTATCAGATTAGTCTGACAAGAACTGTCCCTCGTAAACCCATGCTGATACTGTGTCATGAGGTTATTCAGCCTCAGATACTCCAATATAGTATCCCTTAAAAATCCCTCCAGGATTTTACCCACAGTAGATGTTAAGCTCACTGGCCTATAATTTCCAGGTTCAGTTTTTGCCCCCTTTTTGAATATTGGCACCACATTTGCTATACGCCAGTCCTGTGGTACAGACCCCGTTATTATGGAATCTTTAAAGATTAAAAATAATGGTCTATCTATAACTGTACTTAATTCCTGCAGTACTCGGGGGTGTATCCCATCTGGGCCCGGGGATTTGTCAATTTTAGTGATTTTTAGATGCCGCCGTACTTCCTGCTGGGTTAAGCAGGTGACATTTAATGGAGACATTTTTTTTATCACTGATCATGTTATCCGTCATGGGATTTTCTTGTGTAAATACAGTTGAAAAAAAGTCATTTAGCATATTGGCTTTTTCCTCATCCTCATCCACCATTTCACCCAGACTCTTTTTAAGGGGACCAACACTATCATTTTTTAGTTTCTTGCTATTTATGTAGTTAAAGAATATTTTGGGATTATTTTTACTTTCTCTGGCAATGAGTCTCTCTGCCTCAATCTTTGCTGTCTTGATTTGCTTTTTACAGAATTTATTCAGTCTTCTGTATTTATTTAATGCCTCATCACTACCTACTTGCTTTAATTCCCTAAACACTTTATTTTTGTCACTTATTGCGCCCCTTACAGCTCTATTTAGCCATAGTGGTTTCCTCCTATTTCTAGCATGTTTATTCCCATAGGGTATATACTGTGCACAGGTCCTATTCAGGATACTAATAAACGTCTCCCATTTTCTTTGTGTATTTTTATGTCTCAGGATATCGTCCCAGTTTATTGCACCAAGATCATCTCTCATCCGTTGGAAATTTGCCTTCCTGAAGTTTAGTGTCCTTGTAACCCCTCGACTACACATCTTATTAAAGGATACATGAAAGCTTATTATTTTGTGATCACTATTACCCAAGTGACCCCCCAACCTTTATATTTGATTTGCGGTATGGCCTGTTGGATAATATTAGGTCTAGCAGTGCCCCCCCTCTTGTTGGGTCCTGAACTAGTTGTGAAAGGTAATTGTCTCTCATAGTTGCCAAAAACTTATTACCTTTGCTGGAACTACAGGTTTCTGTTCCCCAATGTATTTCAGGGTAGTTGAAGTCCCCCATAATAATGACTTCTCCTTGAGTTGCTGCTTCATCTATTTGCTTTACGAGGTGTGACAGTGTCACTGGATTTATATGTGAGGGGAGGTATGTGTCACACAGGATGCTCTCCTGTGTGAACTAAAACCTACTTTATTTATCTGCCAGCATGTTATATGCTGGTAGGTTTACTGTTAAAGGAGGTGCGGTTTTATAGGAATGCCAAAGAGGGCGGGAGGCATTCCCCCTACCTCCCCTCAGGGTGTGGCTGAGCAATATATAAAAGCTCAGTCCTGTTTTTTTTCTCTGAAGTGTGGTCTGGAGAAGAAAGTCTCCAGACAGTATAGTGGAAGCTGCAGAGCTTACCACAAGGACTTTAGCAGTGCAGTTTATGCTACCGAGAGTGGGTGGAACCCACTCATCTATGGACTGAGTCATTGTTTGTTTTTTTTATGTTTTTCCCGTTTAACCCAGAAGGGTCATGTTTACTTTTCCTGCGAAACCTGCATGAGTTTATGGCTGATAATAAACCAGCAGAAGGAAAACCTGAGAACGTGTGTCCTGAGTCTACCTCCTGGAGAGCCGAGCGAGTCGTCTTGCCACAGTTGGTGTGAGAGTGCGTGCAGGATTCCAGGAACACGTGTACCTGCTACAAAGACCGGTGGATGTCCTGGGTGAAGGCTGTCAGCCAGCCAGAGAAGTCCGGCAGCATGGAGGAGCTCGTTAAGCACCTGGTCCAGGCCCAGCAGAGCATGCAACAGCAGCACCAGGAGACGACCAAATTGTTGCTTCAGCAGATCCAGTTGCAGCAAAAGTCGCAGCAGCAGCACCAGCAGGAGGCGCAACAGCAGATACAGCTTTTGGCGGACGCCATCCAGAGCAGGGCGGCCACCCCAACCCCAGGGCCGACTGATGATTCTCATGTCAGGAAGGCGGTAAGGCGGGCCATGCAGAAGATGACCCCTGGGGATGATGTAGAAGCATTTCTGACTGTTTTTGAGAGGGTGGCTGATCGGGAGAGACTTCCACCAGCACAGTGGGCAGAGGTTCTGGCGCCATATTTATCGGGTGAACCCCAAAAAGCGTATTTTGACTTGGCTCTGCAAGATGCTAAGGAGTATCCCAAACTAAAGACAGAGATCTTAGCACGTCTGGGAGTAAATATGGCAGTAAGAGCCCAGCGAGTTCATCACTGGGCGTATGCTAGCAACAAACCCCCTCGTTCACAGATGTTTGACCTACTGCATCTTGTTCAGAAGTGGCTACAACCGGAGTCCTCCACTCCGGCCCAGATGGTTGAGCGGGTGGTGATCGACAGATTCATGCATTCCCTTCCCAAGTCAGTACAGACCTGGGTTGCCCAGGGTGATCCCCAGAACGCAGATGACTTTATCGGCCTGGTAGAGAGGTACCAGGTAGTTGAGAGATCTCTTGGGAAACCGGATGCAGTCATTTCTCCCTACTGGGATACCCAAAAGGGGGTGGGTTCACCACGGAAGGGGTCTAGAGCCACCACTGGGGGGCGTCCCACCCCTATTGAAGGGGCCTTTAGAACAGTGGGGAAAGATATAGTTTGCTGGCGATGCCACAACCCTGGACATGTAGCCGCCAAGTGTCAAATATCCCCTGAGCCCATGGACTGCAGCCTAGGCAGACGGGTCTCCTATTATGCCTATCCAGCCTGTAGCGTGGACTGTCGACCCGGCAAGGGACCGCAGGCGTGTACAGTATCCATTAATGGAATAAAAGTGCTTGGGCTGTTGGACTCCGGGAGTATGGTGACTTAATCAGAGCATCCCTTCCCCACCAGTTGATCCCTTCCAAAACCCTGGGTGTTCGGTGCATCCATGGTGACGCCAAGGACTATCCCATGGCCACAGTAACAGTGGGGACAGACTGTGGTGCCCAGTCCCATGAAGTCGGGGTGGTAAAGGACCTGATACATCCCGTTATATTGGGCCGTGATTTTCCCTTATTCTGGGACTTGTGGGGGAAGGGAACTGGACTAAGTAGCATGGGGAAAAGTGAGATCCTTGAAGAAGAACCCCCAATAGAGTCTCAGAGAGAGGAGTTCCCACTGTGCGTCCTTGTCGGTGATGAGGGTGAGACGGTGACCGAGGAGACCGACCTACCTGCGTTAGATATGTCCAGAGAGAACTTTGGGACTGCTCAAGTTCGAGACCTGACCTTAAAAGGGGCGTTCGACCAGGTTACTGTATGTAATGGGGTTGCCCAAGAGCCGGGGGCCGACACCAGATTCCCCCACTTTGCAGTACAGGGGGAGTTGCTATATTGGGTGGCCAAACTGAGGGGCTGTGAGATAGTGGAACAGCTGTTAGTGCCGGGGCCATACAGACGACGGGTGCTAGATATGGCCCATTCACATGTTCTGGGGGGACACCTAGGGGTCGAGAAAACTCAGGAGAGGATACTGAGGAGGTTTTATTGGCCAGGCTGTTATCGAGAAATTCAAAACTTTTGTAGGTCCTGCCCCACCTGCCAAATAACCGCTCCCTCCTCCCACTTCCGTAGCCCCTTAGTTCCACTACCTGTGATAGAGGTTCCCTTTGAAAGGATTGCCATGGACCTCTTGGGCCCCATAGTCAAATCAGCTCGGGGCCACCAATATATCCTGGTCGTCATGGACTATGTGACTCGGTATCCAGAAGCGGTTCCCCTAAGGAACATGTCCAGCAAAAGTATAGCCCGAGAGTTGGTCCATATTTTTGCTCGGACAGGTCTACCAAAAGAGATTCTAACCGACCAAGGAACCCCCTTCATGAGCAAGGTGATGAAGGAGCTTTGCAGAGTCCTTCAGATAACTCAGCTGCGAACCTCGGTTTATCATCCACAAACGGACGGCCTAGTGGAACGCTTCAACAAGACCTTAAAGGCGATGCTCAAGAAGGTCGTTGAAAAGGATGGGAGAGACTGGGACTACCTGCTCCCATTTCTGCTTTTCTCGGTCAGAGAAGTTCCTCAAGCCTCCACTGGCTTCTCTCCATTTGAGCTCTTATATGGGCGGCATCCAAGAGGTCTCCTAGACATCGCCAAGGAAACTTGGGAGGCTGAAGTCACGCCACACCGGAGCATCATCGAACATGTCGCCCAGTTACAGGAGAGAATGTCAAAGGTGATGCCCATCGTAAAGGAACATCTCCTCCAGGCGCAGGAAGCCCAGGCGAGGGTCTATAACCGGTCGGCGAGACTAAGACAGTTCCAGCCCGGAGACCGTGTTTTGGTGCTGATCCCTACCGTCGAGAGCAAGTTCCTCGCCAAATGGCATGGTCCATACGAGGTGGTGGAGAAAATCAGCGAGGTTAATTATAAAGTCCACCAGCCTGGCCGAAGAAAGGCACATCAAATATATCATGTAAACTTGCTCAAGCCGTGGCGGGACCGTGAACCTGTGGAAACTCCTTGCCTGGGAGCCGCACCAGAAGGCAAGGAACCTTGGGAGGAGGTCACTATTGCAGAGACTCTATCACCGGCCCAGAAGCAACAGTGTCGAGAATTACTACAGCAGAATCGGGAGCTGTTCTCAGAGTTGCCGGGGCATACACAAGTGGTAGAGCATGACGTGCTGACAGAACAGCATGTACGAGTGAATTTGAAGCCGTATCGGATTCCGGAAGCACGCCGGAAGGTGATCTCGGCTGAGGTGAAGAGGATGTTAGACCTCGGGGTAATAGAGGAGTCAAAGAGTGGGTGGTCGAGCCCAATCGTCCTCGTGCCGAAACCCAATGGAGAGTGGAGGTTTTGTAATGACTACCGTCGGCTAAATGAGGTATCCAAATGTGACGCGTACCCGATGCCCCGCGTCGACGAACTCATCGAGAGGCTTGGACCGGCGAGGTACATCACCACTCTTGACCTGATGAAGGGCTACTGGCAGATCCCCATGTCCCAGATGGCTAAAGGAAAACGGCTTTCTCAACACCTGATGGCTGTTTTCAATACAAGCGGATGCCGTTCGGACTACAGGGGGCCCCAGCAACTTTCCAGAGGGCTATGGATCGGATCCTAGCCCCACATAAGAAGTATGCCGCAGCCTACCTCGACGACATTGTGGTCTTTAGCCCAGACTGGGCTAGTCACCTACCCAAACTACAGGCCTTTTTGGACGCGCTAAGGAAAGCAGGATTTACCATAAATCCGAGAAAGTGTGCCATCGGAAAAGAGGAGGCCAAGTACCTGGGCTATGTTGTTGGGAGAGGCGAAATAAAGCCGCAAATCAAGAAAGTGGAGGCAATTCAAACCTGGCCGCAACCGCTCTCAAAGAAGCAGGTGAAAGCATTCCTGGGAATGGCGGGATACTACCGGCGGTTTATCCCGAATTTCGCCACGATGGCCGCTCCACTAACAGATCTTCTAAAAGGCACCAAATCAACCATGGTGAAATGGACGGAAGAAACGGAGACCTCATTTCAAAAGCTGAAGCTAACACTGTGCAAGCAGCCTGTCCTGGTCGCGCCAAACTTTAAAAAAGAATTTGTGGTCCAGACTGACGCATCAGAGGTTGGTCTAGGAGCCGTACTCTCCCAAGAAATAAATGGGGAAGAACATCCCATTCTCTATCTAAGCCGAAAGCTGTCCTCCTGTGAGAAGAACTACGCCATAGTAGAAAAAGAGTGTTTAGCCATAAAATGGGCCGTGGATACACTAAAATATTACCTACTAGGCCGGAAGTTTAAATTAGTATCAGACCATGCCCCGTTGAGATGGTTGAGGGAAAAGAGGGGAAAAAATGCTAGGGTAACTAGATGATTCCTAGAGCTTCAAGATTTTAACTTTCACGTGGAGCATAGGCCAGGGAAGTTACATGGGAATGCAGATGCCCTCTCTAGGATTCCCTGTCTGGTGTCAGAAGTTGCCCAAACCCCTGGCTTTGGGCAGAGGGGGGGAATATGTGACAGTGTCACTGGATTTATATGTGAGGGGAGGTATGTGTCACACAGGATGCTCTCCTGTGTGAACTAAAACCTACTTTATTTATTTGCCAGCATGTTATATGCTGGTAGGTTTACTGTTAAAGGAGGTGCGGTTTTATGGGAATGCCAATGAGGGCGGGAGGCATTCCCCCTACCTCCCCTCAGGGTGTGGCTGAGCAATATATAAAAGCTCAGTCCTGTTTTTTTTCTCTGAAGTGTGGTCTGGAGAAGAAAGTCTCCAGACAGTATAGTGGAAGCTGCAGAGCTTACCACAAGAACTTTAGCAGTGCAGTTTATGCTACCGAGAGCGGGTGGAACCCACTCATCTATGGACTGAGTCATTGTTTGGTTTTTTTTATGTTTTTCCCGTTTAACCCAGAAGGGTCATGTTTACTTTTCCTGCGAAACCTGCATGAGTTTATGGCTGATAATAAACCAGCAGAAGGAAAACCTGAGAACGTGTGTCCTGAGTCTACCTCCTGGAGAGCCGAGCGAGTCGTCTTGCCACAGAGGATATTCTCTGTTGCTTCCATTATTTTAGGAGACTTATAACAAACCCCTATCAGTAATTTATTATTTTTCCCCCCTCCCCTAATCTCCACCCACAGAGACTCTACATCTTCATTAGATTCACAGATATCACGCAGAATGGGTTTTAAGGATGATTTTACACAGTGTGCAGTGTAGAGTTCCAATGTGTGGAGACATCACACACCAGTCAGTGAGCCTGAATCTACAATCACTGCTGAAGCACGGCAAGGGCAGCTGAAGCTGTAGCTGACTTTCTAAAATGTGCACACAGGCGTCGTACTTTAACCAGCAGATCTGGCAGCTCCAGATAGCTTTTTAGAAAACGTTGAACAACGAGGTTCACCACATGTGCCAGGCATGGTACGTGTGTTAGTTGGCCTCGCCTCAAAGTCACCACCAGGTTCCTGCCATTGTCACACACAACCATACTAGGCTGGAGATTTAGCGGTGTCAGCCACACATCTGCCTGCACTTTCAGAGCTGTCAACAACTCTTCAGCATTGTATGGTTTGTCACCTAAGCAAATTAGCTTCAGCAAAACCTCTTGCTGCTTTGCTTTGGCAGTGCTGCAGTGCTTCCAGCTTGTGACTGATGTGCTCATTTTTGACATGGAGGCTGAAGAGGAGGAGGTGCAGGAGCTATACACAGTGAGGGCAACCCTGATTGACGTAGGGCCCGCAATCCTTGGCGTCGGGAGGACGTGTTCCATCCCAAGGTCTGACTGGGTACCGGCTTCTGCTATGTTAACCCAGTGTGCAGTCAGCAAGATCTACCATCCCTGGCCACAAGCAATTGTCCATGTGTCTGTGGTTAGGTGTACTTTCCCAGTAACTGCATTGTTGAGGGCATGGGTAATGTTGTGGGACACAAGCTTGCTTAATGCCGGGAAGGCACAGCAGGAGAAATAGTGGCGGCTGGGGACAGAGTAACTTGGGACAGCCTCCGCCGAGAGGTTGCGGAAAGCCTCCATCTACACGATCCTAAAAGGCAACATTTCGACCGCAAGCAGACAAAATATATGAGAATTGAGTACTGCGGCCTGTGGGGCATTGGCTGCACATGACTGTGGTCAACGTCAGGGGCAGGGCAGGAGGCATTTTTGCATGCACTGTGGACAGGGGATTGGCTTGCACGCACAACAGTGGAAAAAATAGTGGTGTCACCCGCAGACACTGTTCCTGGAGCCTGGGGTTGAGCCCACAAAGTCGGGTGCTTTGCTGCCATGTGCCTGATCATCCTGGTGGTGGTAAGGCTGGTAGTTTTGCTACCCCTGCTGATGCTGGCATGACTGGTGTTGAAAATGGCCTGTTTTGGGTTATCGGCGGAGTCTTTAAAAAATAACTCGGGAAGACCAAACAGTTGGACTGGCAACTTCTGTCAGGTTCGTGTTACGGGGAACTGATGCCCGCTTTCTGTCTGCAGCCACCACACTGCTTCTTCCTGCCCGAAGTGGTGCGACGCCTACCTCCCCCTGTGTGCTGCTGTCTTCGCTCTGCATGTCCTCCTGCCAGGTTGGGTCTGTTAATACATCATCCACCACCTCATCTTCCACTTCCCCATCCTGGTCCTCCTCCTGACTTTCCGTCAATTGTGTCTCATCATCGTCCACCTCTTGTGACTGTGGCTGCTCAAAGATTTGTGTATCGCTACATGGAATATCATCTTGCCCCACATCTAGTGGAGCGGGCGAGAGACACGAATCTCCAAATGAAAAATTTAACAGCTCTTCGGAGTGTCCAAGTGTGGGATCAGTTGCCTCAGGGCACTCAGCATGGTGGGAGGAAGGAGGATCAGGGTAAGGAATATGCAGTCCAGATTCACGGCTACTGTGACTTGACCGTGTTGAAAACAGGGTGCTGGTGGTGGCAGATAAGTAACTGGAAGTATTATCCGCTATCCAACCCACCTTTTCACACTGCTTGGGCTTCAATAGTGCTGTCTTGCCGCGGTCCCCTATGACTTAAGAAGCTAAGGTCCAGCGAGAAGATATAGGTGTTTTCGGAGGGCCAATTTCAGCTTGCCCACAGCCTCGGCCTGCACCATCACCATCACGTCCACTTCCCTGTCCCTTGCCACGCGCCTTGCCCATTGTAAATGGAATAGAATATTATACACGTTCACTACAAAAGGGTGATTTGGGTAGCAATTTGTATGTCATTCGTGTGCTTGAAAACCACACTTTTACCTATCTGGACTTTAGGTCAAAATGTTTT
>JARQOD010000001.1:537917659-538030076 GCA_033576555.1 Oophaga sylvatica
AGAACTAATTTAGGTGGTAGAGGTCGTGTGATCTCAGGTGATTTTGAAATTAGTAGAGTTGGTGTTTTTCAGGGTTTTCTGAGATTACAGTAAGTACCCTTCCTGTCCTTTTCTATTTAGTTAGTTTGGGCCCCAGCGTTTGCTCATTCTATTTTCTTTCTGTGTCAGTATTTCCTCTTGTCTAACCGCCATTACATGTTTGGGGGCTTTCTATTATCTTTGGGGTTCTGCTCCGGGGCAGATAGCTTTCCTATTTCTGTCTTTAGGTGTAGTTAGTTTCTCAGGCTGTGACGAGGCGTCTAGGACCAACGTAGGAACGCTCCACGGCTGCCTCTAGTTGCGGTGGTTAGTCAGGGTACTGCAATCTCATAGATTCCAACTGCTCTGGTGTATTGCCTTTTTTACCTGCACTCCTCAGCTACCGAAACAAACAGTATCACCGGCCCATAAATTGTATGGTACTCACAGAAGGGAAAAAATATTGTGAAGGAAGAAAGGTTGTCAGAGTTGTCAGAGATATTTTTCTGTTTGTTGCATTTTTTTTTTTTTTCCCTCTGTATCTCTGGGTGCTGGGGAGGATCTTTTCTCCCAATGGAGTTTGCACAGTTGTCTGGCCGTGTGGATCAGCTTGCCACTGAGGTTCAGAGTATTGCTGCATATCTTGCTAGGTTGCCTGTTGTGGAACCTAGGATCCCCATGCCAGATTTGTTTTTAGGGGATCGAGCTAAGTTTCAGAATTTCAAAAATAATTGTAAATTGTTTTTTGCCTTAAAATCTAAGTCCTCAGGAAACGCAGCGCAGCAGGTTCAAATTATCATCTCTCTCCTGCGCGGCGATCCTCAGGATTGGGCTTTTTCCCTGATACCTGGGGATCCTGTTTTGAGTGATGTTGATGCATTTTTTCAGGCTTTGGGGTTATTGTACGATGAGCCTAATGTCACTGATCAAGCTGAAAAAGCCTTGTTGGCATTAAATCAGGGGCTTGATGACGCTGAGTTGTACTGTCAGAGATTCCGTAGGTGGGCAGTCCTGACCAAATGGAATGATGACGCTTTGGCGGCCCTTTTCCGGAAGGGTCTGTCAGATAATGTAAAGGATGTCATGGTGGGATTCCCTGTCCCCTCTGGTCTCAATGATTCTATGTCATTAGCGATTCAAATTGACAGACGTTTGCGTGAGCGGAGAAGTATGCGTGGAGTGGTGTTGCCTTGTGAGCCAGCTTCTGAGCCCATGCAGTGTGATGGAGTGGTGTCTGGGGCACAGCGTCATGAGTTTCGAAAGCGCAATGGGTTATGTTTCTACTGTGGTGATGCCTCTCATGCTATTTCAGTCTGCCCTAAGCGGGGAAGACGTTTTGCACGCTCAGTTGTCTTGGGTAGTGTTCAGACTAAGTTTTTATTAACTGTCACTCTGATATGCTCTCTGTCCTCATTTTCTGCTCAGGCTTTCGTTGATTCTGGAGCAGCTATTAACCTGATGGATTATGATTTTGCTAAACGTTGTGGGTTTCCCTTGATACCCCTACAGAAGTCTATTCCTCTACTGGGGATCGATTCTACCCCTTTGGCTGAGAATAAACCCCAGTTTTCTACTCAGGTGATAATGAGGGTTGAACCTGATCACCAGGAGTGCTGCAAATTTTTGGTTCTGTATAATCTGCATGACATTATCGTGCTGGGTTTCCCTTGGTTACAGTCTCATAATCCTGTTTTGGATTGGAAATCTGTGTCTGTAACCAGTTGGGGCTGCCAATGTGTTAATACCAACACTCCTGTTTTTTCTGCCTCCCCCCAGGCTCAGGATGTTCCTGACTTTTTGTTTGATTTTTCTGATGTGTTTAGCGAAAGTAAATCTGCATCCTTACCTCCCCATAGGAGCTATGACTGCGCTATTGAATTAGTGCCGGTAGTAAATTCCCTAAAGGTCGCCTTTTTAACTTGTCTGTACCTGAACATGACGCTATGCGGTCTTATATCAAGGAATCATTGGAGAAGGGTCATATCAGACCATCCTCTTCACCCTTAGGTGCCGGTTTTTTCTTTGTGGCCAAAAAAGATGGTTCATTAAGGCCGTGTATTGATTATCGTCTCTTGAACAATATTACTGTGAAATATCAATACCCGTTACCCTTGATTTCTGACCTGTTTTCCAGGGTGAAAAACGCTACTTGGTTTACCAAGCTTGACCTCAGGGGGGCGTATAACCTTATTCGCATTAAGCACGGGGATGAATGGAAGAGGCATTCAATACCCCTGAAGGGCATTTTGAGTACTTAGTGATGCCCTTTGGGCTCACTAATGCTCCTTCCGTCTTCCAGTCCTTCATGAATGACATTTTCAGGGATTTTGTGGACAAATTTCTGATTGTTTATTTGGATGATATCTTGATTTTTTCTAATGACTGGGACTCTCATGTGAAACATGTTCGAACTGTATTCCAGATTTTGAGAGAGAATGCTCTGTATGTGAAGGGATCAAAGTGTCTTTTTGGCGTACAGAAGATCTCATTTCTGGGATTCATTTTGTCCCCATCTGTTATTGAAATGGACCCGTCAAGGTTCAGGCCATCTGTGATTGGGTCCAACCTACTTCATTAAAGGCTCTTCAGAGATTTTTGGGTTTTGCCAATTTTTATCGTAAATTTATTGGTAATTTCTCGGTTATTGTTAAACCATTAACTGATTTGACCAGAAAGGGTTCTGATGTGGTGAATTGGCCTCCTGAGGCAGTCTCTGCATTTCAGGAACTTAAGCAGAGATTCACTTCTGCTCCTGTTCTACGGCAGCCTGATGTTTCTCTGCCATTTCAGGTGGAGGTTGATGCCTCTGAAATTGGGGCAGGTGCCGTTTTGTCCCAAAAAGATCCAGAGACCTCTAAAAGTAACCCTTGTGCCTTTTTCTCTCGAAAATTTTCTCCTACTGAACGTAATTATGACGTGGGTAATCGGGAGTTATTGGCCATGAAGTGGGCTTTTGAAGAGTGGAGACATTGGCTGGAGGGAGCCAAACATCAGGTGGTGGTCCTTACGGACCATAAGAATCTGGTCTATCTGGAATCTGCCAAGCGACTCAATCCTAGACAGGCCAGGTGGGCCTTGTTTTTCACACGTTTTAATTTTGTGGTTTCCTTTCTTCCTGGCACTAAGAATGTTAAGGCGGATGCCCTCTCGAGGAGTTTCCTTGCGGACTCTCCTGAGTTATCTGATCCTTCTGTTATTTTGAAGGAGGGTGTAGGTCTTTCCGCCATCTCGCCCAATTTGAGACTTGCTCTGGAGGGGTGTCAGGAGGATAGGCCCGAGCGCTGCCCTGTTGGAAAATTGTTTGTCCCGGACCAATGGAAAAAGAGTGTGATGTCTGAGATTCATTGTTCCGCATTGGCTGGGCATCCCGGAATTTTTGGTACCAGAGACTTGGTTAGTCGGTCCTTTTGGTGGCCTACCTTGTCTCGCGATGTCAGGGAATTTGTGCAGTCCTGCGGGACTTGCTCTCGCTCCAAGCCTTGCTCTCGCTCTAGTGGTTTGTTGATGCCATTGCCTGTGCCCAAGAGACCATGGACCCATATCTCTATGGATTTCATTTCCGATCTTCCTGTTTCTCAGAGAATGACCACCATCTGGGTAATTTGTGATAGGTTTTCCAAAATGATACATCTTGTGCCATTACCTAAGTTGCCTTCCTCCTCTGAATTGGTGCCGTTGTTCCTTCAGCACGTGGTTCGTTTACACGGCATTCCTCAGAACATTGTGTCTGACAGAGGAGTCCAGTTTGTTTCCAGATTTTGGAGGACTTTTTGTTCTAAACTGGGTGTTCAATTGTCTTTCTCCTCGGCATTTCATCCTCAGACCAATGGTCAAACTGAGAGAACAAACCAGACATTGGAGACTTATCTAAGATGCTTTGTGTCTGCTGATCAGGATGACTGGGTCTCTTTTTTGCCTTTGGCTGAGTTTGCTCTTAATAATAGGGCTAGCTCTGCCACTTTGATGTCTCCGTTTTTCTGTAATTCTGGGTTTCACCCTCGATTTTCTTCAGGACAGACGGAAGCTTCTGTCTGTCCAGGTGTTGACTCTGTTGTTGAGCATATGCAACAGATTTGGGACCAGGTAGTGGAGAGGTTGTCCCTCTCTCAGGAGAAGGCCCAGCGGTTTGCTAACCGGCATAGGACTGATGGTCCTCGGTTTAAAGTGGGGGACTTGGTCTGGTTGTCCTCAAAGAATATTCCTATGAGAGTAGCATCTCCTAAATTTAAGCCTAGGTTCATTGGACCTTATAAGATCATGGAGATTATTAATCCTGTTTCTTTTCGTTTGCTTCTTCCAGGGACATTTAAGATCCATAACGTGTTCCACAAGTCCTTGTTGAAGAGGTTTGTTGAGCCAGTGGTTCCTGCTGCTGTGCCTCCTGACCCTGTTTTGGTTGAGGGCAATCTGGAGTATGTGGTTGAGAAAATATTGGATTCTCGTTTTTCTAGACGAAGACTCCAGTATTTGGTTAAATGGAGAGGTTATGGTCAGGAAGACAATTCTTGGGTGTTTGCTTCGGACATCCATGCTAGGAGACTTATCCGTGCGTATCATAGAACTCATCCTGACCGACCTGGTTGCTCAAATGAGGGTTCGGTGACCCCTCCTCAAGGGGGGGGTACTGTTGTGAATGGGTTTGAGATAAGTTCTGAGCAGAGGCTCCCTCTGGTGGTTACAAGCTGTACTAGTGAAGATTGTGAGGACTGGGAATCAGGTGTTACTGACTGGTCTTATATAAGGGAGTCATTTTCCCATCAGGGTTGCCGGTGATCAATTGTTCTGGTCTGAATCCTTTTCCAGTTTCCCTTGTAGCCTGCTGTGTCGTGTCTGCATCTCCTGCTATCAGATAAGACATTTTCTTCTTTTGTGTTTGTGCTATATTTTTGCATTTTGTCCTGCACTTCTGTGGGGGCCTTCAGGGTCCCCTCTGGGGGCTTTTGCCCTCTCTGTTTAGTTCAGCCACTGAGTTTTGTACTTTTGCTTTTTCCAGTTTTTTCAGTGGCTGCTGTTCTGATTTTGTTACACCAGAGAACTAATTTAGGTGGTAGAGGTCGTGTGATCTCAGGTGATTTTGAAATTAGTAGAGTTGGTGTTTTTCAGGGTTTTCTGAGATTGCAGTAAGTACCCTTCCTGTCCTTTTCTATTTAGTTAGTTTGGGCCCCAGCGTTTGCTCATTCTATTTTCTTTCTGTGTCAGTATTTCCTCTTGTCTAACCGCCATTACATGTTTGGGGGCTTTCTGTTATCTTTGGGTTCTGCTCCGGGGCAGATAGCTTTCCTATTTCTGTCTTTAGGTGTAGTTAGTTTCTCAGGCTGTGACGAGGCGTCTAGGACCAACGTAGGAACGCTCCACGGCTGCCTCTAGTTGCGGTGGTTAGTCAGGGTACTGCAATCTCATAGATTCCAACTGCTCTGGTGTATTGCCTTTTTTACCTGCACTCCTCAGCTACCGAAACATAACAGTATGAACTATAAATATAAATATATATATATGTGTCACAAATTCAATGACATGTATATATATATATATATATGAGGTGTAAAATTGTTTAAAAAAAATGCGTGGGCTCCCGCCCTATTTTCGCAACCAGACAGACAAAGCCAGCGAATGGGGGCAGATAATAATAGCCCAGAGAGGGACCATTATTTTTGGCCCCCCCTGGCTACTAACATCTGCCCCCAGACACCCCAGAAAAGACAAATCTATAATTAGATTCGCCCTTTCTGGCACTTTGCCCGTCTATTCCCATTGCCCTGTAGCGGTGGCGAATGGGTTAATATGGGGTTAAAGCCACATTGCAATTGAAAGGTAACCTTAAGCCAGGTTAATAATTGAGAGCTGTCAATTAGACAACTATCAATTATTAATCCTATTGCATGAAATAAAAATAAAACACACACACTTTAATTAAAAATCATTTTAATGAAATAAAGACACATGTTTTTGACCATCTTTTATTTGGCTGCAAAAACCATTTCCTGTAATAAAAATAAAATAAAAAAGCAAAATTATTCTTACCTATCCCATGCACAGTCAGGTCCCACGGTGTAATCCTTCAGAAAGGGTTAATGTTTACTGCAGGGACCGCAGCTAATGCTGCAGCCTCACAGTAAACCCCCAAATGAATGAGTTCCTCTCCTGGCTGACAGGAGAGGAAGTGGAAAGCTTAATTGATTGCTTTCCACTTTCACTTCAGGTCAGCCAGGGACACAATCAGTGACGTCAGAGGGAACTGATTAACAAAAATAGGGGTTCCCTTCGAATAAAAAATGGCGTCGGGTCCCCCTATTTTTGTTAACCAGCCTGATGAAGCAGACTGCTGAGCAGTGGCGTACCGTGAATGAAGCAGACCAAGCAGCTGCTATGGGGCCCGGACAGGTGAGGGGGCCCTCGACGGTCAGGTAGCTGTGCTGACACAGTACTACCAGGGGGTCGGCGGGTGGGGGGAGCGCAGCTCTTCTATATACTCACCCCTCCTGGTGCGGTCTCTGCAGCCCCTGCTCTTCTCCCACGGTCTCCGACGCCTGTGTTCAGCGGTCAGGTGGTACCGCTCATTACAGTCATGAATACGCACATAGTCATGACTTTAATGAGCTGTCCCGCGTGACCGCTGAACACTGGCGGCGGAGACAGTGGGAGAAGAGCAGGGGCTGCACAGACCGCGCCGGCAGAAGGGTGAGTATAAGGGATATTTACCTGTCCCGTTCCACCGTTGCTCGCGTCCTCTTGCTGCAATGTTCAGGTCAGAGGGCGCGATGACGTCGTTAGTGCGCGCCGCGCCCTCTGCCTCATCATTCACTGCTGGAGGACCCCGAAGACAGCGGCACTCAGCAGTGGAGAGAGGACAGGTAAATATCTCAGGTGCCGGGGCCCTGAGCGAGCGGTGACATCGGCACCTGGTGTCACCCCCTGCTCAGGACACCGGCACCTGGCCCCCAGCGACGAAAGGTGAGTATGTCTTTTTTTTTTTTTGGTTGCAGCAGCTGCGGCAGCATAAGGGCCTATACTATGGAGCATCTATGGGGGCACAATCTATGGGGGCATAATAAATTTTTTTGTTTAATGTGTCCCCTCACTGTGCTGGCACTTTACATTTACAATGGCTCTGGGTTTTTTTTTTTTGGGGGGGGCCCATTCAGACTTTTGCTATGGGGCCCCATGATTTCTATGTACGCCCCTGCTGCTGAGGCATGGTATTTAAGGCTGTTAAGGAGCCAAGATCCATGGACCTTGCCAGCAGCGTCGGACTGGAGTACCTTGGGCCCACCAGAGAAAAAATATTCTTGGGGCCCACCATCATACTTCCCAACCTTTGAAGAAGGGAAAGAGGGACAAAGGCTGTGGCATGCTGTGCCTGCTGCAGCAAATTTTAGGCCATGCCATGTTGCACCACAGACTGTCCAGGAGTTGGTGGATGCTTTAGTCCAGGTGTGGGAGGAGATCCCTCAGGAGACCATCCGTCGCGCTCATCAGTAGCATGCCCAGAAGTTGTAGGGAGGTCATACAGCATACCTCCCAAATTTTGAAGACAGGAAAGAGGGTTGAAGGCTGAGGCGCGCGTAGCGCGCCGCTGCAAATTTTAAGCCACGCCCCGACCACACCCATTTCACAGCTAATCACACCCATATCCTCGCCCCAACTGTACCCATGCCGATACAGCTGACCCTCCGATGACGGTTGGGGGGCCCACTGCTGGCACCGGGCCCCCCAACGTCTGTTCAGGCCCCATAGCTTCTGGGCGGCAGAGCAGGAAGATCGATTCTCCCTGCTCTGCCGCAGAATGTAACTGTATCGGCGTGCTGTGCACGCCGGTACAGTTACTGTAGCGTAGCTCCGGGTGGGCCCCCTCAGAGCGCGGGGCCCGGGGCCACCGCCCCCTCTGCCCCGCGACCTATCCTTTCAAATCAGGGCCCACCACGCAGGAGCTGGGGCCCACCGGAGGTTTCTCCGGTGTCCCGGTGGCTCAGTCCGACCCTGCTTGCCAGCCTGATAATACCAGGCCACAGTAGTCTGCTTATCTTTGCTGGTTAACAAAAATAGGGGATCCCCTCGAAAAAAATTGGCGTGGGGTCCCCCCTATTTTTGTTAACCAGCCAGATGAAGCAGACCGCTGAGGCCTGGATTTTCAGGCTGTTAAGGAGCCAAGATCCATGGACCTTGCCAGCCTGATAATACCAGGCCACAGCAGTCTGCATATCTTGGCTGATTAACAAAAATAGGGGATCCCCTCGAAAAAAATTGGCGTGGGGTCTCCCCTATTTTTGTTAACCAGCCAGATGAAGCAGACCGCTGAGGCCTGGATTTTCAGGCTGTTAAGGAGCCAAGATCCATGGACCTTGCCAGCCTGATAATACCAGGCCACAGCAATCTGCATATCTTGGCTGATTAACAAAAATAGGGGATCCCCTCGAAAAAAATTGGCGTGGGGTCCCCCCTATTTTTGTTAACCAGCCAGATGAAGCAGACCGCTGAGGCCTGGATTTTCAGGCTGTTAAGGAGCCAAGATCCATGGACCTTGCCAGCCTGATAATACCAGACCACAGCAGTCTGCATATCTTGGCTGATTAACAAAAATAGGGGATCCCCTCGAAAAAAATTGGCGTGGGGTCCCCCCTATTTTTGTTAACCAGCCAGATGAAGCAGACCGCTGAGGCCTGGTTTTTCAGGCTGGTAAGGATCCAATATCCATGGACCTTGCAAGCCTGATAATACCAGGCCACAGCAGTCTGCTTAGCTTGGCTGGTTAACAAAAATAGGGGATTCCCTCGAAAAAAAAATGGCATAGGGGTCCCCCTATTTTTGTTAACCAGCCAAGTAAAATGCAGACTGCTGCGGCCTGGTATTAAAAGACTGTCAAGGCCCATGGATTTTGGCCCTCAACAGCCTGATAATACCAGGCTACAGCAGCCCCACATTTGGCGCATCAAAAGATGTGCCAATTGTGGCACTTTACCCGGCTCTTCCCACTGCCCTGTAGCGGTGGCAAGTGGGGTAATAAGGGGTTAATGTCACCGTTGATTGCACGGTGACAATAAGCCCGGTTAATAATGGAGAGGTGTCAATAAGACACCGATCCATTATTAATCCCAAAGTTATTAAATGTATAAAAAAAGACAAAGCAAGAAAAAAGTCTTTTAATGAAATAAAAGAGACAACACAGTTTTCATTAATTTTATTATACACTCATTCCTGCGACGCCATCGATCTCCTGTAAAAAAAGAAAAAAAACAAACCAACAGTATACCACCTGTCCGACGCAGTCCATAGTAACGACAGTCCCACGACGATCCAGCTCTGCTACATCGCAATGACAGGCAGAGCCTGTCATCGCAACGCAGCACAGCTGATTACCTGCTTCCCCGGCGGTGACGTCATCGAACTGACTGCTTTACGGCCGGGATTACCCAGCAGTCACTGCAGTTATCGTGAGAAACTGCATGTGACCGCCGGGGAAAGATGATGGCGGCCATGAAGCAGTCCAGCCTGTGATGCCGGAGATCTTCTGCCAGGTAAGTGCCGCTGACTCCTGACAGACCCGACCGACGGACACTGACAGTGACAGACCCGACCGACGGACACAGACAGTGACAGTGACAAATCCGATTCCGGTATTCGATATGACGAAAATTGGGTGAGCTGGCAGGGGCCTTGTGCCCCACACCTTCTATATATTAGTGTATGATGGGCCCCATTTATAATGCTCCAGTGTATGATGGGCCCCATGGATGATGCTCCAGTGTATGATGGGCCCCATGGATGATGCTCCAGTGTATGGTAGGCCTATAAAATGCTCCATATACAATGGGCCCCATATGATGCTCCAGTGTATGATGGGCCCCATTTATAATGCTCCAGTGTATAATGCTCCCCATATATTGCTCCAAACATTTAAAAAAATGAAATACCTCTCCTCGCTGGGCACTGCTCTACTCTGGACTCCTCAGCGTCATCATCTTCCAACTCTCTGCACTGTGACTGTTCAGGCAGAGGGCTCACAGATGTTACATCATAGCGCTTTCTGACCTGAATGTCACTGTCAGGAAACGTGGAAGAAATCACAGCGGTGGAGCAGGGAGAGGTAAGTATTGCAAGTGCTGGGGCCCTGAGCAAGCAGGGGGGACCACTCGTGGGCGCCGGCACTGGCACAGGGCCCCTCATAGTACGCCGGTGTCTCTGACGGTGAGTGGGCCCCCCACCTGCTCAGGGCCCCGGCACTTGCCCGGGTGCGCCAGGTGCTGACGCCGGCCCTGTGGAGTAATATACTGTGCGTTTTTTGAGCTATTGTAGATTTTAACATAGATATCAGTCATGTCATGTAAGAAGTGAAGTATTTTTCATTGTACTATACCTATGTTTCTGTGCCGTATCGGAGCATGATGAATTGTGGTATGTGTTAAAGTGGCCCACTGACACTCTTTGGCCCGGGGCACACGAATACCGGGAGCCAGCCCTACCCGCCCCCACAAGTTTAGCCAAATAACCCCCAGTTTTCAATGCATAACTATTAGTATAAAGTTAATTAAGGTTGCCAAGCTTAAGTAAGAAGAATTTATGTTGTTGGCATTGAAATGGGCAACATAGGTGTGTTTACAGTCCTCCACTCCATGGAGACTTTGCTTCCCCATTGACTTGCATTGGGTTTCGTGTTTCAGTCGGACCCCGACTTTTCCCAATAGTCGGCCGATTTAATTCGACCCGACTTTTGAGAAAGTCGGGTTTCATGAAACTCGACTCGACCCTAAAAAAGGGATAGTCGCTCATCTCTACTGACAACATCTGTTGCTGGCCGGGCTACTCGACTCCCTTTTTTTGGCAGCCGCAAACCGGTACGCCTTGTAGATGATGCTCAGAAAGAGCAAGTGCTACAGTGGATGGCAAACATTGCATCAAGTGGCTTCTCCTCCTCTTCCTTCACCTTATCATCATACATAGTACAATCCTCAGAGGTGGCACCCCAATCACCCTTGTTTCCCCCTGCATCAAAAATTTCCAACCGCCCAAATTACTGTAGGGAACCTCAGATGGGCCATTCTGCAGAGCTGTTCACACATTCAATTCCATGGGCTTCAGAGGTAGCTCCAAAGAATCACAGAATCCAGAGGAGGAAAGCATCTGCACCGTTGCCCAAAATCTTTTCATGTTGGATCTGGAGCCTGACAAAGTAGGGTCTGAACAGAATCCAGACCTTCATCACCAGAATGTTAACCACCAAGGGTGGAGGTGATCCTAATGAGACTCAGATGCCAGAGGCACACGCAGACTGTACTGTGGTGTCAGGGCAGGAAGAGGAGAGTGACTCTCAGGGTGAGGAATGTGAGAACAGAGAGGATGAGGTTGTAGATCCCACTTCGTGTGAACCCAGAGGTATGCAGCTCAGTCGCTCAACAAAGGAGGTGGAGGAGGAGAAAGATGAGGAGGTTACATTTGCCGCTTCCCACACAGGCACCAAGTCATGCAACCACGATGAGCATTGCATCCTCAGCTTCAGCTTTGCCTATGGCCAACATCGGTCGCAAGTGTGCAGTTCGCAGGGGCGGCAAGGGTTGCCTAATCAGTGCCTTTTTTGAGACCACAAAGGATGACCCAACACATTATCTGTTAAGTTTGTAAAAGAAAACTCGTTAGAGGCAAAAATTGCAATAATTTGACAACTACATGCATGAACCGGCACATGTGCAGTTGACATAATAATAATCTCTTTATTTATATAGAGCCAACATATTCCACAGCGCTTTACAGTTTGCACACATTATTGATGTCCCCGATGGGGCTCACTATCTAAATTCCCTATCAGTATATCTTTGGAATGTGGGAGGAAACCAGAGTACTCAGAGGAAACCCACTCAAACACGGGGAGAGCAGACAAACTACTTGCAGATGTTCTCCTTGGTGGGATTTGAACCCAGAACTCCAGTGCTGCAAGGCTGCAGTGCTAACCACTGAGCCACAAAGCTGTCTATGCCTTAGTTTGGGAATTTCACTGTGCTAAAATGCTGACTAGCGGGCCTCGCCAACCACCGGCCGTCCCATCGACCCCATCTGCTGCTTTTTCCTCCTCCACCACTATTTGAAGTCTACTCTCACAAGTCTCTGGCCGCAGAAACTAGAACTTGATTACCCCCTACAGTCGGGGCGAGTGAGAGCCTGTCAGCTGTTATGGAAGTAGGCTTGACTGCTGCTTTTGTGTCACCTACAGTAGCACAACACATTTTTCTCAATCCACTATAACATCTCTGCCTACACCTCATTCAGTTTGTCCTTTTCTCCAAACTCCACCCTCACTCAGCACAGCAGCCAGCCCTCGGGTCCGCAGTTATGGTCATGTAAAATAATGTGTCCACCTATACAAACCAAAGCTAAGAGCTTGAACTCCACCATCTCCAGTCTGTTGGCAACAGAAATGTTGCCTTTCCGCCTGGTGGATACAGATGATTTCAGAAAGTTGATGACTTTCGCAGTCCCCCAGAACCATTTACCCAGTTGCCATTACTTCTCTAAGAAAGCTGTGCCTGCACTACACCAGCATGTGTCACGGGTGTGTCAGAGGCTGCAGACTGTCACTCTGCATCTGACTGCAGAAGGTCTCAGCACTTTGCTTTGCAGACTTCTTCATCCTTCTGACTCTAGGACCTAGTGGCAACCTTCCCCGACTCTAGTTGAAACACCTAGACCAGGGTGTTTAAAATTCCCAGCTTGCTGCTGGGAGATGCAGGTGATATTTCCATTTCCCTGTTGGGGCTTGGAGCTATAGCAGTCGGCTATCTTCCTTCTCTGTGTTTGGAGGAAATCTGTGTTTCTCTGTGAGTCTACTCAAAGTAAGTGTTCCCCTTATTTGTGTATCCCATCTGTCTTTAGTTACAGTGGGGATCGACCAGCAATACCCTGTCTTTCCCTAAGCAGGGCTTACTGTATCTCAATGCTTGCAGGACAAACCACTGTATCTAACAGATCCTCCACTGTTTCTGCCTCCTCCATCTCCTATAGGGCCTCCACCTTTGCCCTCAACATCTCACTAAATCAGACACGCATTCCAACAGTGGAGATAGAATCTTCCCCACCTCTGTACTGTGCAGCCATGGCGCACTGCAATCAGGCAGTGTTTAAATTAAAATGCCTTGGAGATCGCAGTCGCACAGCTCAAGAATTGTGGATAGCTATCCAGGCCGAGCAATGACTGTCTCTACTAAACCTGGAGCCAAAGAAGGTCATGTGTGATAATGGTGCAAACCTGGTGGTGGAAACCTCACTCACATGCCTTGCATGGTTCACATCCTTAACCTGGTGGTACAGCAATTTCTCCGCCACTATCCTGGCCTGGATGTGCTGTTCTATAAAGCATGGTCGCCATGTGCTCAATTCCAACTCTCACATCACTTAGGTCATCGATTTGCATTGATACAGAGGTCTTTCAGCCTACTGGTCTTTCGGCCTACTGCATTGCTGCAGCTGTGGAAGAAGTGACGAGCCCTGGTGCAGTATGTCCTTTTTCATAGCCTGGGCAAAAGCAGTATGGACGTGGTGCAAATCATGCTTCCGGAGTGAGCACAGATGAAGGAACTCTGCACTCTTCTGCACAGTTTTGAAATGGCTATTAAGATGGTTAGCGCTGACGATGCTGTCATCAGCATCACTATTCCGGACACCTACATGCTGGAGCACACTTTGAATAGTCTGTGTGAGGACGTGATAGTCCCAGAGGAAGAGGTGGAAGCAGAGGAGGATGCGAAAGAAATAACAATACCTCAAAATTTTGGAATGTCGTTGCACAAGCGGGTGTCATGGGAGTGTGGCTTACAGTGGTCATGGTACCAGACAAACTATTAGTGAAGATGCAGGAGCCGAGGAACAAATGGAGGAGGACAAAGTGATGGACATGCGACAGTCAGGAGATGAAGAGGATAATGATCCTCTCTCTGTTGTCTGTGGTTGGCGGGAGAGGATCGAGGAAGCAACCTTCAGTGTTACCCCGCCAACATCACAGCATGGACTTGGACCTCATGGAAGTGCCCGATACATGAGTGCCTTTTTGCTGCATTATCTTCAACATGATGCCTGTATTCTTGGAGTTAGAAATAGTGCTGACTACTAGGTTGCAACTCTGTTAGATCCATGGTACAAGAGTAAATTTAGCCAGATGCTTTCCCCCCTGAAAAGGGATGCACGTATGCTGGAGTATCGAAACATGCTTGTAGACAAATTAAGAGTGGTTTTCATTGAGACAGCAGTGAGGTACACAGTGTGTATCCCAGTTCAGACCTTCTGTAGCCAGATGCAGAGCGACAGTCTGCTGCATCTGACACACCCGTGATGGGCGTCATCACAAAAACATTAGCAGCAGAAGGGAAGCTGCATAAACGATTTCTGTGAGTTGCTTCACACATTTTTTACACCACCCTGTGCACCAGCAGAACAGAATACAAGTCTAACACATTGTGAACGACAGGAGAGTATGTTGCAGGTGCATCTGCAATTCAATATTAATGCCATCTGGGTGGTTTGAAGCCTTTTGCAGTTTGGTCTTCAAAAATGGAAGAGTGGCCTGAGTTCTCCTGTCATGCCTTGGAGTTTTTTGTCATGCCCGGTAGCCATCATTCTCTCAGAACTTGTCTTCAGCACTGCTGGTGGTGTCCTGACTTATAAGTGCATCTGACTGTCCCCTGAAAGTGTAGACCATCTAACTTTCATCAAAATGAACAAGTCATGAATCTCCAATGACTCTTGCACCACAAATACCGAATGGGCAGACTAAGCGATGGTGTTGTTTTTAGGTTCATATATTGATCTTGCTTAATTGCAGTCTGTGCCATCTTTGTAGTGTCTTCTGCGCCTGCTGTTTCTACTGCTGCTGATTTTGCAAACAATTTTTTTAAATGTGGAGACTCGAAGTTGAGTCTCCAACTGGGGGTTGCCTTTAGTAGAAGGCGTGTGAGAGGCCTATTATACTGTTTCTACTCTGTGGAAATTGATGCCACTTTAGTGATGTGTGACAATTATTTTTTGTTATGTGGAGACTCCAAGTTGGGACAGCATCAGGTGGGTTGCCTGTAGTGGAAGGTGTGTGATAATGATTTTTTTACATAAGTTGGGTCTCCATCTGGCGGGTTGCCTGTCTAAGTAGGGCTCCCAGACAGGCAGGCCTGAACTCACTTTCAATCAACTACCTGTATTACTTTCCTTACATTTTTGTACCTATAGTACACGGCTGCTTCTAGTTGTTGTGCGGTTAGTTTAGGGGTCTGCAATCCATTAGTTACCAACCTCTCTGGGTGACTGGCTGCCTTGGCTATTTTTGTTACTGTCCTCTTCGGCTACCATATCATAACAATCTTGTGTACCTGCTGGCAGGGCTGGCTCCAGGTTTTCGTGGGCCCCAGACAAAAGCGTCTCAGTGGGCCCTTTTAACACATACCACAATTCATGATCCTCAGATTCGGCAGAGAAATCTGGGTATAGTAAAATGCAAAATACTTCACTTCTTACATTACATGAGTGATGTCTATTGCAAATTCTACAATAGCTAAGAAACCTGACAGTATAGTCTTCCATACAGTATTATGGGCACCACATAGCGCTCCATACAGAATAATGAGCCCCATATATTGCTCCATACAGTATTATGGGCAGCACATAGTGCACCATACAGAATAATGAGCCCCATATATTGCTATATACAGAATAATGAGCCCCATATATTGCTCCATACAGAATAATGAGTCCTATATATGATGCTCCATACAAAATAATGGGCCCAATATAATGCTTCATACAGTATAATGAGCCACATATATTGCTCCATACAGACTAATGAGCCCCATATGTTGCTCAATGTATAATTGGTCCCATATAATGTTCCATACAGTATATGATGAGCTCCACATAATGATCCAGTATATGATGATCCCAATATAATGCTCCACACAAGAGCAAAATTGGATATAAAATATCCAAACACATCACTCAAAGAGTGATAAAATTTGTTACTTTTATATATATTCCTCTTTGAGTGATGTGTTTGGATATTTTATATCCAATTTTGCTCTTGATTAATATCACACATCCATGTACTTTGGTGCAATGTTGGAGTCCTTTTCATGGTGAAGGTCCCTTTAATTTGCAATAATATGTTTTCGGATATCCTTATAGCTATAATGCTCCACACAGTATAGGACAGGCTCCATAGAGTATAATGATCCCCACATATTGCGCCATACAGTATAATGAGTCACATATAATGCTCCATACTGTATATGATGGGCCCCATATATTGCTCCATACAGAATGGGCTCCATGTAATGCTCCATACAGAATAGGCCCCATATGTGCTCCATATGATGCTCCATATATAATGGGCCGTATATGATGCTCCATTATCTGATGGGCCCCATATGGTGCCCCATATATAATGAACCCCATATGATGCTCTAGTATATGATGGGCCCCATATATGATGCTCCAGTGTATGATGAGCCCCATATAATGCTCCATATATAATGGGCCCCATATATAATGCTCCATATATAATGGGCTGCATGTGATGCTCCATATATAATGGGCACCATATGATGCGCCATATATAATGTGCCCCATATGATGCTCCAGTATATGATGGGCCCCATGGATGCTGCTCCAGTGTATGATGGGCCTATATAATTCTCCATATATAGTGGGCCCCATATGATGCTCCAGTATATAATGGGCCACATTAATGATGCTCCAGTGTATATTGGGCCCCATATATGATGCTCCAGTCTATAATGGGCCCCATATATGATGTTCCAGTGTATAATGGGCCCAATATATGATGCTCAAGTGTATAATGGGCCCCGTATATGATACTCCAGTGTATGATGGGCCCCATATATAATGCTCCAGTGTATAATGGGCCCCATATATAATGCTCAAGTGTATGATGGGCCCCATATATAATTCTCCAGTGTATAATGCTCCCCATATATTGCTCCAAATATTTAAAAAAAAAATGAAATACTCACCTCTCCTCGCTGGGCACTGCTCTACTCTGGACTCCTCAGCGTTGCAATCTTCCAGCTCTCTGCACTGTGACTGTTCAGGCAGAGGGCGCACAGACATGACATCATTGCTCCCTCTGACCTGAATGTCACTGTCAGGAAAAGCGGAAGACGTCACAGCGGTGGAGCAGGGGAGAGGTAAGTATCGCAAATGCCGGGGCCCTGAGCAAGTGGGGGGCCGATTTGTGGGCACCAACACTGGCACAGGGTCCCTCATAGTATGCCGGTGTCTCCAACTGCGAGTGGGCCTCCCCGCCTGCTAAGGGCCCCGGAACTTGCCCGGGTGCGCCAGTTGCTGACGCCGGTACTGCCTGCTGTGATTGTACTATGTGTTTTTTCCAGCTCTATCTGGATACCTGCACTACGATCATGGTATCTGATGTCTGGAAGAGTATAGGCTATGACTACAGACTATATCAGGGAGAAATACAAAAGCTGTCGGCCAAACAAAAGTTGAGAGACTGTGGGTATCGCCTGGTACGGGAGCAGTGGAACTTCCGGTCTTGGGTTGGGATCTTGTGGACTGGGGGCATCTCATTGTGGCTATCTATACCGAGTTGCTGTAAGACCGTGGATGGAAGAAATAAAAATAATTGCATCGTTAACCTGCCTACAGTGGGCTTTTTTGTTCATGTGCTTTAGGAGAGGCTTCCTTCATGGACGACACCCATGAATGCCATTCCTTTGTAGCATGCATGGGAATCTCTTACCTTTTTCTGGCTTTTGATTTCTTTAGCTAACTGCAGTGAACTTGTATGCCGATTTTCTTCAACCCTTTTCATCAGAAGACGCTCCTGTTTAGATGCTAACTTCTGTGGTCAGCCTGGATGTCTCTCTGAGATATTTGCACTTCTATCTTTGTTACATTTTTGGATCACTTTTGCTCTAGTATTCTGACAGATAAGTAAAGCTTTTAGAATTGTGTCACTTTTGGCATTTTCTGTCATGTACACACCTCAAAGTGACTTTAAATATGATGTGGTGCCTAAAAAATGGTTTTAGAAATTTTGTTGTAAAAATGAGAAATCATCGGTCAACTTTTAAGCTAAAAAACTTCCTAACAAAAAAAATTTGTTTCCAAAATTGTGCTGATGTAAAGTAGACATGTGGGAAATGTTATTTATTAAGTATCTTGTGTGACATATCTCTCTGATTTAAGGGTATAAAAATTAAAGTTTTAAAAATTGCAAAATTTTCGCCATTTCTGTTTTTTTTCATAAATAAACGCAAGTCATATCGAAGAATTTTACGACTAACATGAAGTACAAAATGTTATGAAAAAACAGTCTCAGAATCAGCGGGATCTGTTAAAGCGTTCCAGAGTTATAAAAATTTTAACAATTGGCCTGAAAAATATTTATAATTGAGAGTCCTCAGTGGTTGATACCTTTTAATGGCTAACTGAAAAGATGGTAACAAGTTGCAAGCTTTCGAGACTACTCAGGTCTCTTCATCAGGCAAAGACTAATACAAATTCTGAAGAATCACATATTTATACATAACAGGACACAGGAATAGTGCAATGGATAAGACAAGTGACGTAAAGCAGAATGTCTTTGCCTGATGAAGAGACCTGAGTAGTCTCGAAAGCTTGCAACTTGTTACCATCTTTTCAGTTAGCCATTAAAAGGTATCAACCACTGAGGACTCTCAATTCTAAATATTTTTCTATCTACTGGCTAACACGGTACAAAGATATACATCTTTCCTGTATCAAAAATTGGCCTGGTCGTTAAGCTGCAAATTGGCTCTGTCACTAACTCAAAACTGAAAATAAATATTAAACAACAATCGCAAGACAGATTTCATCAACCAAGGTATCATTTTAATCAGTATAATGGGGTCCGACCTGACACTGTCTATAGGTTACTGTGCACAGTCCTGTCCTGCTGACAGGTTCCCTTTCAGTAACTCGATTTCATAGTCAACTGTCTGTTGTAATGAATAATTAGACTTGCCTGTGATTCAATTCTTGTTAATTTGAATTTTGTACTGTAAGCTTTGCTCCTAAGATTTTAATTGGGATGAACCCATTTTTGCAACAAGGTGTTGAATGAGTTTGTTAGGAAAATTAACATATTTTGCGGATTATTTGATGCACCGATTTATAAGATGCACCCCAAATTCTGGGGAGGAAAATAGAAAAAAAATGTTTTTAAATAAAGTGGTGCATCTTATTATCTGATTTAGCAGTAGCTTACCTGGATGCGCAGCGATGGGGGGGGGCCCAGGTGGCAGAGTTGCTTCTGGTAGAGGCAGACGATGCTGTGGGCTTCAGGCTGGTAGGTCGGGGTGTTTGGCAGGAGTTGGGTCATAGCTGCGGGACCCATGCTGGTACGACGAGGTGCTCAGTGGTGCTGGGGCTTCACTGACATTTTGCTAAAGCCTGGAGCCCCACACCTTCCATACTTTCTAATGCGGTGAACTCTGGGGAAAATGGCCACTGGAGGATGCTTATGCGCAATTTAGATCTCGGGAGATGAGATCTGGGTGCCGAGTTCTCAATTTGCACATACGCAGCCTCCAGTGGCCATTTTCCCGGAGTCCACCGCTTAGAAGAGGATGGAAAGTGTGGGGCTCCAGGCTTTCACAAAATATCGACAGAGCACCTGTAATGCCGAACACCTTGTCATGCCAGCCTGGGGCCAGCAGCCATCGCCTGACTCCAAGGCCGCCAGAAGTTCCAGCAGCAGCAAACCAAGGACCCTGCTCCACCACAACTGGTAAGCTCCACATTAGCTATAATTTGGATTGTTCAGATTGTTTAGATTTGGATTGTTATTTTCTCCCCCAAAATTTGGGAGAAAAAAATGTGTGTCTTAGAATCCGAAAAATACGGTACTTTTTTGAGTGTTCAAAATAATAAATCTTGTTACAACCAATGGCCCATATTTTTAGGAGTATTTTGTAGTAATGTATCCCATACAAAAAAAAAATACTTTAATAGGAAACTAAAGGTTTTCTGACAAATCTGTTGGAGTGTATGTTAAAGCACTATAGATAGACAGATTAAATACTGTACTATACTACTGCACTGTACTGTGTATATGCTGTATATAAAATGTTTTCTTTCCACTTAGAGAGCTACCCACGTGGTCGAATCCTTGGTGGAAGTGAGTCCCAACAGTTTAGACCTTATATGGTTTCATTGCAAGTGGAAGGAAAACACTCATGCGGTGGACTGCTAATATCAGATGAGTGGGTGATGAGTGCCGCACATTGTAAGCCAGAAAGGTATAACTTTACTAATTCAATTCTTAATAATGTTTTTCATAAATTTAAAGCAGAGATAGGAAGCCTCCGGCCCATAGGTCGATGTCCTTTTCTGTGACATCTGGGTAGATTCCTGGATAACACAGTCCTCGACCAGCCAAATGCTTTGCTGGCGGCCCGGTCCTTTAATTGCACTTTACACAGCAAGCACGTGCAGGCAATGAAGAAGTACGCCCTAACGCTGATGTCTCCTGCTGTAATGCCCCAGCATCTCCTGCTGTGAAGTATATGCCCCAGTGTCTCCTGCTGTCATGTGTATGCCAGTTTATAAAAAATGGATATGTATCCGAAGATTATTAATAACTTGATTACAGATTTATCCATTAAAATTACTATTTTATTCAAATATGATTAAAATCATAAACAAAAAAATCAACATTTTTGAGTGTGTAATCAGTGTAGTGTAGTGACTAATGTGGCACCTAGGGGGCGCTGTATAAGTTGCTCAAATTATGCATGGAGGCATGAGATGGATGGGAAACCAGTCCCTGGTATGGTGCTAAATGGAAAGTATGTGTCGCAGAGCTATTCTGTGCTGTAGGTCAGTAATGTTGTAGTCCCATAAGAGTTCTGATTATTGTTAACGGTGAACCTACAGGGTTAGCTTGTGAGCTGGGTGGGAGATGCTAACCACACATACACCGCCCACAGGTGGTGGGAGAATGAATGTTGCAATCTGGTGATTGTAGGTGTTGTGAAGGACCTGTGATGAGGTCATGAACAGGTGACCGGACCATGTGCTTCATGCCTTAGCTGGGGGAGTGGCTACAGGTATGAAAGACAGTGTTTGGCACATGGTGAGGAGATTGAGTTGGAGACTGAGAAGTCTCTGGAAGTCGGGCTGAGACAATGGAGAGTGTGTCCTGCATAGGGCTGTCTGGAAGGTTCCTGGAAGGTCTGTTAATGTTGGAAGATCCTGGGGTTGGATCGGATTCCTGGAAGCACGTGGTGAGACTTGGAGCTTGGTAGCTGGGGTGTTGGATGGGGGTCCTGAATAGCACCCGGACAGGACACATGGGAGCCTGTGACGGTCCCACACTGATAACCACGCGGTTCTGTTGAGGAGCTTGGCTGGAGTTAGTCTGGAAGTGTGACTTTCTGTTACAGTGTGTCAGTGAGCACCTGAAGTGAGTTCCAGACCACCCGGGAAGGCACTTGGCGGTCTCTGCTGGCCTGCAGCCGCTTAGTCAAGCCCGTCCCATGCAAGGGTGAGTCTGGGAACAGTGATATTGAAAGCTGGAATGCATTTATGTTTTGTGATGTTTTGTTACCTGGTGTTAAAGAGACAGTAAAACATTGATTTTTGGACTTAGAGCCTGTGTGTTGCCTCATAACTGCGGTCCGGCCCTTGCATACCAGAGCGGATCCCTACATCAGATAGTTTCAATAGTGTGGTATATAATACAGATCGAAGGCTGCTGCATAATATACTTAGTTAACTAGTGAACTACACCCTCTATTGTGGTTGGCAACAGATAAACCGGGAAGTGGGAGGATTTCTTAGAGCTCAAAGATACAGATATAAATATTCAGTTTGTCTCTGTGCTTATCCCCTGCCATGCCGCGAAGGTTGGCACCCTAAACAAAATGCGTAATATGGCCCCCTCGCTCACCGTCTGCTTACCAACTGCAATTAAGAGTGTAGTTGAGTAGTTAACTAAGTATATTATGTGGCTGTGGCACCCCTGAGGGTCCAGTTGCCACAGAGGTACTGCACCTCAACCAGAGGTGTGATATCCCACCTTTCAGGTAAGATGGAGACACTTAACCTGGCTCTGACACAACACTACATCCATCTCACACACTAGCAGCAGTTCCACTTCCATTCCTGCTTGCTAGGAAAGGGTGTTATAAGGTGGGTGGAGCTTGGGGGTTAGAGCGGGAGAATAGAGAGAAGTGAGAGAGTCTTCCCGTAGGGGAAGAAAGGGAAAGACGTGCATTGGCAACCTTCCCATAGGGGAAGGAGGGAAGAGATAGAACCGTGCAGCAGTCTACTGGTCTGGAGGAGCTAATGAACAGACAGAAGAGAGAAGGAAGCTCCCTGAGGAGGAAAGGGATTTCTCAGAGGCACGGGCTGAGCAAGAGCTACTCGTGGGGCTCATTCCAGGCTGACGGACGTCAGCTGGGAGAATCCAGGTCGCAGAAGGGTCTCGGCCCCTAGACTAGTGGAGCGTACAACAGGACTTAGCTAGCGAGCCGATAGCTGTGACAACTTTAGGGGTCACAGCCAACAACCAGAATTATCTTCTCCGGAATGGCAGCTAAATAGAATCAAGGAAACGCTTTAGGCATGTAATCCGACAGGGTTCGCAGCCGCTGGCCTCCGACACTGATTGTGTGGTGCTGGGAAGGAATAGAAGTGGAAATCAGCACAGTGAGATGGCCAGAGAAGGCACATACTGACACAGGGAGTTCTGGAAAGGTGTTCTCCATCTGCCTGGAAGTTGGCTGGATTCCTCACCTGGAGGACATGGCACCAAGCGGGCAGCTGTGTACACCAGAACAGTGAGTAAATCTTTGGAAACTGAATCTGACTGTGTCTTCTCAAGTTCTTCCTACCACACTCACTCAGCACTGCTACATCCCTTGCCAAATGCATCATCTTCTACAACATACACCTGCCCTGGGACAAAAGCTCTGCCTGTGGAGAGCTATTCCAACTCTGTTGCATCACACCATCAGTCCCAGAGAATCTGCACTGCAGCCCTGGCCACTAGAGATAAGCGACTTTGCCTTCGGGAGGGTCGAGTCAGGTTTCGGACCACCCGACTTTCACAAAAGTCGAGTCGAATGAAATCGGCCGAATAACAGAAAAAGTCGGAGGTCCGACTGAAACACGAAACCCAATGCAAGTCAATGGGGAAGCATAGTCGGCAGGGAGTGGAGGACAGTAAACACACCTGCACACACAGTGCCCATTTCAATGCCAACGACATCAATTCTCATTACTTAAGCTTGTCAACTTTAATTTACTTTATAATAATAGTTATGCATTGAAAACTGGGGGTTATTTGGCTAAAGTTGTGGGGGGGGGGCAGGGCTGGCTCCAGGTTTTTGTGGGCCCCGGGCGAAAGAGTCTCAGTGGGCTCCTTTAACACATACCACAATTCATGATGCTCCGATACGGCAGAGAAATATAGGTATAGTACAATGCCAAATACTTCACTTCTTACATTACATGACTGATATCTATTTTAAATTCTACAATAGCTCAAAAACCGGGCAGTATATTCCTCTATACAGTAATATGGCCACCACATAGTGCGCCATACAGAATAATGAGCCCATATATTGCTCCATACAGAATAATTGGTCCCATATAATGTTCCATACACTATATTATGAGCTCCACATAATGCTACAGTATATGATGGTCCCCATATAATGTGCCATACAGTATAGGACGGTCCCCATAGTGTAATGAGCTCCATATATTATAATGAGTTGCATATAAAGCTAAATAGAGTATATGATAGGCCCCATATATTGCTCCATACAGAATGGGCTCCATATAATGCTCCATACAGAATAGGCCCCATATGTGCTCCATATGATGCTCCATAACCTATATGATGCCCCATAAATAATGAACCCCATATGATGCTCCAGTATATGATGGGCCGCATGGATGATGCTCCAGTGTATGATGGGCCTATATAATGCTCCATATATAATGGGCCCCATTTATAATGCTTCAGTGTACAATGGGCCCCATATATGATGCTCCAGTGTATGATGGGCCCCATTTATAATGCTCCAGTGTATGATGGGCCCCATGGTTGATGCTCCAGTGTATAATGGGCCTATATAATGCTCCATATATAATGGGCCCCATTTATAATACTCCAGTTTATAATGGGCCCTATCTATGATGCTCAAGTGTATGATGGGCCCCATATATAACTCTCCATTATATAATGCTCCCCATATATTGCTCCAAACATTAAAAAAAATGAAATACCTCTCCTCACTGGGCACTGCTCTACTCTGGACTCCCAAGCGTCGCCATCTTCCAGCTCTCTGCACTTGGACTGTTCAGGCAGAGGGCGCACAGACGTGATGTTATCGCGCTCTCTGACCTGAATGTCACTGTCAGGAAACGCGGAAGATGTCACAGCGCTGCAGCAGGAAGAGGTAAATATTGCAAGTGCTGGGGCCCTGAGCAAGCAGGGGGGCACACTTGTGGGTGACGGTACTGGCACAGGGCCCCTCATAGTACGCCGGTGTCTCTGACGGCGAGCAGGCCCCCCCACCGTCAGAGACACCGGCGTACTATGAGGGGCCCTATGCCAGTGCCGTCGCCCGCGAGTGGGCCCCACCACCTGCTCAGGGCACTGGTGCTTGCCCGGGTGTGCCAGGTGCTGACGCCGGCCCTAGGGAAGAGGGAAACCCAGTTAGGGAGGTGGAAAAACTGGCATATGTTGAGGTGTAGGCTGGACATTCAGCAGCTGCAAATGGAGGAATTGGAGAAGTCGGAGGAAGAGGAGGACTAAGCGAGCCATTTTGCTGGCAACCTATGTGTCATCAGGGGAAGGTGGTACAAAATCCTTTGAAACCCAGGCATGGTTCATTTTAAAGAAGGTGAGATCACTAACATTTTGGGTCGACAGCCGAGTCCTTCTTTCTGTCAAGATTGATCCAGCAGCACTGAAGACTCTTTCTGATAGCACACTACCAGCAGGGCAAGCGAGCTCCTGTAAGGCATTGTGGCAAGACGACTCGCTCGGCTCTCCTGGAGGTAGACTCAGGACACACGTTCTCTGGGTTTTCTTTCTGCTGGTTTATTATCAGCCATAAACTCATGCAGGTTTCGCAGGAAAAAGTAAACATGACCCCTCTGGGTTAAACGGGAAAAACATAAAAAAAAAAAAACAATAACTCAGTCCATAGATGAGTGGGTTCTGCCCACTCTCGGTAGCATAAACTGCACTGCTAAAGTCCTTGTGGAAAGCTCTGTAGCTTCCACTATACTGTCTGGAGTCTTTCCTCTCCAGACCACACCAGAGAAAAAAAAACAGGACTGAGCTCTTATACATTGCTCAGCCACACCCTTTTAACATATAACATGCTGGCAGATAAATAAAGTAGGTCTTAGTTCACACAGGAGAGCATCCTGTGTGACACATACCTCCCCTCACATATAAAACCAGTGACACTGTCACATATTCCCCCCCTCTGCCTGAAGCCGGGGGTTTGGGCACCTTCTGACACCAGACAGGGAATCCTAGAGAGGGCATCTGCATTCCCATGTAACTTCCCTGGCCTATGCTCCACGTGAAAGTTAAACTCTTGAAGCTCTAGGAACCATCTAGTTACCCTAGCATTTTTTCCCCTCTTTTCCCTCAACCATCTCAACGGGGCATGGTCTGATACTAATTTAAACTTCCGGCCTAGTAGGTAATATTTCAGTGTATCCACGGTCCATTTTATGGCTAAACACTCTTTCTCTACTATGGCGTAGTT
Source organism: Oophaga sylvatica (assembly GCA_033576555.1). Taxonomy (NCBI): domain Eukaryota; kingdom Metazoa; phylum Chordata; class Amphibia; order Anura; family Dendrobatidae; genus Oophaga; species Oophaga sylvatica. The sequence goes on from JARQOD010000001.1 coordinate 537,943,444, forward strand.
CTTCTCGCAGGAGGACAGCTTTCGGCTTAGATAGAGAATAGGATGTTCTTCCCCATTTATTTCTTGGGAGGGTACGGCCCCTAGACCAACCTCTGATGCGTCAGTCTGGACCACAAATTCTTTCTTAAAGTCTGGCGCGACCAGGACAGGCTGCTTGCACAGTGTTAGCTTCAGCTTTTGAAACGCGGTCTCCGTTTCTTCCGTCCATTTCACCTTGGTTGATTTGGTGCCTTTTAAAAGATCTGTTAGTGGGGCGGCAATCGTGGTGAAATTCGGGATAAACCGCCGGTAGTATCCCACCATTCCCAGGAATGCTTTCACCTGCTTCTTTGAGAGCGGTTGCGGCCAGGTTTGAATTGCCTCCACTTTCTTGATCTGCGGCTTTATTTCGCCTCTCCCAACCACATAGCCCAGGTACTTGGCCTCCTCTTTTCCGATGGCACACTTTTCCGGATTTATGGTAAATCCTGCTTTCCTTAGCGCGTCCAAAACGGCCTGTAGTTTAGGTAGGTGACTAGCCCAGTCTGAGCTAAAGACCACAATGTCGTCGAGGTAGGCTGCGGCATACTTCTTATGTGGGGCTAGGATCCGATCCATAGCCCTCTGGAAAGTGGCTGGGGCCCCCTGTAGTACGAACAGCATCCGCGTGTATTGAAAACAGCCATCTGATGTTGAGAAAGCCGTCTTCTCTTTAGCCATCTGGGACATGGGGATCTGCCAGTAGCCCTTCGTCAGGTCAAGAGTGGTGAGGTACGTCGCCGGTCCAAGCCTCTCGATGAGTTCGTCGACGCGGGGCATCGGGTACGCGTCACACTTGGATACCTCATTTAGCCGACGGTAGTCATTACAAAACCTCCACTCTCCATTGGGTTTCGGCACGAGGACGATTGGGCTCGACCATCCACTCTTTGACTCCTCTATTACCCCGAGGTCTAACATCCTCTTCACCTCAGCCGAGATCCCCTCCCGGCGTGCTTCCGGAATCCGATACGGCTTCAAATTCACTCGTACATGCGGTTCTGTCAGCACGTCATGCTCTATCACTTGTGTATGCCCCGGCAACTCTGAGAACAGGTCCCGATTCCGCTGTAGTAATTCTCGACACTGTTGCTTCTGGGCCGGTGATAGTCTCTGCAATAGTGACCTCCTCCACCTTGCCTTCCGGTGCGGCTCCCAGGCAAGGAGTTTCCACAGGTTCACGGTCCCGCCACGGCTTGAGCCAGGCTGGTGGACTTTGTAATTAACCTCGCTGACTTTCTCTACCACCTCGTATGGACCTTGCCATTTGGCGAGGAACTTGCTCTCGACGGTAGGGATCAGCACCAAAACACGGTCTCCGGGCTGGAACTGTCTTATTCTCACCGACCGGTTATAGACCCTCGCCTGGGCTTCCTGCGCCTGGAGGAGATGTTCCTTTACGATAGGCATCACCTTTGACATTCTCTCCTGTAACTGGGCGACATGTTCGATGATACTCCGGTGTGGCGTGACTTCAGCCTCCCAAGTTTCCTTGGCGATGTCTAGGAGACCTCTTGGATGCCGCCCATATAGGAGCTCAAATGGAGAGAAGCCGTGGAGGCTTGAGGAACTTCTCTGACCGAGAAAAGCAGAAATGGGAGCAGGTAGTCCCAGTCTCTCCCATCCTTTTCAACGACCTTCTTGAGCATCGCCTTTAAGATCTTGTTGAAGCGTTCCACTAGGCCGTCCGTTTGTGGATGATAAACAGAGGTCCGCAGCTGAGTTATCTGAAGGACTCTGCAAAGCTCCTTCATCACCTTGCTCATGAAGGGGGTTCCTTGGTCTGTTAGGATCTCTTTTGGTAGACCTGTCCGAGCAAAAATATGGACCAACTCTCGGGCTATACTTTTACTGGACATGTTCCTTAGGGGAACCGCTTCTGGATACCGAGTCGCATAGTCCATGACGACCAGGATATATTGGTGGCCCGAGCTGATTTGACTATGGGGCCCACGAGGTCCATGGCAATCCTCTCAAAGGGAACCTCTATCACAGGTAGTGGAACTAAGGGGCTACGGAAGTGGGAGGAGGGAGCGGTTATTTGGCAGGTGGGGCAGGACCTACAAAAGTTTTGAATTTCTCGATAACACCCTGGCCAATAAAACCTCCTCAGTATTCTCTCTTGAGTTTTCTCGACCCCTAGGTGTCCCCCCAGAACATGTGAATGGGCCATGTCTAGCACCCGCCGTCTGTATGGCCCCGGCACTAACAACTGTTCCACTATCTCACCGCCCCTCAGTTTGGCCACCCGATATAGCAACTCCCCCTGTACTGCAAAGTGGGGGAATCTGGTGTCGGCCCCCGGCTCTTGGGCAACCCCATTACATACAGTAACCTGGTCGAACGCCCCTTTTAAGGTCAGGTCTCGAATTTGAGCAGTCCCAAAGTTCACTCTGGACATATCTAACGCAGGTGGGTCGGCCTCCTCGGTCACCGTCTCACCCTCATCACCGACAAGGACGCACAGTGGGAACTCCTCTCTCTGAGACTCTGTCGGGGGTTCTTCTTCAAGGATCTCGCTTTTCCCCATGCTACTTAGTCCAGTTCCCTTTCCCCACAAGTCCCAGAATAAGGAAAAATCACGGCCCAATATGACAGGATGTATCAGGTCCTTTACCACCCCGACTTCATGGGACTGGGCACCACAGTCTGTCCCCACTGTTACTGTGGCCACGGGATAGTCCTTGGCGTCACCATGGATGCACCGAACACCCAGGGTTTTGGAAGGGATCAACTGGTGGGGAAGGGATGCTCTGATCAAGGTCACCAGACTCCCGGAGTCCAACAGCCCAAGCACTTTTATTCCATTAATGGATACTGCACACGCCTGCGGTCCCTTGCCGGGTCGACAGTCCACGCTACAGGCTGGATAGGCATAATAGGAGACCCGTCTGCCTAGGCTACAGTCCATGGGCTCAGGGGATATTTGACACTTGGCGGCTACATGTCCAGGGTTGTGGCATCGCCAGCAAACTATATCTTTCCCAACTGTTCTAAAGGCCCCTTCAATAGGAGTGGGACGCCCCCCAGTGGTGGCTCTAGACCCCTTCTGTGGTGAACCCACCCCCTTTTGGGTATCCCAGTAGGGAGAAATGACTGCATCCGGTTTCCCAAGAGATCTCTCAACTACCTGATACCTCTCTACCAGGCCGATAAAGTCATCTGCGTTCTGGGGATCACCCTGGGCAACCCAGGTCTGTACTGATTTGGGAAGGGAATGCATGAATCTATCAATCACCACCCGCTCAACCATCTGGGCTGGAGTGGAGGACTCCGGTTGTAGCCACTTCTGAACAAGATGCAATAGGTCAAACATCTGCGAACGCGGGGGTTTGTTGCTAGCATACGCCCAGTGATGAACTCGCTGGGCTCTTACTGCCATATTTACTCCCAGACGTGCTAAGATCTCTGTCTTTAGTTTGGGATACTCCTTAGCATCTTGCAGCGCCAAGTCAAAATACGCTTTTTGGGGTTCACCCGATAAATATGGCGCCAGCACCTCTGCCCACTGTGCTGGTGGAAGTCTCTCCCGATCAGCCACCCTCTCAAAAACAGTCAGAAATGCTTCCACATCATCCCCAGGGGTCATCTTCTGTATGGCCCGCCTTACCGCCTTCCTGACGTGAGAATCATCAGTCGACCCTGGGGTTGGGGTGGCCGCCCTGCTCTGGATGGCGTCCGCCAAAAGCTGTATCTGCTGTTGCTGCAACTGGATCTGCTGAAGCAACAGTTTGGTCGTCTCCTGGTGCTCCTGCATGCTCTGCTGGGCCTGCTGTATGCTCTGCTGGCTCTGTAGGTGTTGCTGCTGCATGTTCTGCTGGGCCTGGACCAGGTGCTTAACGAGCTCCTCCATGCTGCCGGACTTCTCTGGCTGGCTGGCAGCCTTCACCCAGGACATCCACCGGTCTTTGTAGCAGGTACACGTGTTCCTGGAATCCTGCACGCACTCTCACACCAACTGTGACAAGGCGACTCGCTCGGCTCTCCTGGAGGTAGACTCAGGACACACGTTCTCTGGGTTTTCTTTCTGCTGGTTTATTATCAGCCATAAACTCATGCAGGTTTCGCAGGAAAAAGTAAACATGACCCCTCTGGGTTAAACGGGAAAAACATAAAAAAAAAAAAACAATAACTCAGTCCATAGATGAGTGGGTTCTGCCCACTCTCGGTAGCATAAACTGCACTGCTAAAGTCCTTGTGGAAAGCTCTGTAGCTTCCACTATACTGTCTGGAGTCTTTCCTCTCCAGACCACACCAGAGAAAAAAAAACAGGACTGAGCTCTTATACATTGCTCAGCCACACCCTTTTAACATATAACATGCTGGCAGATAAATAAAGTAGGTCTTAGTTCACACAGGAGAGCATCCTGTGTGACACATACCTCCCCTTACATATAAAACCAGTGACACTGTCACAGCATATTGTGCCAATTCAGGCCAGGTGTCCAGTTTACAGGCCCAGTAGTCAAAGGGGAATGAACTGTGAGGGAGAACATCGATAGGGGAGGAGAGGTAATTTTGAACCATAGTTGACAACTGCTGTCTCCTGTCTGTTGCAATCGATTCAGTATTACCAGTCGTGTGAGCGTTACTCGAGAAATCAGTCCACAACATGATCAGTAAACCCCTGTCTCCAACGCCACTTCGGCTGTGTGCACCATGAACACTTCTTCCATTTGGCCCAGTACGGCTCGTGGTAGAACCTGCACTGCTCCTGTGTGCTGGGAATGCCTCTAACAAACGGTTTACCAGAGTTGCTTGTTTGTTCGCCAATATTAGTTCTAGATTCTCCTGTGGCATGATGTTCTGTAATTTGCCTTTACAGCATGGATCGAGGATGCTGGCCAACCAGTAGTCGTCATCCTTCATAATTTTGGCAATGCGGGGGTCCCTTTTTAGGATCCGCAAGACATAATCACACATGTGGGCCAATGTTCCAGGTGTCAATGATGCACTGCCAGTGGTGGGTGGAGGAGCACTTTCTGCCATATCCACATCCCTCCAGTCACGCACAAACCCTGTACCTGACCTTGGCAAGCCAACATTTTCTCTTGCCCACTGAGAAGCGTCCTCCTCCCCAAAATAATCATCCCCCTCATCCTCCTCCTCCTCTTCCTCTTCTTTCACAACATCATCAGCTTTGACCACTGCACACCCGACAACTCCATGTCTGCCCTCAAACCGCCTGCCCGTGTATCCTCCCACAAATGCATTACAGCCTACCTCTGTTCGCACAGCCTCTCAACCATGTGCATGGTGGAGATCCACCTTATTACAACGTCTATTATTAGGCGGTGCTTGGGGAGGTGGAGCGATTGCTGCAGCCTCTGCATACGACTGGAGTCTACGGGCGAGCGACGGATGTGCGAGCACAGTCTTCGCACCTTATGGAGTAGGGCTGGTAACTCCGGATAATTAGTTATGAAGCACTGCACCACCAAGTTTAAGGTGTGAGCCAGGAAAGGTATGTGTCTGCGTTTTGCCAGGGCTATGGCTGCCACAAAATTACGGCCATTATCACTGACTTCCTTGCCTGGCTCAAGATGTAGACTGCCCAGCCATGACTCAGTTTCTCTCTGCAAGTAGTCGGCCAGTACCTCCGCGGTGTGTCTGTTGTCGCCCAAAGACATCATCTTTAAAACAGCCTGCTGACACTTACCACTAGCTGTTCGATAGTGGGACACCTCATGTGTAACACTGGCAGCTGCAGATGGAGCGCTCGTGTGACTGCGCTCTGTCGACGAGCTTTCGCTTCTGGAGGAGGAGGAGGGTCGAACGCCTACAGCGAACTGTTGTAGGCTAGTCAGTACTGTCCGACCGCCGCTGTCCCCTGTGGACCCTGCATCCACCACATTAACCCAGGGCGCAGTGATGGACACGTAATGGCTCTGGCCATGCCTACTGGCTCATGCATCTGTTGTGAGGTGCACCTTTCCACTCACTGATTGTTTGAGTGCATGGATAATGCGGTCTTTCACATGCAGGTGGAGGGCAGGGATGGCTTTTCTAGAAAAGTGCTGAATGGGTAGGTCATAGCGTGGGACAGCGTAGGCCATGAGCTCTGGAAACGCTGCGCTTTCAACCAAACGGAAGGGCATCATCTCTAATGAGATCAGTTTGGCAATGTAGGCGTTCAAAGCCAGTGTACACGGATGTGAGGATGAGTACTTTCTTGTCCTACTCAGAGTGTCTGCTAGGGTGAGCTGGACTTGAGAGCTGCATATGGGGGAACTAGCCGTGGACATGACGGACTGAGAGGGGGTTGGTGATGGTGGTGGTGGTGGTGATGGCCTAGATTCAGTTTTTCGTTGCAAAAACATTGTGATTCCCTGACTGCTTTAGCCTTGCGACGACACCTTAACATTTCTTGCTGGTGGTGTGCTAACTGGTGGGCTTACAGTGGGGGAAGCGATGTAGCGTTGCTGGCTACCTTCACTCAGAGCAGGTGCACATGTGCTACCTGAGGTTTTGTAGTCCGTCCATGCTTGCAAGTGCATGGTGTTTAAATGTCTAAGCATGCAACTGGTATTCAAATTTCGGGGATTTTTCCCTCGGCTAAAGGTCCTTCCGCACTTCTTACAGAAAACCTTTGCCTCATCAATAGGATTTTGGTCAAAAAAGTGCCACACTGCACTCTTCCTACTATGGGATAAATTTTCAAGGCTTGCACGCTGTGCTAATTTGACTGTCTGGCCAAGTTGTCCTGCAACTTTTTGTTTTTTTAACACGTTTTTGGACTGCTACGGGCCTGCCAGATAACCCCAGCTGCGATGTCGATGCCTGCTGCGGATCCTCCTCCTCTTCTGAGCTATTGCCAGCGGCACCCTCTTCCCCCAATGGATGCCAATCCGGGTCAACATCTGGGTCATCCATCACCTCCTCTTCAATTTCATCTGCGCCTTCCTCTGTGTCACCGTGTAAGGTGGTATAGTATGCTGGAAGGGGCACCTGAGTTTCATCAGGGTCACATTCTGGCTCAGTAGGCTGCTAGGGCAATGTATTGCTCTGGGTGAATGTACCAGCAGAATCATATAGCAGTGGCTGTGCATCAGTGCACTCCATGTTATTCATCTTTTACTGGGGAATTCAGGATTTGACTTGATAACCCAGGCATGGTATGTGAAAAGAGCTCCATGGAGTAATCTGAAGTGTGGCCTGCCGCATCCTTCACTTTTGGTGGTGGTGAAGGACACAAGGAAAGGTGTTGTTCCTTCACTGACGACTGCATTTTTTGAAACTTCAGAAGAGGAGGCGATAATGCTGGAGGCTGTTTCGGCAATGTAAGCCAAAACCTGTTTCTGATGCTCCGGCTTTAAAAGCGGTTTACCTACTCCCAGAAAAGGGAGCCTTCCAGGCCTTCTGGAGCCAGACGATGACGCAGGCTCAACACCTCCTGCCTTAGGTGCTATTGTGCTTTTGGCACTACCAGCAGATGCACCACCATCAGTACCAGCTGCCCCCCGCCCATGTCCGCGGCCTCTTCCACCATACTTCCTCATGTTTGGGAAAATGTACCAAGAATACCAGCAGATATATGGTACTGTATCAGAAGCGTACAGCTGTATACGGTGAATGTGAAAATTTAAATCTCCATATATATTTCCGGACTCACACACAGACGCTCACAGGCTCAGTAGGGATTAGACCAGAATATAAAAAGCAGAAAAAGGGTACTGTATCACAAGATACCAGGTGTATATAGAATAGGGGAAAATGGTAAATCTCCATATATATTTGCGGAGTCACACACAGACATTCAGTCAGTATGGATTTGACCGTAATACAAAGAGCAGATATACGGTACTGTATCAGAAGCGGACAGCTGTATACGGTTGTCACGCTGTATAGCAGATATATATATATATAATGTCAGTAATCTATCAAGTGGGACAACATTCTATATAACATATAAATAGGTAATATTAACATGTACATATAGCATAGTATTACCTGACATAATATCCTGTGGGTCAATACTGAATCCGTTTCACGCTGTCTCCGGCTAGAGGTGGACCGGGGTCTATGCTGACCCTAAACTGGGGTCCTGACTAGTCCCTCTACCTGGAGGTACTGTTAATGGTACAGAGGTCCAGGCCGCCAGCGTAAACCCTGTCTCCTATAAATCCCTGACCACTGTAATCTAGTCCTTAGAAGGACCCTGATTACCACCACAGGGAATGGACAGGTAACGGTTAACAAACAGTAAAGAGAAACGAGAAAGACAGGGGATAAAGTAAATACTGTCTTACATACAACACTCAAACACAGAGGGAACACAAAAGGTCTAGGAGATAAACTATAAGCAGGAAGAGGAGAAACCACAAAGGAGCTCTTAGTGTAATGTATGTAGTACAGTTCATATAGCGTCTTGTGCTTGGGTGCGATGAAAACACAGGAGTCACAGGTTTGATATAGAAAAGTCCTGTATTACTTCATACAAGTTGGCAGAAATAGTCACACAGTTTGCAGACACAGAAACAGGAGACACAGCAGGCCAGAGTAATCCAAGCTCAGCAATCACTCTCCAATACAGATTCAGGATCTTCTTCTCTGTTACCGTAAGTCCATGCAAACGTGGGTCTTTCAAAGAGCAGGGTTCAGAGTCCACAAGTGCTTCAGAGTTCCTCAGTAGGAATAGCTGGAGTACAAGGTCCAAGGCTTACAGGAGTCAAGTCACAGGTTCACTGCAGGCTAGATTCTGAAGCACTGATTGCTCAGCTGTGGCTGCTTAAGAAGCAAAGGAGAGAATCAGGGCGGGAACATGCAAGCTGGAAACTCCATTTTGACTGAGGGCAAGATAGCTGCAGCAAGACAGAAAGTAAAATGGCTGACGAACAAACTGAGTTTCAGGAATATATACATAGAACCTTACATTACTCCCCCCTTAAGGACAACCTCCGGATGACCTCAGACCAGGCTTGTGTGGGTACCTCTGATGAAACTGACGGAGCAAGCGAGGAGCATTAACGTTATTGACCGGTTCCCATGAGTTGTCCTCCACTGGGTAGCCCTGCCATTTAATCAGATATTGTAACTGATTTCTATACAACCTGGAATCTAAAATCCTTTCCACCACAAATTTTTCCTGACCATCGACTAGCACTGGGTCAGGGCAAGGAGAGGAACGTCCAGGAAACGTATTGGGTGTCGCAGCCTTTAGTAGGGATACATGAAAGACAGGGTGGATTCTCATAGTTCTGGGCAGTTGAAGACGACAAGCAACGGCACTTATAATTTTACTGATTTTATAGGGTCCAATGTACTTATGTCCCAACTTAGACGATGGAATCCTTAACTTAAGATTTCTGGTTGACAGCCAGACCAAGTCTCCTACCTTGAAAGCTGGTGCAGGTTTACGAAATTTATCTGCTGCTTTCTTGTACCTTTCTTGAGCCAATTCCAGATTTTCCTTTAGAAGATCCATATTCTTCTGTAAAGACGTGATTCTTTCAGCCACTGCTGGTAAAGGCGTTTCTATGGGAAATCGTGGTAGAATGTTAGGATGATAACCTAGATTAGAGTAAAAAGGAGACTGTTTAGTGGAGGCACTCTGAGAGTTGTTATACGAGAACTCAGCTAATGGAAGTAGATCCACCCAATCATCCTGTAGGTGGCAGATAAAGCAGCGGAGATACTGCTCCAGGGTTTGATTGGTTCGTTCGGTCTGTCCATTAGTCTGGGGATGAAAAGCAGAAGAAAGGTTTACTTTAATGTCCAATGCTGCACAGAAATTTTGCCAAAACCTAGAAGTGAATTGCACCCCTCGATCCGAAATAACCTCATCCGGTACTCCATGTAAGCGAAACACATCTTTAATCATCAAATCTGATGTCTGTTTTGCAGTGGGTAAGCCGACACAAGGGATAAAATGAGCTGCCTTTGTTAGACGGTCAACCACCACTAGAATGGGTGTTCTTCCCTGAGAGGTTGGTAACTCCACAATGAAGTCCATAGAAATGGATCCCCACGGGCGGGACGGGGTGGGAAGAGGCTGTAACAGACCAGTTGGTGAGGAGCGAGGTGTTTTGCATCTTGCACAGACCTCACATGAAGTGACATAATTCAAAACATCCTTCCTGCAAGTGGGCCACCAAAAGAAACGAGAAAGAAATTCCTGTGTCTTTAGAATTCCTCTATGCCCAGCTATCTTGGAATCGTGAATGAGTTGCAATACTCTTAATCTGACTGTTTCAGGAATATACAGACGTTGTCCCTGAATCCACACACCATTCTTAAAGACAAGACTTACGTCCCTTGGGGGTTGTGCCAAAAAGGAATCCGCATGGTATGCTTCCTTGATGTCCTTAAGTAGGTCTTGATTATTAATTACTCCTAGGAATCTAGAGTCAGGAAGAATAGTCTTAGGAGGAGTAATTGGACGTGTCTCTGCAGAGTAAATCCTAGAGAGTGCATCAGCCTTTCCATTGCGCGATCCTGGTCTATAAGAGATGATAAAATTAAATTGGTTTAAGAAAAGATTCCAGCGAGCCTGGCGAGGAGTCAGGCACTTAGCCGACCTGATAAACTCAAGGTTACGATGGTCTCTCAGGACGACTATTTGCTGTGCAGCACCCTGAAGAAGGTGTCTCCATTCTTTGAAGGCGGCAATAATGGCCAACAACTCTCTATTGCCCACATCGTAGTTCCTCTCAGCCGAAGACAACTGCTGGAAAAAGAAGGCACAGGGATGCAAGACATTCTTCTCACCTGTTCTCTGAGAGAGTATAGCTCCAACGGCACAGTCTGAAGCATCCACCTCTATTATGAAGGCAAGCTCGGGGTTGGGATGTACTAGGATAGGTGCAGTGGTAAATTTATCTTTTAGACGGGAAAATGCTTCCTGGGCTTGGGGAGTCCAGGAAAACCTAGACTCTTTCCGGGTAAGTTGAGTGATAGGTGACACTACCTCAGAGAAATTTCTAATGAAACGTCTATAGAAGTTGGCAAACCCGATGAAGCGCTGTACCTCCTTCACATTTCTAGGACTTGGCCAATCCTTGATGGCTTGGGTTTTGCTTCCATCCATACTAATTCCTTGTGTAGACAGTACATACCCCAGAAATTAAATTTCGGTCCTATGGAATTCACACTTTTCAAGTTTGATGTAAAGATGATTTTGTCTTAGATGTTCCAAGACCATTCTCACATGTCCATGATGTTCCTCTGTGGAGTTAGAAAAAATTAGAATATCATCCAAATAAATTACCACGAATGTATCTAGGAGATCCCTGAAGATGTCATTCACCAAGTGTTGGAAAGTGGCTGGGGCGGTACTCAGACCAAAAGGCATAACTAGATATTCAAAGTGTCCATAGCGTGACCTGAATGCAGTCTTCCATTCATCCCAGGTCTAATACGGACTAAGTTATAGGCCCCACGAAGATCTAGTTTAGAAAAAATTTTGGCATGTCACACTCTCTCCAATAACTCAGGGATTAAAGGCAATGGATAACGGTTTCTAATAGTAACCTTATTGAGTTCCCTATAGTCTACGCATGGTCTCAGAGATCCATCTTTCTTCTTTACAAAGAAGATGGGTGCACCTGCAGGAGATGAAGAGGGGCGTATGAAGCCCTTGGCTAGATTTTCATCTATGTAATCCTTTAAAGCCTTTAGCTCGGGCCCCGCCAGGGGGTAGATCTTACCAAAAGGTATCTCTGCTCCAGGCAATAATTCAATTGGACAATCATATGGACGGTGAGGAGGAAGCTGGTCAGCGTTCTTCTTGTCACATAAATCCACATAGTCCTGGTATACAGCTGGTAGTTCAGGGACTGACATGATTCCTTTAGGAACAGAGCAAGCTGAAACTTTGGGACTCATCTGTTTCTCTGGAAAGTGTAATTCCTTGGTCTCCCAGTTAATGGTAGGATTCTGAGCCTGCAGCCACGGTAGCCCTAGAATAATGGGAAAGTGGGGAGAAGAGATAAGCATAAAGGACAGTTTCTCTTGATGATCTTTACCCATAAGAACCCTCAAAGGCTCTGTTTCCTGATCCACTGGTCCAAAGGTCAGCAGGGAGCCATCCACAGTTTCCATCTGTACTGGAGTAGCCTTCTTCACTGAACGTATTCCCTGTTTCAGAGCAAAGGAGACATCCATAAAATTTCCACTTGCCCCTGAGTCGATCATAGCAGAGCTAGACACCCAAGCTGAGTCAACCCAGAGTTTGATGGAAAGAAAGCAATGAGAATTGTTTTTCTTACAACTCAGCTGGGACACCGCTGAGGAAACTTGAAAAATGGCAGCGTTTACACAGTCAACGTCCTCAGAGGTAACGGAGTTTAAGTCCGAGAAATCAAGATCTGTTGCTGCAGATCTCTCTGGAGCCTGAGGCTCGGACCTGACAGATCCCCTCTCGCAACACTCACAATGAATGAGTGCTGCAGTAGTCTTACGAGAACGGCTGGGGCAGTTTATAATGAAGTGCCCTGACTTACCACAATAGAAACATAGATTCTCCTTAAAACGATGTTCCTTGCGTGCATCACTAACCCGTCGTTGTAAAGAGTCTACCTGCATGGGTTCAGGTTCAGGTTCCCGTGTAATCCTACTCAAAGGTTCCTTAGCTGGAGAGGAAGGTAGGAAAAGGTTAGTACGATTGCTTTCGAACCATCTCTCTTGCCTGCGTTCAGTCAGACGAGTATCAATACGGATGCAGTAGTTAATAAAGTCACCTAACGCAGTGGGAGGGTCGGCACGAGCAAGTTCATCCTTAATCAGTGGAGATAACCCCTTTCGAAAAATAGATTTTTTGGCGGAACTGTCCCAGGTGGTATCAAGGGCCCATCTCCTGAAATCCAAGGCATATTCAGCTACCGAGTGCTTACCTTGGCGCAAAGCTAACATGGCTGCTTCAGCTGTTGCACCTCGATTGGGGTCATCAAACACCTGCCCCATGGCTGAAATAAAATCATCAAGGTGATTCAAACAATCATCCTCAGTCTCAATCAGAGGGTTTGCCCACATTAAAGCCTTGTTGGTAAGCAACATAATTATAGTAAGCACCTTAGATCGTTCAGTGGGAAATTGTGAAGCATGTGCAGAAAAAAAAAGATTGCATTGATTAATAAATCCCCTGAATTTCTCACGTTCACCGCCAAAACGAAAAGGGGGCAACTTGGGAATCCCAGCACTCGGGGCTACGGCAGGAGCCTGGACTCGCCCCTCTAGAACCTCAATCCTGGCTCGCAAATCCTGGGTAGTCTGTCCAACCACTTGCAAATTGTGATTATTGAGGTCCTGTAGATTTGTAAAACGGGTCTTTATATTCTGCAAATCTGCAAGGATATTATCAGTCACTCCGCAAATTTCCTTTATGGGGCCTCCATTTTCCAGATCTTTTAAGACAGGATTACTGGAAGAAGAGGAGAGAAAAAAAACAATAGTGTTCACCTGTGGCAACACTGCAGAGAGAAAAAAAAAATTAAGGGAACTGCTCACCTGGAATGGTTGTGAGAAGTCACAACCACTATCATCACAGAAAGTTTCAACCAGACATCTGATATCCAGAATTACAGCAGACAAAAAAGAGAAAAGAAAGGAAAAAAAAAAACAATAGTGTTTACCTGTGGTAACACTGCAAAAAGAAAAAACTTAAGGGAATTGCCCCACTGGAATGGTTGTGAGAAGTCACAACCACTGTCATCACAGAAAGTACAACCGGACGTCTGATATCCACAGTACAGCAGACACAGCCTTCCAGACCCAGCAGACACTAACGTTTTGGCTTCAGAATCTTGTAATGTATGTAGTACAGTTCATATAGCGTCTTGTGCTTGGGTGCGATGAAAACACAGGAGTCACAGGTTTGATATAGAAAAGTCCTGTATTACTTCATACAAGTTGGCAGAAATAGTCACACAGTTTGCAGACACAGAAACAGGAGACACAGCAGGCCAGAGTAATCCAAGCTCAGCAATCACTCTCCAATACAGATTCAGGATCTTCTTCTCTGTTACCGTAAGTCCATGCAAACGTGGGTCTTTCAAAGAGCAGGGTTCAGAGTCCACAAGTGCTTCAGAGTTCCTCAGTAGGAATAGCTGGAGTACAAGGTCCAAGGCTTACAGGAGTCAAGTCACAGGTTCACTGCAGGCTAGATTCTGAAGCACTGATTGCTCAGCTGTGGCTGCTTAAGAAGCAAAGGAGAGAATCAGGGCGGGAACATGCAAGCTGGAAACTCCATTTTGACTGAGGGCAAGATAGCTGCAGCAAGACAGAAAGTAAAATGGCTGACGAACAAACTGAGTTTCAGGAATATATACATAGAACCTTACACTTAGCTTAAGTCTTCTCAGAACCGATCCAATCTGCTGGTCTGTATGAATGCTATCACCGGCATCTCCCAAGCAGACTGGCAGATATATAAAGGAAGCTAATTAGTGCATAATCAACTGCAGCCGGGCGAGGCTGGACCTAGTCTTAGCACAGAGCTAGGTAGAATTAACTCCCTCACTGCCAAACACAAAGCAACAGCAACTCAGCTGCGAGAAGTCAGAATGTGCAATCGCGACGATCTTCGTGGCGATACACCCATGACAGTACCCCCCCTTCTACGAGGGGCCTCCGGACCCTCAGGGCCAGGTCTGCCCGGGTGAGTTGTGTGGAAGGTCCGAACCAATCGATCTGCGTTAATATCAGACGCAGGGACCCACGTCCTCTCCTCAGGACCATACCCCTTCCAATGAACCAAGTACTGAAGGGACCGGCGATTCAGACGTGAGTCAATGATCTTCGACACCTGAAATTCTAAGTTACCATTGACCACCACTGGAGGAGGAGGTAGAGGTGACAGTATGACTGGTGCCACGTACCTCTTAAGCAACGATTTGTGGAACACATTGTGGATTTTAAACGTAGGAGGGAGGTCCAGACGAAATGCCACAGGATTAATTATAGAACTGATCCTGTATGGACCGATGAACCTGGGACCCAGTTTCCAGGAGGGAACCTTGAGTTTTATATTCTTGGTAGACAACCATACCAGATCGTTCACACAAAGGTCCGGACCAGACACTCTCCTCCTATCAGCCATACGTTTGTAACGGTTCCCCATAGCACTCAGATTATTCAGCACTCCTCTCCAAACTGAAGCAAGTGACGACGAGAATCGTTCCTCCTCAGGAACCCCAGAAGGGCCCCCCCCATTGAAAGTACAAAACTGGGGGTGAAAACCATATGCCCCAAAAAATGGGGACTTACCAGTGGACTCGCTCCGCCTATTGTTAAGAGCGAACTCTGCCAGAGGCAAGAAAGAAGACCAGTCCTCCTGGTTCTCTGAGACAAAACACCGAAGATATGTCTCTAGGCTCTGATTCAGACGCTCTGTCTGACCATTGGTCTGCGGATGAAAAGCAGAGGAAAAAGACAATTGCATCCCCCGACGTGAACAAAATGCCCTCCAGAACTTGGACACAAACTGAGACCCCCTATCCGACACCACATCGGAAGGCAACCCGTGAAGTCTCACAATCTCCCCAATGAACACCTGCGCCAGAGTTTTAGCATTAGGAAGATCAATGAAATGTGCCATCTTACTGAACCTGTCAACAACAACTAGTATGACAGTTTTCCCTGACGACGGAGGGAGGTCCGTAATGAAGTCCATAGACAGATGAGTCCATGGACGCTCCGGAACTTTCAAAGGTAAGAGGGTCCCAGACGGACGGGTATGTGGGGTCTTGGAGCGAGCACAAACCCCACAGGACGCGACAAAAGTTACTACCTATTTATTTAAGTTAGGCCACCAAAACCGGCGTGAAAGGAGATCCACAGTTGCTTTACTCCCTGGGTGTCCTGCCAAAGCAGAATTATGATGTGCCTCGATAACTTTCTGTCTTAACCGATCTGGAACAAACAGTTTCCCTGGAGGTCCTACAGGGGCGTCCCCCTGAGCCTCCAATACCTCCTCCTCAAGCTCAGAGCATACAGCCGACACCACAACTCCCTCCTGAAGAATAGGAACCGGGTCATCCGTCTTCCCGGCCCCCGGGAAACTACGAGATAAGGCATCAGCCTTAACGTTTTTTGACCCAGGACGATATGTGACGACAAAATTAAACCTGGTAAAAAACAACGACCATCTAGCTTGTCTGGAATTCAGACGTTTTGCAGATTCTAAATACAGCAGGTTCTTGTGATCAGTAATGACGGTGACCGGGTGTACTGCCCCCTCCAAAAAGTGATGCCATTCCTCAAAAGCCAACTTAATGGCCAAAAGTTCTCTATTGCCGACATCATAATTCCTCTCGGCGGACGACAATTTTTTAGAGAAGAAAGCGCACGGATGCCATTTACCAGGGGACGGACCTTGGGATAATACCGCTCCCACACCTACGTCAGACGCGTCTACCTCCACAATGAATGGTTGTGATGCATCTGGTTGAATGAGTATGGGTGCCGAAGCAAAACATTTTTTCAAGGAGGAAAATGCTTGACAAGCTTTGTCAGACCACCTAGAAAAATCCGTCCCTTTTTTTGTCATGTCAGTGAGAGGTTTGACAACAGATGAGAAATTACGAATAAACTTCCGGTAGTAGTTAGCAAACCCCAAGAAACGCTGCAGTGCCTTAAGATCCTCTGGCCGATCCCATTCAAGCACTTCTCTCACCTTCCCAGGGTCCATACGGAAACCGGAAGCTGAGACCAGGAAACCCAAAAACTGAAGTTCCTGTACGGCGAATACACACTTTTCCCATTTGGCGTACAGTTTATTGTCTCGCAAGATCTGCAACACCTGTCTCACATGTTCCTGATGAGACACAAGATCTGGCGAGTAAATTAAGATGTCATCTAAATAAACGACCACAAACTGCCCCACAAGGTGGCGAAAGATGTCATTAACAAAATGTTGAAACACCGCCGGGCAGTAGTCAGACCAAAAGGCATGACAAGGTTCTCATAATGTCCCTCCGGAGTGTTAAACGCCGTCTTCCACTCATCCCCCTCCTTTATCCTGATCAGATTATACGCCCCCCTGAGATCCAACTTAGAGAACCATTTGGCGCCCACAATCTGATTGAAGAGATCAGGAATAAGTGGGAGCGGATACGGATCTCGGACCGTAATCCGATTAAGCTCACGGAAATCCAAGCAAGGGCGTAGGCCTCCATCTTTTTTCTTCACAAAGAAGAACCCCGCGGCCACTGGGGAAGATGAAGGTCTAATATGCCCCTTGGCCAGACTTTCCGAAATATAATCCTTCATAGCCTGCCTCTCAGGACCAGAAAGGTTATATAACCTAGATTTAGGTAACTTAGCATCAGGAAGCAATTTTATTGAACAGTCATATGCGCGATGAGGAGGTAATTCTTGACACCCCTTCTCTGAGAACACATCCTCAAAGTCCTCCAGAAAAGGAGGCAAAGTTCTAGGCACGACCGCACTGATGACCGTGTTCATGCAGTTACTCTTGCAAAATTCACCCCACTGGCTTATCTCTCTGGATTGCCAATTAATTACTGGGTTATGTTTAGCCAACCAAGGAAGTCCCAACACAATAGGAGTAGGAAGACCCTCCAACACATAACAAGACAATTGTTCTTTATGTATTGCCCCTACTCGAAGGTCTATGTTATGAACAGCTTGTACAAAGCTACCTTGACCGAGAGGCCTGGCGTCAATAGAGAATATAGGGATCGGTTTGGCCAATACACTCAGTTGCATACCTTGCACCTGGGCAAACCGAGCGTCCACCAGATTAGCCCCGGACCCACTATCAAGAAGAACAGAAATCCTCTCAGCTCTCGTACCTACCACCACCTCCGCTGGTACGAGAAACTGAGACGGACCTGGGGACGAAGTACGTACTCCCAGGTTGTCGTCCACCACACAACCTGGGATTAACAGTTTTCCGGCGACTTCTTGCTCAGAGAGGCACGGGATGGACACCCCTCAACAAAATGTCCCTCTCTCCCGCAGAAGAAACACTTTCTTATCTTGCGGCGCACCGCCGATCCCCTCCCTCGAAATGATGCCCCTCCCAACTGCATAGGTTCCCAAGAACAGACCAAGGGAGCCTCAATATAAGGGACTTTAGTAGAAGGTGGAGTCATCACAGGGGGCGGAGTTACCTCGCACCTCTCCCGAAGCCGTCTATCAATGCGAATAGCAAGGGCCATAGCAGCCTCCAGTGACGGAGGAGAATCATACTGAGCCAAAACATCTTTTAATTTGTCAGATAACCCTTGACAAAACTAGCTCCTAAGAGCTGGGTCATTCCACTGAGTATCTGTGGCCCATCTACGGAACTCAGAAGAAAATTCCTCCGCCGGACGATCTCCCTGCTGTATCTTACGTAACTTCATTTCAGCAAGGGAGACCCGATCCGGGTCATCATATACCAGACCCAAGGCAGTAAAAAATCGATCTACTGACTGGAGAGCCGGGGAGCCCGGAGGAAGAGAGAACGCCCAGGATTGAGGGTCCCCTTGTAAGAGCGAGATGACAATTACCACCCTCTGCTCTTCACTCCCCGATGACCGAGGCCGCAGCCGAAAGTACAATTTACATGCCTCCCGGAAGGTAAAAAATTTGTCCCGCCCACCAGTGAACCTGTCCGGGAGAGCAACCTTAGGTTCAGATCTGGTTTGCTCCAGGGGGGACAAAACCTTGGACTTAATGTCCGTAAGCTCCATGGACAAACTCTGCAACTGCAGGGCAAGCTGGGCTACTGGATCCATGGTAGCTGGGGAGAATCTTTAGTAGGGCCGGTGAAAATGTCATGCTGTATAGCAGATATATATATATAATGTCAGTAATCTATCAAGTGGGACAACATTCTATATAACATATAAATAGGTAATATTAACATGTACATATAGCATAGTATTACCTGACATAATATCCTGTGGGTCAATACTGAATCCGTTTCACGCTGTCTCCGGCTAGAGGTGGACCGGGGTCTATGCTGACCCTAAACTGGGGTCCTGACTAGTCCCTCTACCTGGAGGTACTGTTAATGGTACAGAGGTCCAGGCCGCCAGCGTAAACCCTGTCTCCTATAAATCCCTGACCACTGTAATCTAGTCCTTAGAAGGACCCTGATTACCACCACAGGGAATGGACAGGTAACGGTTAACAAACAGTAAAGACAAACGAGAAAGACAGGGGATAAAGTAAATACTGTCTTACATACAACACTCAAACACAGAGGGAACACAAAAGGTCTAGGAGATAAACTATAAGCAGGAAGAGGAGAAACCACAAAGGAGCTCTTAGCTTAAGTCTTCTCAGAACCGATCCAATCTGCTGGTCTGTATGAATGCTATCACCGGCATCTCCCAAGCAGACTGGCAGGTATATAAAGGAAGCTAATTAGTGCATAATCAACTGCAGCCGGGCGAGGCTGGACCTAGTCTTAGCACAGAGCTAGGTAGAATTAACTCCCTCACTGCCAAACACAAAGCAACAGCAACTCAGCTGCGAGAAGTCAGAATGTGCAATCGCGACGATCTTCGTGGCGATACACCCATGACAACGGTGTAGGGGAAAATTTAAATCTTCGTATATATTTCCAGAGTCACACACAGACGCTCTTTTAGTATGGATTTGACCATAATACAAAAGGCAGAAAAAAGGTACTTTATCAGAAGATACCAGGTGTATATAGTGTAGGGGAAAATTTCAATCTCCATATATATTTCCGGAGTCGCACACAGATAGTCAGCATGTATTTGCCCGTGATACAAGCCGGTACACGATAGTGTGTGAGGAGCGTGCAGCTCTATACGGTGTGGGAAAAAATGAACGCTCGGTAACTGTGCAGAAAAAAAGAATAAAAGTATTAGTGCTGTGTAAAAAGCAGTCTGCACGCAGTGTACACACAGCAATACAGCTAGCAGGCAGCATACTAACCAGCGCTGCTGCACACAAGAAAATCCTCCCCTGTCACTGGCAGGCAGCCTAATAACCAGCGCTGCTGCACACAAGAAAATCCTCCCCTGTCACTGCACACTAACTGTACAGCACAATTGCTATCAGCACAAGCACAGAAGAACTTCTCATTCCTGCCCTAACTCTCTCCCTAATGATAAACAGCGTCAGCAACCTCTCCCTACTGTTAAGATAGGCAGAAGTAAAATGGTGGTCGGCGGTCAGGGCTTTTATAGCCACTATGACGCCCCCCAAAGCAAGCCAATCACTGCAATGCCCTTCTCTAAGATGGTGGTGGCCGCTGCCCATGTCATCTCGTTGCCCACAGTGTACGTCCTTGCTCATTGGCTGAAAAAAGGCGCCTGCAAGCATTATGGGAAAACCGACTTAGGCGCTCGGGTCGACGACCGCATAGCCGACTTCACGCTATATTCGGGTTTCGCTCGGTGAAACTCAACTTTAGCGAAAGTTGGCGACTTATGAATTTGACCGACCTGTTTCGCTCATCTCTACTGGTCACCTCTGACCAGAAACCACAGGAGGCGTCACGAATACTTTATTACAAACTCTATTATCCCTTGTAAATTTACCCCTTTTATTGGACGCCCAGGGTCACGGACCTGGTCACTGCCGCTGTGACACTTTCCCTTTAAAAAACGGCCCGGTACCGAGAACCCGACTGCCCTGGCGGGCGATCCACAGCAGTCTTTTATCTGTATTATATACCACAGTTAAACTATGTGATTATACACTCAAAAATTGTACGTTTTTTGTTTATTTACATTATGGGGTATTTTTGTGATTTTGTGGTTTTAATCATAATTGAATAAAATTGCAATTTTTGTTGATTAATCTGTAAGGATGTGATATATGTGCCCCAGCATCTCTTGCTGTGATGTGTATCTCCTGATGTGATGTACAGTAGGGAAAGAAAGTTTTTAGTCAGCCACCAATTATGCAAGTTCTCCCACTTAAAAAGATGAGAGAGGCCTGTAATTGACATCATAGGTAGACCACAACTATGTCAAAATGAGAAAACAAATCCAGAAAATCAGCCTGTCTGATTTTGCAAGATTTATTTTGCAAATTATGGTGGAAAATAAGTATTTGGTCATTAACAAAAGTTCATCTCAATATTTTGTTATATATCCTTTGTTGGCAATGACAGAGATCAAACGTTTTCTGTAAGTCTTCACAAGGTTGGCACACACTGTTGGTGGTATGTTGGCCCATTCCTCCAGATCTCCTCTAGAGCAGTGATGTTTTGGGCCTGTTGCTGGGCAACACAGACTTTCAAATCCCTCCAAAGGTTTTCTATGGGGTTGAGATCTGGAGACTGGCTACGCCACTCGAGGACCTTCATATGCTCCTTACGAAGCTACTCCTTTGTTGCCCTGGCGGTGTGCTTGGGATCATTATCATGATGAAAGACCCATCTGTTATGAATGTTTTAGAAATGAATTCTGAGCAGAAGCTCCCTCTGGTGGTTACAAACAGTACTGAACCATTCAATGAGGATTGGCAATCAGGAATTACAGACTGGCTGGATATAAGGGAGGTTTCCCCCATCATTGTTGCCGGTGATCAATTGTTCCTGTCTTAACGTTGTTTCCTGGTTCACTTGGAAGATTGCTGAGTCTTGCCTCCTCTCCTGCTCTCAGATAAGATATTTTCTGTTTTTTGTTTTTGTGCTTGCCATTTGCATTTTTCTCTGCATTTCTGTGAGGTTGGCTAGGTTCCCCTCCCCGGGGGGCTTGGGCCCCTCTCGGTTCCTCTGGAGCCACTGTTGTTTGTTCATTTGCCTTTTCCAATTTTTTCAGTGGCTGCGGCTGAGTTTTGTTACACCAGAGAACTAATTTAGGTGGTAGAGGTCGTGTGATCTCAGGTGTTTTTGCAATTAGTAGCGTTGGCTTTTTTTTTAGGGTTTTTTGGATTGCAGTAAGTATCCTTCCTATCAGTTTCTGTCTAGGCAGATTGGGCCCCAACGTTTGCTCATACTATTTTCTGTCTGTGTCTGTATTTCCTCTCGTCTAACCGCCATTACATGTTTGGGGGCTTCCTATGTTCTTTGGGGATCTGCTCTGGGGCAGATAGCTTTCCTCTTTCTATCTTTAGGTGTAGTTATCCTCTCAGGCTGTGACGAGGCGTCTAGGACGAACGTAGGAATGCTCCACGGCTGCCTTTAGTTGTGGTGGTTAGTCAGGGTACTGCAATCCAGTAGATTCCAACCTCTCTGGTGTATTGCCGTTTTTGCCTGCTCTCCTCAGCTACCAAAACATAACACCCATCCATGTTTCATCTTCAATGCCCTTGCTGATGAAAAGAGGTTTTCACTCAAAATCCCACGATACATGGCTCCAGTCATTCTTTCAAGTACATGGATCAGTCGTCCTCCTCCTTTTGCAGAGAAACAGCCCCAAAGCATGATGTTGCCACCTCCATGCAACACAGTAGGTATGGTGTTCTTTGGATGCAACTCAGAATTCTGTCTTCTCCAAACACAATGAGTTTTGTTTCTACCAAACAGTTCTACTTTGGTTTCATCACACCATATGACATTCTCCCAATACTCTTCTGGATAGTCCAAATGCTCTCTAGCGAAGTTCAGATGGGCCCGGACATGTACTGGCTTAAGCAGGGGACAAGTCTGGCACTGCAAGATCTGAATCCCTTGTGGTGTAGTGTGTTACTGATGGTAGCCTTTGTTATGGTAGTTCCAGCTTTATGCAGGTCATTCACTAGGTCCCCCGAGTGGTTCTGGTTTTTTTGCTCACCGTTGTTGCAATCATTTTGACCTCACTGGGTGAACCTTGCATGGAGTCGAGGGAGATTATCAGTGGTCTTGTATGACTTCCATTTTCTTATTATTGCTCCCACAGTTGATTTCATCACACCAAGCTGCTTGCTTATTGCAGATTCAGTCTTCCCAGCCTGGTGTTGGGCTACAATTTTGTTTCTGGTATCCTTCGACAGCTGTTTGATCTTCACCATAGTGGAGTTTGGAGTGTGACTGTTTGAGGTTGTGGGCAGGTGTCTTTTATACTGATAACAAGTTCAAACAGGTGCCATTGCTACAGGTAATGAGTGGAGGACAGAGGAGCCTCTTAAAGAAGTTACAGGTCTGTGAGAGCCAGAAATCTTACATGTTTTAGGTGACCAAATACTTATTTTCCACCATAATTTGCAAAATAAATCTTGCCAAATCAGACAAGGTGATTTTCTGGATTTATTTTCTCATTTTGACTCTCATAGTTGTGATCTACCTATGATGTCAATTACAGGCCTCTCATCTTTTTAAATGGAATAACTTGCACAATTGGTTGCTGACTAAATACTTGTTTTCCCTACTGTATATGTCCCAGCATTTACTACTGTGATGTTTATTCCCCAGGGTCTCTTGCTGTGTTGTATATGCCCCAGTGTATCTTGTGATGCAACACCATCTCCTGTGATGCTCCAGCATCTTCTGTGATGTAAATGCTCCAATGTGTCCTAAAATGTATATGCCCCAATGTCCGATGTGATGAATATGCCCCATCGTCTCTTGTGATTGTATATGCCAAGGTGTGTCCTGTGATGTGTATGCCCCAGTATTTCCTGTGATGTATATGCTCAGTTTCTCTTGTGATGAATATGCCACAGCATCTCCTGAGATGTATATATCACAGCCCCAGAGTCTCCTATGTGATGTATATAGAGAAGTCTCGGTGTCTCCTATGTGATGTATATAGAGCAGTCTCAATTTCTACTATGTGATGTATATCGAACAGCCCCCGTTTAGTCTACGTGATGTATACAACAGTCTTGGTGTCTCCTCTGTGATGTATATAGAGCAGTCTCGGTGTTTCCTATGTGCTGTATATACTGCAGACCTTCCACTGCTTGAATTCTATAAATATTACATGAGCACTGATGAATTTCCCTCTGTGAGGAGACATGCAGGGTAATATGCATTTGTAATCACAACTTATTGCTGCGCGTTCTTTTCAAAATTCATTGCAGAGTCGACTGCGCTCAAGACTGACACAAACCTGGAAAAGCAGTTGCAAGTAATATCATCTATACCACCTAACATCACATGTCTCACCAAAGAGATGCAGTTGAAGCTATCACGTTATGGATGAGTTTATTAAGTGTTTGACCAAATAAAGCAGGATAAATTTAAAATTGATCATTTTGCACGGCCCCCAAATGATAGTATAAATATCCAAATGGACCTTGGCAGAAAAAAGTTCCCCACCCCTGATTCAAAGACATACAGTACAGACCAAAAGTTTGGACACACCTTCTCATTCAAAGGCATCAAAACTATGAATTAACACATGTGGAATTATACATTACACTTTACAAAAAAGTGTGAAACAACTGAAAATATGTCTTATATTCTAGGTTCTTCAAAGTAGCCACCTTTTGCTTTGATTACTGCTTTGCATGCAGAAAAGGTAAACGGATGGACTCTACATGCCTGGTTCTCACCGTGAAGCATGGAGGTGGTTGTGTGATGGTGTGGGGGTGCTTTGCTGGTGACACTGTTGGGGATTTATTCAAAATTGAAGCGGTGAGCGGTCCAGCTCACCCCAAACCATCTCGATTGGGTTCAGGTCTGGTGACTGTGGAGGCCAGGTCATCTGGTGTAGCACCCCAACACTCTCCTTCTTGGTCAAATAGCCCTTACACAGCCTGGAGGTGTGTTTGGGGTCATTGTTCTGTTGAAAAATAAACGATGGTCCAACTAAACGCAAACCGGATGGAATAGCATGCTGCTGCAAGATGCTGTGGCAGCCATGCTGGTTCAGTATGCCTTCAATTTTGAATAAATCCCCAACAGTGTCACCAGCAAAGCACCCCCACACCATCACACCTCCTCCTCCATGCTTCACGCTGGGAACCAGGCATGTAGAGTCCATCCGTTCACCTTTTCTGCATGCAAAGCAGTAATCAAAGCAAAAGGTGGCTACTTTGAAGAACCTAGAATATAAGACATATTTTAAGTTGTTTCACACTTTTTTGTAAAGTGTAATGTATAATTCCACATGTGTTAATTCATAGTTTTGATGCCTTCAGTGTGATTCTACAATTTTCATAGTCATTAAAATACAGAAAAATCATTGAATGAGAAGGTGTGTCCAAACTTTTGGTCTGTACTGTATGTACAAGAGAAGATGAATGATATTCAAATGCTAACAGGAAGCTTGTATAATGATATATTGGATATGAGTAAAGAGTAAAATAATTGCATTTATTCAGTCTTGAGAAGAGGCATCTAAGTGGGAACATGATAATCTTATTCAGGAACATAAATGTCCCATACATAACGTTTGGTCAAAAGCTGTTTCACATAAAACCCCCTCAAAAATTAAGAGGGTGCGCCCTCCAACTCAAGAAAGACAGATTCAAAAGGAGACACGGCTTCCTTACCATGAGAATTATTAATCTGCGGAATAGTCTATCCTAAGAGCTGGTCACGTTGAACCATTGATGGTTCCAAAAAAAGGCATGGATGCTTTTTTTTTAAGAAGAAAATAGCTTGAGTGAACTGGATTATGCAATGTTGTTGTTTAGATAGCCAATATACTCCATCTCCTTTATCTCCATTATTATTTCCTTTATCATTTCCCACTTCTCAGTTGAACTTCATGGGCATGTTTTTTTCTTCTACTATAACTATTACGTAACTGATAAGTCCTCTGCAGTTCTAGTTATACGGCTCAGCTCTTATCTCTGATGCAAGGTGACAAAAGATGAGCGAACCTTTCAAGATTTGGTTTGGTTCTTCAAACGTACCTGAACCCCACTGAATTGATTGGGAGGCAAAACTGAATGCATAGACATCACCTTGAGGGGAGGACAAAAAGCTTCCCAAACAGCTCAAATTAAACTCAGACACCAGGAAAAGTGTCATCAATTGACCTAGAGTACAAATAGTATAATTGTGCAGCATGGATCCATGGGACAAGGCTTGGACCAGCATTTCTAATTTAAACATTGATCAGTAAGAGGTGGATCAATGACAGGTGTAGCCCTGATGCTCTGAGAGGTCTGCCAAATTCAGACAACATACATGAAGGAGATCCAACTTGGAGTCCAAACATTTCCAAAAATTAGGGGCAGACACCAGGAAAAGTGGCATCAATTGACCCACAGTAGAACATTTTATATTGGCACAGAAGTGGTCAGAAATGGGCTATGCATGAGGTATCAGGGTTTGGGCCAGCATTTAGAACTTTGAATTGAAGTTCCAATTTAGACAAGGTGGGTGAAGGAGCAGAGTAATTTTTCTTTGTTGGTAGCCCTGAAACCTCATGCAACAGCTAATTTTTTTTTTCCCAGCCACACTCAGGTGGCACAAATATCAGTTTAGTAGAGTGTAACTCTCCTGCCCAGACTAGTTGGCACGAGGGAAGATTGTGGCCCCACTGTGCCACTGTGCCACATACCAGATTTACCCTGGAGGAGGGTGACTAAGCAGCTACCTTGGTGTTTGCTGGAGTCTCTAATGGTGAGGTCAGGCTTGTGCGGTAGGTAGCTGCAAGGTACCACTCAAGGATGGCGTCTGGCAGTAGCAGCTGACCCCTAAGGGGACAGGACACTAACGACAAGTAGAGGCAAGTACTGTAAATATACTGTCTTGCTCAGCTGACGTGTAGACAGGCAATACTGGTGGGCACGGGTGATTGTACAGGCGGGCATGGTTACACTCTCTGGCAGGCGGGCACAGTTCAAACTGAAGGGACAGGAATAGTTTCGGGAAGGATTGGGACACAGGCAGGTACAAGTGGGAAACAGGGACGGGTAGGACCCAGTTCAGACTGGACAGACCGAATCAGAAACAGTTTCATGAAGGACCGGACACAGGCAGATTTGAGTGGGATACAGAGATGGGTAGGACCCTGTGCAGACTAGACGGACATGAACAGTTTTTTCAAGTACTGGGACACAGGCAGATATGAGTGGAATACAGGGAGGGGTAGGACCCAGTACATTCTAGACAAACAAGGTGCCACAGGTGTGGAACAGATGCAGAGTTGCGGTGGGGAACGGATGTAGAGCCGCAGGTACGAACAGATGCAGAGCCACAGGTGCAGAACAGATGCAGAGCCCCAGTTGTGGAACAGAACAGATAGGACCAGATTCACACAGGTACTTACAGTGAAGAGCAAGTGTACACAAAGATCACTAACGTTGTACAGAGACAACAGAATAGAAATAGGTGCTGGTTCAGATACTGCAGTTTTTTGAGATAAGTGACAGTACAGATACTGCATGTCTTAAGAGATAGAAGCTGGTTCAGACACAGTAAGTTTAAGAAATAGGGACAGAGACAGGCATAACAGGTTAAGGAAGGATCCAGACTAGGATATAAACAGGTACAGGGATAGGTTCTAATTCAGACAAGAACAGACACAGGTACAATTTCAGGATTCAGACTGGGTACTCAGCCCCAGGTTGGTGGGAAACAAGACAGATCAGGTACAGGTAAAAACTCAGGGTAAAGGCCTGGATATTCAGCCCCCAGCGTGGCAGAAACAGGACAGGACCTGCAACTCAGTAGTTAAACACAGACTGAAAGAGAATGTTGCTCAGGCATCTTCCCATTGGTGGAGATGCCTTAAGTACCAAGTGCTTCTTAGCAATTGGCTGGGGACACATTCGTAATGTGCATACTGTCTCTTTAAGAGTCAGGAAGTACAGGCGCGGCTGCCCTAAGCATACAGCCAGGAAGTATGCACACAGCAAGCAGAGGACAGATGGTTTACAGCATACAGCAAGCAGAGGATAAAACTCACTGCATGGCCAGGAGTGGTGAGAAAGTGGTGTATCTGTCTGGTGCAGGATGGGAAGCCATGCAGTGATGCAGGCAGGGATGTTATATAGAGCACTAATGTTAGAAAAATGTTAGTATAGTATAGACCAATTGACCCACTGTAGAACAATTTATAATGGCACACAAGCAGTCAGCCATGGGCAATGTATGAGGTATCATGGTCTGGGCCAAAATTCAGCGCTTTGAATTTAAGTTTAAATTAAGATGATGTGGATGAGGGAGCGGTGTAAGGATTCTTTGCTGGGAGCCCTGATACTTCATGTAAGAGCTGAAACTTCTTTTTTCCCAGCCACACTCAGGTGGCACAAATATCAGTTTAGTAGAGTGTAAACTCTCCTGCCCAGACTAGTTGGCACGATGGAAGATTGTGGCCCCACTGTGCCACATACCAGATTTACCCTGGAGGAGGGTGACTAAGCAGCTACCTTGGTGTTTGCTGGAGTCTCTAATGGTGAGGTCAGGCTTGTGCGGTAGGTAGCTGCAAGGTACCACTCAAGGATGGCGTCTGGCAGTAGCAGCTGACCCCTAAGGGGACAGGACACTAACGACAAGTAGAGGCAAGTACTGTAAATATACTGTCTTGCTCAGCTGACGTGTAGACAGGCAATACTGGTGGGCACGGGTGATGTACAGGCGGGCATGGTTAACACTCTGGCAGGCAGGCGGGCATGGCTGACACTCTGGCTGGCAGGCGGGCACAGTTCAAACTGAAGGGACAGGAATAGTTTCGGGAAGGATTGGGACACAGGCAGGTACAAGTGGGAAACAGGGACGGGTAGGACCAGTTCAGACTGGACAGACCGAATCAGAAACAGTTTCATGAAGGACCAGGACACAGGCAGATTTGAGTGGGATACAGAGATGGGTAGGACCCTGTGCAGACTAGACGGACATGAACAGTTTTTTCAAGTACTGGGACACAGGCAGATATGAGTGGAATACAGGGAGGGGTAGGACCCAGTACATTCTAGACAAACAAGGTGCCACAGGTGTGGAACAGATGCAGAGTTGCGGTGGGGAACGGATGTAGAGCCGCAGGTACGAACAGATGCAGAGCCACAGGTGCAGAACAGATGCAGAGCCCCAGTTGTGGAACAGAACAGATAGGACCAGATTCACACAGGTACTTACAGTGAAGTAGCAAGTGTACACAAAGATCACTAACGTTGTACAGAGACAACAGAATAGAAATAGGTGCTGGTTCAGATACTGCAGTTTTTTGAGATAAGTGACAGTACAGATACTGCATGTCTTAAGAGATAGAAGCTGGTTCAGACACAGTAAGTTTAAGAAATAGGGACAGAGACAGGCATAACAGGTTAAGGAAGGATCCAGACTAGGATATAAACAGGTACAGGGATAGATTCTAATTCAGACAAGAACAGACACAGGTACAATTTCAGGATTCAGACTGGGGTACTCAGCCCCCAGGTTGGTGGAAACAAGACAGATCAGGTACAGGTAAAAACTCAGGGTAAAGGCCTGGATATTCAGCCCCCAGCGTGGCAGAAACAGGACAGGACCTGCAACTCAGTAGTTAAACACAGACTGAAAGAGAATGTTGCTCAGGCATCTTCCCATTGGTGGAGATGCCTTAAGTACCAAGTGCTTCTTAGCAATTGGCTGGGGACACATTCGTAATGTGCATACTGTCTCTTTAAGAGTCAGGAAGTACAGGCGCGGCTGCCCTAAGCATACAGCCAGGAAGTATGCACACAGCAAGCAGAGGACAGATGGTTTACAGCATACAGCAAGCAGAGGATAAAACTCACTGCATGGCCAGGAGTGGTGAGAAAGTGGTGTATCTGTCTGGTGCAGGATGGGAAGCCATGCAGTGATGCAGGCAGGGATGTTATATAGAGCACTAATGTTAGAAAAATGTTAGTATAGTATAGACCAATTGACCCACTGTAGAACAATTTATAATGGCACACAAGCAGTCAGCCATGGGCAATGTATGAGGTATCATGGTCTGGGCCAAAATTCAGCGCTTTGAATTTAAGTTTAAATTAAGATGATGTGGATGAGGGAGCGGTGTAAGGATTCTTTGCTGGGAGCCCTGATACTTCATGTAAGAGCTGAAACTTCTTTTTTTCCCAGCCACACTCAGGTGGCACAAATATCAGTTTAGTAGAGTGTAACTCTCCTGCCCAGACTAGTTGGCACGAGGGAAGATTGTGGCCCCACTGTGCCACATACCAGATTTACCCTGGAGGAGGGTGACTAAGCAGCTACCTTGGTGTTTGCTGGAGTCTCTAATGGTGGGTCAGGCTTGTGCGGTAGGTAGCTGCAAGGTACCACTCAAGGATGGCGTCTGGCAGTAGCAGCTGACCCCTAAGGGGACAGGACACTAACGACAAGTAGAGGCAAGTACTGTAAATATACTGTCTTGCTCAGCTGACGTGTAGACAGGCAATACTGGTGGGCACGGGTGATGTACAGGCGGGCATGGTTAACACTCTGGCAGGCAGGCGGGCATGGCTGACACTCTGGCTGGCAAGCGGGCACAGTTCAAACTGAAGGGACAGGAATAGTTTCGGGAAGGATTGGGACACAGGCAGGTACAAGTGGGAAACAGGGACGGGTAGGACTCAGTTCAGACTGGACAGACCGAATCAGAAACAGTTTCATGAAGGACCGGGACACAGGCAGATTTGAGTGGGATACAGAGATGGGTAGGACCCTGTGCAGACTAGACGGACATGAACAGTTTTTTCAAGTACTGGGACACAGGCAGATATGAGTGGAATACAGGGAGGGGTAGGACCCAGTACATTCTAGACAAACAAGGTGCCACAGGTGTGGAACAGATGCAGAGTTGCGGTGGGGAACGGATGTAGAGCCGCAGGTACGAACAGATGCAGAGCCACAGGTGCAGAACAGATGCAGAGCCCCAGTTGTGGAACAGAACAGATAGGACCAGATTCACACAGGTACTTACAGTGAAGTAGCAAGTGTACACAAAGATCACTAACGTTGTACAGAGACAACAGAATAGAAATAGGTGCTGGTTCAGATACTGCAGTTTTTTGAGATAAGTGACAGTACAGATACTGCATGTCTTAAGAGATAGAAGCTGGTTCAGACACAGTAAGTTTAAGAAATAGGGACAGAGACAGGCATAACAGGTTAAGGAAGGATCCAGACTAGGATATAAACAGGTACAGGGATAGGTTCTAATTCAGACAAGAACAGACACAGGTACAATTTCAGAATTCAGACTGGGGTACTCAGCCCCCAGGTTGGTGGAAACAAGACAGATCAGGTACAGGTAAAAACTCAGGGTAAAGGCCTGGATATTCAGCCCCCAGCGTGGCAGAAACAGGACAGGACCTGCAACTCAGTAGTTAAACACAGACTGAAAGAGAATGTTGCTCAGGCATCTTCCCATTGGTGGAGATGCCTTAAGTACCAAGTGCTTCTTAGCAATTGGCTGGGGACACATTCGTAATGTGCATACTGTCTCTTTAAGAGTCAGGAAGTACAGGCGCGGCTGCCCTAAGCATACAGCCAGGAAGTATGCACACAGCAAGCAGAGGACAGATGGTTTACAGCATACAGCAAGCAGAGGATAAAACTCACTGCATGGCCAGGAGTGGTGAGAAAGTGGTGTATCTGTCTGGTGCAGGATGGGAAGCCATGCAGTGATGCAGGCAGGGATGTTATATAGAGCACTAATGTTAGAAAAATGTTAGTATAGTATAGACCAATTGACCCACTGTAGAACAATTTACAATGGCACACAAGCAGTCAGCCATGGGCAATGTATGAGGTATCATGGTCTGGGCCAAAATTCAGCGCTTTGAATTTAAGTTTAAATTAAGATGATGTGGATGAGGGAGCGGTGTAAGGATTCTTTGCTGGGAGCCCTGATACTTCATGTAAGAGCTGAAACTTCTTTTTTGCTCAGCCACACTCAGGTGGCACAAATATCAGCTTGTTAGACCACAAATGTTATTAAAATTTAAGGATAGTAACACAGGTAGCTGACTGAAAGTAACTGCAGGCCTGCCAGTCTGGGAACCCTACTGCTACATGCGACACACATGAAGGAGACCAAATTGGACTGCAAACATTTAAAAAAAATTATTGCCACACACCAATAAAGTGGCATCAATTTCCACATAGTAGAAATAGTATAATGGGCCTCTGAAACACCTTCCAGTAAAGGCAACCCACCAGATGGAGACCCAACTTGGAGTGTCCACAATATAAAAAATTCTTGTCACACACCACTAAAGTGGCATCAATTTCCCCAGAGTAGAAACAGTATAATGCGCTTCTGACACCCCCTCCACTACATGCAACTCACCAGATGGAGACCCAAATTGGAGTCTCCATATTTCAAAAAATTGTCACACACTATGAACGTAGCATCAATTTCCCCAGAGTAGAAATGGTATTGTCACGACCACGCACCACAATTGTGGGTTACCAGGGCAATGGGGTACTCAGAGCCGAGCCCGTAGAAGTCTATAGGGTTGTCACAGGTAGCGGTGGCTCGGTCTGTGGCCCTGGCGGTCAGGCGTATGTTGGGGGGGTATATTTACAGGGGATAGGTATATTTACAGTTCGTGACGCCACCTGTAGTTCTCTGGTAATTTGTACCAGCGCTGCTGTAGAGCTCTGAGGGGATGGTGAGGCAGCTAGATGTCGGGTCCCCTACAGGTGGGACTCTTCCCTCAGGTCGATAGTTATGGTGGGGTTGTGCAGGCATGCAATTAAATAACTCAGTCTCACACCGTCAGCGTCTTTCCATACCTTTTACTTGTAAGATGGTAAGGCAGGTCTCAGGGAGGCTGATCCAATGGAGAATGTGTTTTGAGGTAGCAGCTGGACAAGTTAGGGGCCTCCTTTACTTTCACAATGATGAGTCCAACCAGCATAAAGCGTAGTTCCCTCTATAAACTCCAGCTATTTCAAAGCTGTACTGCCCGGTCAGTTTTGTGGTTGGAGCCTTCCTATGAGAGAGCTGAGTTCCTATTCTTGCTGATCAGGCTCAAGGTTCTCACTCCCCCTGACCCCAGTTACGTACCGACACTCCAAGGGCTGCTTTCTGTTACCTAAGGTCCAGTAAGCCTCTGGTTTTTTTACCACTATGCGTGGAGCTATAGTGATGCTTCGGTCCCCAGTGACCGGTGACAATGTGCAGGACTTCTCCAATCCTAAAGCACTTCTAAATTCCTTCCACTGTGCCTTTCGCCTTGTCCGCGCTTGTAGCATAAGCACTCCTCACTTCCACAGGTTATATAAGTCAATCCCTTCCTTACTTCTTTCCAGAGCTTGTTGACAGAATCTCAGTATTCCTCTAGGCAGGAGCACGTCTCTGAACCTTCACTGTCCTTGGGACAGGAGACTGAAGTATCTGTAACTAACTCTTCCTTCTCATTAGGTGTCTCAGTCCGTCTTCTAGTGGGGCACAGCTCTGACCAGGCTGAGGTGATCTGGCTCCCCTCAACTGGCCTCCACTTTCTGAACTGCACACAGGTGGGATGACTCAGTCCTGAGCCACCCGAGCTAGACTCTGCTCCTCCTCCCTCCAGGTCCAGGCTAGACTGCTGAATGACTGAATGAATCCTGACCACTCCCTGACGAGTGACTAAATACCCTAAGGGTGTGTCTAAGTGTGTGTTGGAGTGAATGGTTATAGAGCATTAAACTGCTATCTCTCCACACATCCTCCAGGGTACTGCATGTGCCTTCACACCAGGGCTACACATTCCCCCATGGCAAAAGACAGCACTCCCGGGCTGTGAAATACAAAGAGACAATTTTGTTTATGCATTAAACATTAACATTAACTCTTCCCATCCGGGAGGTAAAGATTTCTTGAACGTTGCAAACAAAACATTAAATATAGAAAAATACAAAATATTAAATATACATTTTCATATACATAGACGACAATATTCTTGTGAAGGACCCGCACCAAACCTTCAACGTGGGTCCTGGGTGGGCTGCAGGACATCTGGATACAGACCTCACTCAGTGCCACACCACACGGGTTTTATTATTCAGAGGTAGTTGTGGTGGTTTTATGTAAAACCAATATTGTGCACCGAAGCGCAACTATTTACAGGATAAGTTCTGGGCTGGCACAGTCCTCAGCCTCTCAGTCCATGTCATAATAAAAGAGCACATATATATCTTTCTCACTTTAATATCTACATTATATATCTATATATATACTTATTTTAACTTTAAATTCACCTTATATCAAATTCTATATGCAAGAATCTGCAATTAACTTTTTCAAATCTTCATTCTAGTACCCAGCCGGGCATTCTACTCATTTTACATAAAACATAGATACATTTGGCAATAAAGTGCAAAACTGGCAAAAATTCTCAAACTTTCTACAACGTTACATATGGTAGCCCCTGTCTGGATCTTACCGTTTTTTTACTGTTTAATTACTTCAACTACATTTTCCACCCCGGGGGCTGGAACAATGCGATGGTCCCTAGATCCCATGACTAACAAGTCGTGACCTGCTATCAGAGTCTGGGTCGCTACAGTTCTTGTACGAACCTCTAGGGGGGCAACGGGTGCTTTCGCTTTATGAGACGCTGTTTGCGTTACTGTAATGGCCACTTGCTCTCGTGATGCGGAAATAGTCGCCGTGTGCGTCGTCGTGTAAACTGCTGATTGAGATGTGGTCTGGGTCGCAGGTTGCGATGCAGCAGGACAAGATAATGAAGAGTATGCAGATGTTGCTTCCATTTGCGAGGAGCCTGCAGGGGGCGATACTGGGGCACGGCCTGGTGCTGTTTGAGCTGGAGACGGGGACGCTGCGGTAGTGGTGACGTTACCTGCGTCGGGGACGGGGTCACGGACGATTGTGACATTAAGGGCATACCATCCCTTCATACCCCAGTGTCGTGTATAGGTGACAATGTCTCCATTAATTAGGTCCCTCCCGGGATGGCCTTGCGGTAGGTGGGATTCTACGTCGCGTCTGCTGACAAAGACCCCTGGGTAGAGGCCCGGTTCTCTGATGAAGCCCCAGCCCTTTCGGAGCTGGAACTCTGTCACACACCCCTGCCGCCGCGGTTCCCTTAGAGTACCTTTCTCTCGTCGGACACTTTCCTTGTCCGCGATCAGCTGCTCGTACTGCCGCTGCCGGTTCCGCTGCGCTTCCCGCTCTTCCTCCTGCCGGCGTCGCTGTTCCTCTTCGCGACGCTGCCACTCACATTCCCACTGGGCGGTGTAGGCGACGTCATCCAGGCGCGCCATCTCGTCCCAGTCCACGTCTGGTAACGACGGACAGGACCCCTCCGGTGTCCCTATGGGGGATCGATCATCTGCTGCGGCCTCCTGGCCGGGCGGGCGTTCCGGAACTGGCGGTACCTCCTCAACCTCCTTCGCCTCCACCGCTTCCTCGGTGGGATCAGGATCGGTACTTTTGGGGATAGCCTCTGGTTGCTCCTTTGCCTTGGGCAGCAGAATTTTCGGTAACTCGAATCGTGGGGGGTCGTCGAGGGGAGAGAACACCGCGTCCCACAGCCGCCGCTGCATCTGGGTACGCCGGCGTCTCTCGATCTCTTCAAATCCAGGTTGGTGCTGGACCATCTTTTTCAGTCGTGCATTCTCCTCTTTAATCTCCAGCAATGCTTGCTGCAGGTGCAGGACCACGGATGGTTCCGGTTCTAGTGGCAGCTTGGCTGGGGAACGGGCCTGCCTTCCTCCGCTTCCCAGCTCGGCTGCACACGTCCTGCTTCCATGATGTTCCAGAACCGTCTCTCTTCTTCTACCAGAGACGTCCGGTCTCTTCCGTGGAGGCGGGGTTTGCGTCTCCTCCTCTTCGCAGGGAAGGTGAAGAGGAGGCGGACCTCCTTTGCTGTAGGGCAGGATCGCATGTTGTAATAGCACTTTGAGAGGGCAGGCATTCTCTTCGCGCCACAGGGGGGTACACGCCCACGAAGGTACGCCCACCTTCTTCTCCAGCGCCTGAGGGCGCGAATATGGCGACAAAGATGGCGATCTTTGGCGCCAAAAGTGCAAACAGTCCTTTTTCACAAAAACAACTCCACAGGCACACAGGGCTCGCAATTTTGCGAGTTTCGCATCCTGTTCGTGACGCCAAGTTTTTGTCACGACCACGCACCACAATTGTGGGTTACCAGGGCAATGGGGTACTCAGAGCCGAGCCCGTAGAAGTCTATAGGGTTGTCACAGGTAGCGGTGGCTCGGTCTGTGGCCCTGGCGGTCAGGCGTATGTTGGGGGGGTATATTTACAGGGGATAGGTATATTTACAGTTCGTGACGCCACCTGTAGTTCTCTGGTAATTTGTACCAGCGCTGCTGTAGAGCTCTGAGGGGATGGTGAGGCAGCTAGCAGCTGGACAAGTTAGGGGCCTCCTTTACTTTCACAATGATGAGTCCAACCAGCATAAAGCGTAGTTCCCTCTATAAACTCCAGCTATTTCAAAGCTGTACTGCCCGGTCAGTTTTGTGGTTGGAGCCTTCCTATGAGAGAGCTGAGTTCCTATTCTTGCTGATCAGGCTCAAGGTTCTCACTCCCCCTGACCCCAGTTACGTACCGACACTCCAAGGGCTGCTTTCTGTTACCTAAGGTCCAGTAAGCCTCTGGTTTTTTTACCACTATGCGTGGAGCTATAGTGATGCTTCGGTCCCCAGTGACCGGTGACAATGTGCAGGACTTCTCCAATCCTAAAGCACTTCTAAATTCCTTCCACTGTGCCTTTCGCCTTGTCCGCGCTTGTAGCATAAGCACTCCTCACTTCCACAGGTTATATAAGTCAATCCCTTCCTTACTTCTTTCCAGAGCTTGTTGACAGAATCTCAGTATTCCTCTAGGCAGGAGCACGTCTCTGAACCTTCACTGTCCTTGGGACAGGAGACTGAAGTATCTGTAACTAACTCTTCCTTCTCATTAGGTGTCTCAGTCCGTCTTCTAGTGGGGCACAGCTCTGACCAGGCTGAGGTGATCTGGCTCCCCTCAACTGGCCTCCACTTTCTGAACTGCACACAGGTGGGATGACTCAGTCCTGAGCCACCCGAGCTAGACTCTGCTCCTCCTCCCTCCAGGTCCAGGCTAGACTGCTGAATGACTGAATGAATCCTGACCACTCCCTGACGAGTGACTAAATACCCTAAGGGTGTGTCTAAGTGTGTGTTGGAGTGAATGGTTATAGAGCATTAAACTGCTATCTCTCCACACATCCTCCAGGGTACTGCGTGTGCCTTCACACCAGGGCTACACAGTATAATTGCACAGCTTTTGACATCGACTGTTACTAGACTGGCTACTCGACTTCCCTTTCTTTGGCAGCCGCTCAGCGGTATTATTATTATTTATTGTTATAGCGCCTTTTATTCCATGGCACTTTGTGAAAAGGGTATACATAATAAAAACAAGTTTTATAATCTTACACAATAAAAGTAATCGACTGGTACTGCAGGAGAGAGGACCCTGACTGTGAGGGCTCACAGTCTACAAGGGCCGGATGAGGATTCAATAGGTGAAGTTAGATCTGCTTGTGCAGTGGAATAGTGGAACAAAGGTTACAGTAGGTTGAAGACTTGTTGGAAAAGGTGGTTTTTCAGGTTCCTTTTGAAAGTTTCTTTGGTAGGTGAGAGTATGTTATGTTGGGGAAGAGATTTCCAAAGTAGAGGGGACGTACGGGAGAAATTTAGTATGTGATTGTGGGAAGACGAGATAACAGGTGAGTAGAGGAGATCTTGTGAGAATTGGAGGTTGCATGCAGGTAAGTACCAGTAGACTAGGTCACAGATGTATGCAGTGCACAGGTTGTGGATGACTTTGTATGCCATGGTTAGGGTTTTGAACTGGAGTCTCTGTTTAATGGAGATCCAGTGAAAGGATTGACAGAGGAGAGGCTGGGGAATAGCTGAGGATAGGTTGATTAGTCGTGCAGCAGAGTTTATGATAGATTGGACGCTTTTGGGACTGTTGCAAGGGAGGTCACAAAGCAGGAGCTTGCAGTAGTCGAGGCAGGAGATGAATGCATGAACTAGAGTTTTTGAAGATTCTTGATTAACCCCTTCATGACCCAGCCTATTTTGACCTTAAAGACCTTGCCATTTTTTGCAATTCTGACCAGTGTCCCTTTATGAGGTAATAACTCAGGAAAGCTTCAACGGATCCTAGCGATTCTGAGATTATTTTTTCGTGACATATTGGGCTTCATGTTAGTGGTAAATTTAGGTCGATAATTTTTGCGTTTATTTGTGAAAAAAATGGAAAATTGGCAAAAATTTTGAGAATTTCGCAATTTTCAAATTTTTAATTTTTATTCTGTTAAACCAGAGAGTTATGTGACACAAAATAGTTAATAAATAATACTTTCTACATGTCTACTTTACATCAGCACAATTTTGGAAACAAATTTTTTTTTGTTAGGAAGTTATAAGGGTTAAAAGTTGACCAGCGATATCTCATTTTTACAGCGAAATTTACAAAACCATTTTTTTTTAGGGACCACCTCCCATTTGAAGTCACTTTGAGGGGTCTATATGGCAGAAAATACCCAAACGTGACACCATTATAAAAACTGCACCCCTCAAGCTACTCAAAACTACATTCAAGAAGATTATTAACCCTTCAGGTGCTTCACAGGAACTAAAGCAACGTGTAAGGAAAAAATGGACATTTTAATTTTTCCAACAAAAATTTTCTTTTAGCCTCAGTTTTTTCATTTTCACATGGGCAACAGGATAAAATGGATCCTAAAATTTGTTGGAAAATTTCTCCTGAGTACATAGATGCCTAATATGTGATCATAAACCACTGTTTGGGCGCACGGCAGGGCTCAGAAGGCAAGGCGCGCCATTTGACTTTTTGAATGGAAAATA
This sequence comes from Oophaga sylvatica, assembly GCA_033576555.1. NCBI lineage: Eukaryota > Metazoa > Chordata > Amphibia > Anura > Dendrobatidae > Oophaga > Oophaga sylvatica. The sequence goes on from JARQOD010000001.1 coordinate 537,981,998, forward strand.
TGCTGGAATATTTAGCGGTTGCCATGTCGCATTTAGAGAGTCCCTGTGTGCCTAAACATTGGAGCTCCCCCACAAGTGACCCCATTTTGAAAACTAGACACCCCCAAAGGAACTTATCTAGATGCATAGTGAGCACTTTGAACCCCCAGGTGCTTCACAAATTGATCTGTAAAAAAAAGAAAGTACTTTTTTTCACAAAAAATTTATTTTAGCCTCAGTTTTTTCATTTTCCCATGGGCAATAGGATAAAATGGATCCTAGAATTTGTTGGGCAATTTCTCCTGAGTACACAGATACCTCATATGTAGTCATAAACCACTGTTTGGGTGCACGGTAGGGCCCAGAAGGGAAGGAGCGCCATTTGACTTTTTGAATGGAAAATTAGCTCCAATCGTTAGCGGACACCATGACGCGTTTGGAGAGCCCCTGTGTGCCTAAACAGTGAAAAAAAACCATATGTGACACCATTTTGGAAACTAGACCCCTCATGGAACTTATCTAGATGTGTTATGAGCACTCTGAAACCCCAAGTGCTTCACAGAAGTTTATAACGCAGAGCAGTGAAAATAAAAAAATCATTTTTTTTTCCTCAAAAAATGATTTTTTAGCCAGCTATTTTTTATTTTCACAAGGGTAACAGGAGAAATTGGACCCCAAAAGTTGTTGTACAGTTTGTCCTGAGTACACTGGTACCCCATATGTGTGGGGGAACCACTGTTCGCGCACACGTTGGGGCTCGGAAGGGAAGTAGTGACGTTTTGAAATGCCGACTTTGATGGAAAGGTATGCGAGCGTCATGTTACGTTTGCAGAGCCCCTGATGTGCCTAAACAGTAGAAACTCCCCACAAGTGACCCCACTTTTGAAACTAGACCCCGCAAGGAACTTATCTAGATGTGTGGTGAGTACTTTGAACCCCCAAGGGCTACACAGAAGTTTATAACGCCCAGGCATGAAAATAAAAAAAATCATATTTTTTCCACAAGCATGATCTTTTAGTCCCGAATTTTTTATTTTCCCAAGGGTAACAGGAGAAATTAGACCCCAAAAGTTGTCCAATTTGTCCTGAGTACACTGATATCCCATATGTGGGAGAAAACTACTGTATAGGCACACGTCGGGGCTCGGATGGGAAGTAGAGACGTTTTGAAATGCCGACTTTGATGGAATGGTCTGCGGGCGTCATGTTACGTTTGCAGAGCTCCTGATGTGCCTAAACAGTAGAAACTCCCCATAAGTGGCCCCATTTTGGAAACTAGACCCCCCAAGGAGCTTATCTAGATGTGTAGTGAGCACTTTGAACCCCCAAGTGCTTCACGGAAGTTTATAAACGCAGAGCAGTGAAAATAACAAAATCATTTTTGTTTCTCAAAAATCATTTTTTAGCTCGCTATTTTTTATTTTCCCAAGGGTAACAGGATAAATTGGACCCCAAAAGTTGTTGTCCAGTTTTTCCTGAGTACGCTGGTGCCCCATATGTGGGGGGGGACCACTGTTTGGCTGCACGGCAGGGCTCAGAATGGAAGAAGCGCCATTTGACTTTTTTAATGGAAAATTAGCTCCAATCTTTAAAGGACACCATGTCGTGTTTGGAGAGCCCCTGTGTGCCTAAACTTTAGAGCTCACCCACAAATGACCCCATTTTGAAAACTAGACCCCCTAAGGATCTTATCTAGATGCACAGTAAGCACTTTGAACCCCCAAGTGCTTCACAGAAGTTTATAACACAGAGCCGTGAAAATAAAAAATCATTTTTTTTCTCAAAAAATCATTTTTTTAGCCCCCTATTTTTTATTTTCACAATGGTTACAGGAGAAATTGGACCCCAAAGGTTGTTGTCCAGTTTGTCCTGAGTACACTGGTACCCCATATGTGTGGGGGAACCACTGTTCGCGCACACGTTGGGGCTCGGAAGGGAAGTAGTGACGTTTTGAAATGCCGACTTTGATGGAAAGGTCTGCGAGCGTCATGCTACGTTTGCAGAGCCCCTGATGTGCCTAAACAGTAGAAACTCCCCACAAGTGACCCCACTTTTGAAACTAGACCCCGCAAGGAGCTTATCTAGATGTGTGGTGAGTACTTTGAACCCCCAAGGGCTACACAGAAGTTTATAACGCCCAGGCATGAAAATAAAAAAATCATATTTATTCGGACTACCATGACAGCACCACGAGAGAGGGGATCCGCCCTTCGGGAACAGGAAACCTACAGATACAAAAAGGGCGGCTCCCTCACATGCATCAGTTGGTTTCCTGTTCCTGGAGACCGGATCCTACAGATCCCAGGCCCGGCCGGTCGGCTCAGGTAGTAGGAGGGTCTCCTACCTCGGCCGGTGTGGTGTCCTGAAGTGCCACGGTGCTCCTGGCTGGTTGGCACGAGGTGGTGAGACAGCAGGGAGCAGGGTCCAGCGGATCGCTGCCTCCAGAGCAACGCCGGGGTAAGTATAGCTCCAGCCTCCCCGAAGTGTCCCAATGGCTGGCGGCAGGCAGCGGTAGTAAATGCTCCCCCTCCTGAATAAATTCCCCGGGATGCTTCCTGGTAAGCACCGTGGGCGGTGGGGGCAGCAGCACCTGGAGTGCTGGCATGGGTTCCCCCAGTGGACGCTGTGAAGCGCCATCTTGGGGCTGAGTGACATTCATGGGCGGAGCCAGCGGTCACTTCCGGGTCGCAAGTGCCAGCGGTGATCTGAGCATGTGCAGACTCCAAAAAGATGGCGGCCGCCATCCTAGGGGACAGAAACCCTGAGACAACAATGCAGGGCAGGGGAGGCTGGGGTGGAGGCGGAGCATGAACGTTGTAAACCGGATGGAGGAAGATATAAGGTGGCCAAGTAGGGGGACCCATGCTTTGGCCCATTCATCATAATGGAGGATGAGCAGCTGCGGCTTGTGCAGCAGGACGAAGCCCAAAGCAGACTTCGGTAAAGAAGTCCCAGATGTCCCAGAGGGACACCAGCCGGAACCAGTCATCCAGGACATCTCTTCATCACATTCCGGTACCTAATTTCGGCAGACGCTGGTAAGTGATCTTCGTGAAAGTTCACTCAGTGACGGAGCTCCCCCTTATGTTATCATTATAGGGGAAGAAATGTACAGGGAAAACAAGGCACAGGGAAAGCGCCCTCTGTGGATGCCCCCTTCCGGACGATTGTCCGAAAAGATTATGCTCCCCCTGTATCCAGCAGACGGTAAGGTCTCGGGTAGTGGGGAGAAGGGAGTAGCTCTAACCGAGAACAGTCTAGACTCCCGTTTGATATATTCTCAGGTGGCAGAGGAGACCCCCAACTTCACCCTAAATCTGAAGGATCTCATCAGGTCCAAAGTAAGGGATTCCCTGAGATCAATGACACCTGCGGGAAGTCCCAGATGAAGAAGCAGTTCAAACTCAGACTCATCGGTAGACTGGAAGAGAGATGAAAAATCCCCTGATTCATCCGTGTCGGCTTCCTCGTCTGAGGAAGACTCCAGTCGCTTTTGTCTGCCCCTAGACCAAGTGGACAAACTAGTTAAAGCAGTCAGGGGTACGATGGGGATAGCGGAGACCAAACCAGAAATGTCCGTAGAAGATAGGATGTTCAAAGGTTTGGACCAAAAGAAGAGAAGAGCCTTTCCCTTGAATAAAAAAAATCAAGGATCTAATCCTCCATGAATGGAGAAAACCAGAAAAGAAGGGCTCTCTAGCACCGGCCCTTAAGCGTAGATATCCCTTTGACGAGCCAGGTACTAGTGTTTGGGATAAAGCTCCAAAATTAGATGCCGCGGTGGCAAAGGCATCGAAAAAAGCGGCCTTACCCTTTGAGGATATGGGGGCCCTTAAAGATCCCCTGGATAGGAAAGCGGACATCTTCCTTAAAGGAACCTGGGAGATGGCGGCAGGCTCCTTAAGACTTGCAGTAGCATAGCATCTATGTGCATGGCTAGATCCGTGATGGTCTGGTTAGACCAGTTAGAGACTCAGCTAAAAGAAGGGGCTCCCCGGGACTCAATCTCAGGTGCCCTGTCAACTATACAGGAGGCTGCAGCTTTTCTCTCGGATGCATCAGTAGACTCCATCAGAATGGCAGCTAGGGCGGCGAGCCTCTCGAACGCGGCCCGTAGGGCACTGTGGCTTAAGTGCTGGCCAAGTGACATACAAAATCTAAACTGTGCGCCATACCCTGTGAAGGGGAATATCTCTTTTGCCCTGTCCTGGACGAGCTGTTGGAAAAAGCAGGCGATGAGAAAAAGAAATTTCCCAGCCTAGCAGCCTCAGCATATCAACGGCAGTTTAATAGGAGAAAGTTTGGCCAGAGGAAACCGGCTAGAGACCGTCCCAAATGGGAAGACAGGAGAAAGAAAGGTACCGGATTCATGTTCGGGCATTCTTCTGGAGAAAGGAAGAGAACACGTCAATGACTAGCAGCCCCCATAGGGGGTAGATTGTCAACTTATTATATATCCTTGGCCCAGATCACCAACAGGAGTTGAGTGAAAGGGGTTATATTACAGGGACTGACGCTGGACTTTTGTTCAGTTCCTGTGGATAAATTTAAAATGACTCCCGTACGCTCCTCTCAGAATGAACAAGTTGCTCTAGAGGCAGAGTTGTGCCATAAAAATGTTCTGTGCCCGGTACCAGCGTTAGAAAAGGGTAAAGGGTTTTACTCTACCTTATTTTTGGTTAAGAAACCAGATAAGTCGTACTGAATCATCATTAATCTTCGGGGTCTGAATAAATTTTTGGTAGCTCGACCCTTTAAAATGGAAACAGTGGGGTCAGCAATAAAGTTGTTGTTTCAAAACTGTTTTATGGTGGTTTTAGAATTATAAGATGCGTACTACCATGTGCCTACTTGGGCGGCCCACCAACGGTTTTTGAGGGTGGCGGTTTCCATGAGTGGAGTAATCCGTCACTTTCAATATAAAGCTTTACCCTTTGGGCTCTCAATGGCTCCAAGGGTATTCACGAAGTTGGTCTCTGAAGTGATGGCCCATCTAAGAGAGTATGACATCCTGATTGTACCATAATTAGATGATTTCCTAATTATTGGAACCTCAGCTGACCATTGCCGCTCCCAGTTGGACAAAACCATATCCATCTTAGAACGCTTAGGTTGGTTGATAAATCGGGAAAAAGTCCCGTTTACAACCCTTGAGAGTCCAGCAGTTCCTGGGACTAATATTAGACTCGGAGGCTCAGGAATGTCGTCTACCAACCAGCAAGATTGTCCAAATTCGTCAGCAGGTGGTTCGAGCAGTAAATAGGCCAACTATGACTCTTAGACATGCCATGTCCCTTATAGGCTCTTTAACAGCTTGCATCCCAGCTGTAAGATGGGCGCAGCTTCACACCAGAACCCCTCACAGGGATATCCTGGATAATGAAAGGGTCCTAGACTCACTAGATAGGAAGATGACTTTACGGCCTGCTACAATAAAATCTTTAAGTTGGTGGAGTAACAACATTAACTTATCAATTGGGGTTCCCTGGGAAAATCACATATCCTGGTTGTAACCACAGACACCAGTCCCTCAGGTTGGGGGCCTGTATGGAGGAGATCATGGTCCAAGGGCAATGGGACCCCCTGAAAGAGAGCTCCTCTAACTTTAAAGAACTATCGGCTGTAGAATTGTCAATTAAAGAACTGCTTATATACCTGCAGGGTCATCACATCAGAATCCTCTCAGACAACTGGGTAACAGTGGCATATATCAACCACCAAGGTGGAAACCGGTCCGAAGCCCTGATGAGAGTAGCGGAACGCATTTTTCAAACAGCAGAGAGACATTTTCTATCACTGACGGCGCTACATATAAGGGGAAAAGACAACACCACAGCAGACTTTCAAAGCCGCAACACTCTAAGGCAGGGAGAGTGGTGTCTAAATACAGCCATTTTCACACAGATTGTCAGTCTCTGGGATCAGCCAGAGGTGGACCTCTTTGCTACCAGACGAAACAGGAAGGTGGAAAAATTCTGTTCGCTAGATCCGTCAGAGAGGCCTCTAGTTGTGTACGCTTTCCTGACAAAATGGAACTTTGGCCTGGCCTATGCTTTTCCCCCACTAGCCCTGTTACCCTTAGTAATAAGGAAGATCAGGGAGGACAAAGCAAGAATCATACTGATTGCCCCATTCTGGCCCAGAAGGGCCTGGTTTTCATGGCTGAGGAAAATGTCACTCTGCGACCCCTGGGTTCTTCCAGATCTTCCGGACCTTCTCTTCCAGGGCCCAGTCAATCATCCACAAATAGCCGGAGGAGAGGTCATTATTAACCCCTTCACACCCCAAGGTGGTTTGCACGTTAATGACCGGGCCAATTTTTACAATTCTGACCACTGTCTCTTTATGAGGTTATAACTCTGGAACGCTTCAACGGATCTTCGCGATTCTGAGATTGTTTTCTCGTGACATATTGTACTTCACGTTAGAAGTAAAATTTCTTCGATATAACTTGCGTTTATTTTTGAAAAAAACGCAAATATGGCGAAAATTTTTAAAATTTTGCAATTTTCAAACTTTGAATTTTTATTCCCTTAAAACAGAGAAATATGTCGCACAAAATAGTTAATAAATAACATTTCCCACATGTCTACTTTACATCAGCACAATTTTGGAACCAAAATTTTTTTTTCTTAGGAAGTTATAAGGGTTAAAAGTTGACCAGCGATTTCTCATTTTTACAACAAAATTTACAAAGCCATTTTTTTTAGGGACCACCTCTCATTTGAAGTCACTTTGAGGGGTCTATATGGCAGAAAATACCCAAAAGTGACACCATTCTAAAAACTGCACCCCTCAAGGTACTCAAAACCACATTCAAGAAGATTATTAACCCTTCAGGTGCTTCACAGGAACTAAAGCAACGTGGAAGGAAAAAATGAATATTTAACTTTTTAGCCACAAAAATGATCTTTTACAAACTTTTTTTTTATTTTCACAAGGGTAAAAGGAGAAAATGGGCAGATAAGGTTGTTATGCAATTTCTCATGAGTACGCCAATACCCAATATGTGGGGGAAAACCACTGTTTGGGCACACGGCAGAGCTCGTAAGGGAAGGAGCGCCGTTTGACTTTTTCAAACTAAAATTGGCTGGAATTGAGATTGGACGCCATGTCGTGTTTGGAGAGCCCCTGATGCGCCTAAACAGTGGAAACCCCCACAAGTGACACCATTTTGGAAACTAGACCCCCTAAGGTACTTATCTAGATCTGTTGTGAGCACTTTGAACTCCCAAGTGTTTCCACAAAAGCTTATAATGCCTGGGTGTGAAAAAAAAAAAAAACAATTTTCCACAAAAATGATTTTTTAGTCCCAAATTTTTGAATTTTCCCAAGGAAATTGGACCCCAAAAGTTGTTGTCCAATTTGTCCTGAGTACGCTGATACCCCATATGTGGGGGGGGGAACTGTTTGGGTGCACGGCAGGGCTTGGAAAGGAAGTAGTAACGTTTTGGAATGCAGACGTTGATGGGGGTCATGTTCCGTTTGCAGTGCCCCAGATGAGCCTAAACAGTGGAAACCCCCCACAAGTGACCCCATTTTGGAAACTATACCCCCTAAGGAACTTATCTAGATCTTTGGTGAGCACTTTGAACCCCCAAGTGCTTCACACAAGTTTATAATGCCCGGGCATGAAAATAAAAAATCCTATTTTTTTCCCACAAAAATTATATTTTAGTCACTAATTTTTTATTTTCTCAAGGGTAACAGGAGAAATTGGACCACATAAGTTGTTGTCCAATTTGTCCTGAGTACGCTGATACCCCATATGTGGGTGGGAACCACTGTTTGGGCGCACGGCAGAGCTCGGAATGGAAGGAGCACCATTTGACTTTTTCCAACCAAAATTGGCTGGAATTGAGATTGGATGCCATGTTGCATTTGGAGAGCCCCTGATGTGCCTAAACAGTGGAAACCCCCCACAAATGACCCCATTTTGGAAACTAGACCCCCTAAGGAACTTTTCTAGATCTTTGGTGAGCAATTTGAACCCCCAAGTGCTTCACACAAGTTTATAACGTAGATCCGTAAAATTTAAAAATCATATTTTTTCCACAAAAATGATCTTTTCACCCCAATTTTTATTTTTCCAAGGGTAACAAGACTCCAAAAGTTATTGTGCAATTTGTCCTGAGTGCGCTGATACCCCATATGTGGGGGTAAACCACTGTTTGGGTGCATGGCAGAGTTTGGAAGGGAAGGAGCGCCGTCTGACTTTTTCAACGCAGAATTGGCTGGACGCCATGTCGTGTTTGGAGAGCTCCTGATCTGCCTAAACAGTGGAAACCCCCATAAATGACGCCATTTTGGAAACTAGACCCCTCAAGGAACATATCTAGATGTGTGGTGAGAACTTTTAACCCCCAGGTGTTTCACTAAAGTTTATAACGTACAGCCGTAAAATAAAAAATCTTTTTTTTTTTTTACAAAAATGATTTTTTCGTCCCCAATATTTTATTTTCACAAGGGTAACAGAAGAAATTGGAACCCAAAAGTTGTTGTCCAATTTGTCCTGAGTACGCTGATACCCAATATGTGGGAGAAAACTACTGTATGGGCGCACGTCAGGGCTCGGAAGGGAAGTAGTGACGTTTTGGATTGCAGACTTTGATGGAATGGTCTGGGGCGTCATGTCACATTTGGAGAGCCCCTGATGCACCTATACAGTGGAAACCCCCCACAAGTGACCCCATTTTGGCAAATAGACCCCACAAGGAACTTATCTAGATGTGTGGTGAGCACTTTGAACCCCGAAGTGCTTCACAGAAGTTTATAACGTACAGCCGTAAAAATAAAAAATCTTTTTTTTTTTTACAAAAATGATTTTTTCGCCCCCAATATTTTATTTTCACAAGGGTAACAGAAGAAATTGGACCCCAAAAGTTGTTGTCCAATTTGTCCTGAGTACGCTGATATCCAATATGTGGGAGAAAACTACTGTATGGGTACACGTCGGGGCTCGGAAGGGAAGTAGTGACGTTTTGGATTGCAGACTTTGATGGAATGGTCTGGGGGCGTCATGTCGCATTTGGAGAGCCCCTGATGCGCCTAAACAGTGGAAATCCCCAACAAGTGACCCCATTTTGGAAAATAGACCCCACAAGGAACTTATCTAGATGTGTGGTGAGCGCTATGAAGCCCCAAGTGCTTCACAGAAGTTTATAATGTACAGCCGTAAAAACAAAAAAATATTTTTTTTTGTACAAAAATGATATTTTCGCCCCCAGTTTTTTATTTTCCCAAGGGTAGCAGAAGAAATAGGACAAATTGCACAATAACTCTTGGGGTCCAGAGTACGCTGATACCCCATATGTGGGGATAAACTACTGTTTGGACGCATGGCAGAGCTGAGAAGTGAAGGAGCACCGTTTGACTTTTTCAACGCAGAATTGGCTGGAATTGAGATCAGACGCCATGTCACATTTGGAGAGCCCCTGATGTGCCTAAACAGCGGAAACCCCCCAATTCTAACTCCAACCCTAACCCCAACACAACCCTAACCCTAGTCCCAACCCTAACCACAAACCTAACCCTAACACACCCCTAATCCCAACCCTAACCCTAATCCTAACCTTAGCGCCAACCCTAACCCTAACTTTAGCCGCAACCCTAACCCTAACCCTAATGGGAAAATGGAAATAAATACTTTTTTTTAATTTTATTGTTTTTCCCTTACTAAGAGGGTGATAAAGGGGGGTTTGATTTACTATTTATAGCGGGTTTTTATGATTGGCAGCTGTCACGCATAGTTTTTGCATCATCACATTTTGAGAGCTATAATTTTTGCATATTTTGGCCCACAGAGTCATGTGAGGTCTTATTTTTTGCGGGACGAGTTGATGTTTTTATTGGTACCATTTTTGAGCACGTGACATTTTTTGATCGCTTTTTATTTTGATTTTTGGGAGGTTAGAATGAACAAAAATCAGCAATTCATGAATTTCTTTTGGGGGAGGCGTTTATACCGTTCCGCGTGTGGTAAAATTGATAAAGCAGTTTTATTCTTCGGGTCAGTACGATTATGGCGATACCTCATTTATATCATTTTTTCATGTTTTGGCGCTTTTATAGAATAAAAACAATTTTATATAAAAAATAATTATTTTTGCATCGCTTTATTCTGCGAGCTATAACTTTTTTATTTTTTCGCTGATGATGCTTTATGATGGCTCGTTTTTTGCGGGACAAGATGACGTTTTCAGCAGTACCATGTTTTTTATATCGGTCTTTTTGATCGCGCGTTATTCCACTTTTTATTCGGCGGTATGATGATAAAGCATTGATTTTTTCCTTCGTTTTTTTTTTTTTTTTTAAGGGGTTCACTAAAGGGGTTAACTAGTGGGACAATTTTATAGGGGGGGTCGTTACGGACGTGGCGATACCAAATATGTGTACTTTTATTGTTTTTTTTTTTTATTTACAGGAAGAAGTGAATTTATTGGGGAATATTTTTTTTTTTTTTTATCTATTTTGGATTTTTTTTTTACACATGTTTATTTTTACTTTTTTAACTTTTTTACTTTGTCCCAGGGTGGGACATCACAGTATTTTATCAGATCGCTGGTGTGACAGTGTGCACAGCACTCTGTCACACCAGCGATCGCACAGGCATAGATGCAGGCTTCTCAGTGCCTGCTCTCGGCAGGCACTGAGGTAGCCGCCTCCCTCCAGGACCCCGGCGCCATCTTGGATCTGGGTCCTGGGAGGGAGGAAGCCCTCAGAACAGCGCGATCACATCGCGCTGCTCTGAGGGTCTCAGGGGGGCGCGCAGGGAGCCCCCACCCTGCGCGATCCTCCCCTGTGCCCCCAGTACACCGCGATCATGTTTGATCGCGGTGTGCAAGGGGTTAATGTGCCGGGAGCGGTCCGTGACCGCTCCTGACACACAGTCATGGGTGTCTGCTGTGATAATCAGCTGACACCCGGCGGCGATTAGCTGCGCTCCCCTCAGGAGCCTATGACGTACTATCCCGTCCCCGGTCATACGGGCCCAGGTACCATGGACGGGATAGTACGTCCGATGGCAGTAAGGGGTTAAAGGATAAAGGGTTCTCTGACAATCTCATTAATACCCTGCTTAATAGCAGGAAGATAGCAGGAAGATAGTCAAAACAAAAATTTACGCTAAGACCTGGGAAAAATTTCTAGCCACTGCTAACCTCGGGACTGAGGGGGAAATCCCTATAGGGCAGATTTTAGAATTCCTACAGAGGGGGTTAGATCTAGGTCTAGCCACTAATACCCTGAAAGTACAGGTATCAGCCCTCGGTGCCTTGTTCAACTGCGAGATTGCAAAAAATTACTGGATATCCAGATTTTTCAAAGCGGCAGATAGAACGAGACCTATACAATGAACAAGGTATGCACCATGGGATTTAAACCTAGTCCTTACGGCTATGAACCTATGGTGTCCGCCACAATTAATAATCTGTCTCTCAAGTTAGCCTTCTTGGTAGCCATCACGTCTGCGCAAAGGATAGGAGATATACAATCTCTCTCTAGGGACCCTCCTTACACACAGATTATGGAAGACAGGGTAATAATTAGACCGGACCCTGCCTATTTACCCAAGGTCGCCTCTCGGTTCCATAGAACACAGGAAATAGTCCTCCCCTCCTTCCTTCCTAACCCCACTAACCAGAAAGAGGAGAAACTCCATACCCTAGATGTCAGGAGGTATTTATTACATTATCTGTCCGTCACTGATCCATGGAAGAAGGGCAGCGCCTTGTTTATATGTTTTCAGTGTGAGAGGAAGGGCTTTAGAGTTTCCAAATGCAAGGTGGATTAGGGAGGCTATTTCTCTAGCTTACTCAGCAGGTGGCGGTCCGGCTCCACAGAATCTGAGGGCGCATTCCACTCGAGCCATGTCAACTTCTTGGGCGGAAAGATCTGGAGTATCCATCGACCAAATATGTAAGGCGGCCACATGGTCTTCTCCTAACACCTTTTTTAATCATTATAGATTAGACATGGGTGCCTCCTCGGATCTCTCCTTCGGGTTAAGGGTGCTGCAGGCTGTAGTCCTCCCTAGAATAGTGTTACATCTCTGTAATTTTCTCGTGGTGCTGTCATGGTTGTCCGAATAAAGTATTAAGTTACTTACCGGTAACGGTATTTTTCGGAAGACCATGACAGCACCCTTAGTTGCCTCCCTTGCACGGGAATCAAATACTCCCTTTAATTATAAAGTCCATGTAGACTAGGCTGTTTAGAGTTTGTATATAATTTATGTGTCATTAACCATGAAGGTCCTCTCGGCTCTGTAATCCAACTGATGCGTGTGAGGGAGCCGCCCTTTTTGTATCTATAGGTTTCCTGTTCCCGAAGGGCGGATCCCCTCTCTCGTGATGCTGTCATGGTCTTCCGAAAAATACCGTTACCGGTAAGTAACTTAATACTTTTTTCCACAAACATGATCTTTTAGTCCCCAATTTTTTTATTTTCCCAAGGGTAACAGGAGAAATTAGACCCCAAAAGTTGTTGTCCAATTTGACCTGAGTACACTGATATCCCATATGTGGGAGAAAACTACTGTATAGGCACACGTTGGGGCTCGGAAGGGAAGAAGTGATGTTTTGAAATGCCGACTTTGATGGAATGGTCTGCAGGCGTCATGTTACGTTTGCAGAGCTCCTGATGTGCCTAAACAGTAGAAACTCCCTACAAGTGGCCCCATTTTGGAAACTAGACCCCGCAAGAAACTTATCTATGTGTGTGGTGAGCACTTTGAACCCCCAAGGGCTACACAGAAGTTTATAACGCCCGGGCATGAAAATAAAAAAAATCATATTTTTTCCACAAACATGATCTTTTAGTCCCCAATTTTTTTATTTTCCCAAGGGTAACAGGAGAAATTAGACATCAAAAGTTGTTGTCCAATTTGTCCTGAGTATGCTGATATCCTATATGTGGGAGAAAACTACTGTATGGGCACATGTCGGGGCTCGGATGGGAAGTAGTGACGTTTTGAAATGCCGACTTGATGGAATGGTCTGCGGGCGTCATGTTACATGTTGTTTGCAGAGCCCATGATGTGGCTAAACAGTACAACCCCCCCAAGTGACCCCATTTTGAAATCTAAATCCCCCAAATAACTCCTCTAGTTGTGTGGTGAGCACTTTGAATCTCCAAGTTCATCACAGAAGTTTATAACGCAACGCCGTGAAAATAAAAAATCATTTTTTTTTCCGCAAAAATAATTTTTTTTAGTCCCCAATTTTTTTTTCCCAAGAGTAAAAGGAGAAATTAGTAGAAAATGAACTCGGCACTCAACTTTAGTATAGTGAGAATAAAGATTTTTATTCACAGTAGTAACACGAAACGTTTCGGTCCTATATCATGGACCTTCATCAGTCACTACATTTATAAAAAAACAGAAGAAAAAATTATATTAACAAAATAAAGTATGTACAATCAAAATTTGGTCAATAGTAAAGGTAGAGAGTAGTTGTATACAATGCTTCAGGAGATTTAGGGAGCAATCATAGGTCAGAGTTGTATCAGAGGTATCACAAAGGCAGAAAGAATATATATGGTGAGGACATACCAGATACTACTGGGAAGGGGGTTGATCCACATAGGGAAGAAAAAAAGGGCTGGATATAGCTGTAGGTGAAAATAAGATAAACGTAAGTGCCGATATACTTTTATGTATAAGTAGATTTTGTGCCTATGCCTGTAGATGTGACATACCCTGTGTTGGTGGGGTGAGATGAGGAAGAGGACAATGCCTCTATTGCACTAGTAACCTGTAGAAACAGCGCAAAACATAGATACCATAAATATCACAACTATCAATGTGATGGTGAAGCGGTGGAGCCGATATACTTGTCTGTGACTGACCTGTTGTGAAGGAGTCCGGTAGTGAGGATAGGTCTCTGCATTGGACGCGGTGTCCACCGCTAGTCTGAGTGCAGAGAAAGCTAGAAAGCAGCATGTATATGAGAGGAAGAGGCGGGACTATAGTGTCAGTCAAACAGAGCATTAGACAGGAAGTGAGGTGGCAGGAAGTTAATGGACATGCGTTCCAAGTGAATACTAGGTAACCAGAGGCCATCCTACAGGTGGGAGGAGTAAAGGAGCGGCGTGCTGATGGAGATGTGCCCAACAGGATGACGTGGCAGCATTATAGTATTTAATACAAGCGGCTCTAAAATGAATGAAAGAGAGGCTTGTTAGTACAAGCATAAAGGAGTTTACAGCAATAAACATTGCGATCTTATACATTAGCTTAAAGCGATAGGAATACATAACAGGCTTGCAGCATCAGTATGCGTCAAAAGGGGCATAACAGTAATATGAGTGCTGATTTAGTACATTATCATAAGACAGTATGGAAGACAAATCTGCAGGCAACAAGGAATAATTAATAACCACCTAACAGAGATCAAAGCAGCATGTGGTAAATGACAGGTGATGTGTAAACATCTGTATGCATCATTTATAAAGTAAAAGGGTGTCACAGCAAAATTCATATTGGTATAGTGCGTTATCAGAAGACAGTATGGGAAAATGGGAGCACGGATTATTAAATAAATAAACACCTGGCTGAGATCAACATATCATGTGGTATATGGCAAGTGATGTATAAAAAGTGGGGGTGGGGGAATTATAGCCTCAGTGGTCATATGCAGAATTACATGAAGGAGAGTAAACCGTATTCACGATTAAGACCCTTAGGTGATAGAGTGTCTAGGGTGTGTATCCAATACGCCTCTCTCCTTTTCAATTGACGTATGCGGTCGCCTCCTCGTCGTGAATGTGGTATTTGTTCCAAAACTTGGTATTTTAATTGGGCTATGGTATGTCCCATTGTGATGAAGTGGTGTGGGATGGGGAGTAAGGTATTCTTACATCTTATGGTTGATTTGTGTTTTGAAATGCGTTGTTTTACAGGTTGACTAGTTTCCCCAACATATAATAACCCACAAGGACACTTAATCACGTATATCACGAAGGCCGTGTCGCAAGTAAAGAAACCACGGACTCTAAATGTTTTTCCCGTATATGGGTGATGGATGGTTTCTCCTCTGAGTACGTTATTACATTGAGTGCATCCCAGACATGGAAAAGTGCCCGTTCTTGGTTTTTTTCAGGAATTGTTGTGTAGTTCCTGATTTTTTAGGGCCTAAGTCAGCTCTGATCAATGCATCCCTTAGGTTGGGTGCACGGCGGAAGCATGGGAGAAAAGGTCTAGAGAATTCTTTAATGTCCGGGTGCGCAGTCTGGAGTAGCGGCCAATGTTGGCGAATGGATTTGTGCAATATATACGCATAGGGGTGGTAATGGTGTACGAAAGCAATTCTGCCCCCCATATCTTGTTTATTGCGAGTGACCGTAGTTCTGGAACGATCCAGGACCCCTTGTGGATAGCCCCTCTCTCTAAATTTTGAATTCATTTCTGAGAGGCGGGTTTCCTGAGTGGTATGATCGGAGACGATCTTTTTGACCCGATAGAATTGGGATGTCGGAATGGATTTCTTCATGGCGACTGGATGGAAGCTATTAAAATGAAGTAAGCTGTTACGATCTGTCGGTTTGACATATAGATCAGTGGATAAACAGCCACTGGAATCCTTTATAATCACAGTGTCTAGGAAATTGATCCTGGAGTGGTCGTGTGAGATGGTAAAGCTGAGTCCGGGCCAAGAGCAATTCAGAAATTGATGAAAGAGTGCTAAGGACTCGAACGTGCCCCCCCATATGCAGAAGACATCGTCTATGTAACGTTTCCAGACAATGGCGTTGTTCTTGAATAGAGGGTTTGTGTAGATCAATGTCTCCTCAAAATGGGCCATGTAGCAATTTGCATATGGGGGTGCTACGTTCGAGCCCATCGCGGTCCCGCGTATCTGCAGGTAGAAATCATCCTGGAACATAAAGTAGTTGTGTTTAAGTACGATGGTTAACAGATCCAGACAGAGAGCGATCTCTGCTGGATTAAAGTCCGATTTTTCAAGTAAGCGTTGGACTGACCGTATACCGTTCTCATGAGGTATGGAAGTGTAGAGGTCTTTTACGTCAAATGTGACTAATAGGGAATTAGCTGGAACTTGATTGATGGAACGGATCATGTCCAGAAACCCTCCAGTGTCCAAAATGAATGATTTGCTAGTTTTGATTAGAGGAGTGAAGATTTTTTCTAGATAAATTGCCAATGGTGAGAAAATGGAGTCCGAGGCGGCCACGATTGGCCTGCCAGGGGGTTGCTGGAGGTTCTTATGGATTTTGGGGAGTATGTAGAATACAGAGATGATCGGATTATGAGAGATTAGAAACTCATGAGTTTTACTGTCCAGGATGCCTGCATCACAATGTTGTCTTAGTGTGTCGCTAATGCGGGTCCGTATATCATTGGTGGGATCACGCGGTAATTTCTGATAAATAGTGATGTTGTCGAGTTGCCGGAGTGCCTCAGAGATGTAATATGAGCGGTCCATCACAACAATTGCACCCCCTTTATCCGCAGGTTTTATGATGGTATTTTTATCATCTTGTAAGGATTTAAGGGCATGATGATCAGTAGCCGTGAGGTTATGTGGGTAGTGTAATTTGCCTTTTTCCATGTCAGATTTAAGACCATGGAAAGAGGAATAAATGAAATCAATAAAGGTCTCAAGAGCATTCGATCCGGGGGGAGGTCTGAAGAGGCTCTTTGTTCTCAGACCCAGAGTAGTGGCTGAGAGTCGTCCCGGTTCTCCCGGAGACTGTATAGGTCTAGGTGCGGGAGGTTGAGAAAAATACACCCGTAGTCGTAGGGAACGAAAAAACCTTTGAAGGTCCATTTCAAGTTCAAATGTCCTATATTTGTAAGAGGGGCAGAAGGAAAGTCCTCCTGTTGCCACGTCATCCTGTTGGGCACATCTCCATCAGCACGCCGCTCCTTTACTCCTCCCATCTGTAGGACGGCCTCTGGTTACCTAGTATTCACTTGGAACGCATGTCCATTAACTTCCTGCCACCTCACTTCCTGTCTAATGCTCTGTTTGACTGACACTATAGTCCCGCCTCTTCCTCTCATATACATGCTGCTTTCTAGCTTTCTCTGCACTCAGACTAGCGGTGGACACCGCGTCCAATGCAGAGACCTATCCTCACTACCGGACTCCTTCACAACAGGTCAGTCACAGACAAGTATATCGGCTCCACCGCTTCACCATCACATTGATAGTTGTGATATTTATGGTATCTATGTTTTGCGCTGTTTCTACAGGTTACTAGTGCAATAGAGGCATTGTCCTCTTCCTCATCTCACCCCACCAACACAGGGTATGTCACATCTACAGGCATAGGCACAAAATCTACTTATACATAAAAGTATATCGGCACTTATGTTTATCTTATTTTCACCTACAGCTATATCCAGCCCTTTTTTTCTTCCCTATGTGGATCAACCCCCTTCCCAGTAGTATCTGGTATGTCCTCACCATATATATTCTTTCTGCCTTTGTGATACCTCTGATACAACTCTGACCTATGATTGCTCCCTAAATCTCCTGAAGCATTGTATACAACTACTCTCTACCTTTACTATTGACCAAATTTTGATTGTACATACTTTATTTTGTTAATATAATTTTTTCTTCTGTTTTTTTATAAATGTAGTGACTGATGAAGGTCCATGATATAGGTCCGAAACGTTTCGTGTTACTACTGTGAATAAAAATCTTTATTCTCACTATACTAAAGTTGAGTGCCGAGTTCATTTTCTATTAGATACGGTGTGGGAACCTACTCTGGCACCTTCTTGGTTGTGCACACGGTTATTTTTTCATAAAAGGAGAAATTAGACCCCCCAAATTGTTGTGCAATTTTTCCTGAGTATTCTGATACCCCATATGTGGGGGTAAACCACTGTTTGGGCACACGTCGGGGCTCGGAATAAAGGGAGCACTGTTTGACTTTTTGAACACAAAATTTGCAGCAATCAATGGTGGCGCCATGTTGCGTACGGAGACCCCCTGATGTGCCTAAATAGTGGAAATCCCTCAATTCTAACTCCAACCCTAACCCAACACAACCCTAACCCCAACACACGAATTAACCCCTACATGCCCCTAACCCTAATCCAAACCCTAACCATAACCCTAAACCCAACACACCCCTAACCCTAATCCCAACTCTAACCATAACCCTAACCACAAGCCTAACCCTAACCCCAAAACACCCCTAACACTTATCCTAACTCTAACCCTAACCACAAACCTAATCCTAACCCTAATTCCAACCCTAACCCTAATTCTTACCCTAACCCTAATTCTTACCCTAATTCTAACCCTAACCCAAATTCTAACCCTAACCCTAATTCTAACCCTAATGTGAACCCTAAGGCTAACCCTAACCGTAGTTCTAACTCTAACCCTAAGGCTAGGTTCATATTGTGTTTTACCAGCCCGTTCAACACATAGCATTGACGGGCTGGTAACGGTATAGCATAACACGATCGCGTTATGCTATACTCGCTAGCGCAGATGAATCAACAGATGATTCATCTGTGCTAGCAGTGACGGAGCCCAGACGCTGCAGCCCGCGTCCGAGGCTCCGTCACTGAATGACGGCACTTCGCGAACGCATGTCGCTTTACGGCATGCGTCGCGATGCGCTCGACAATGGGGGTGAAGGGCAGCGTTAACGGACTGCGTTATACCGCGGTGTAACGCAGTCCGTCTAACGGACTGCTATAACGCAATATGAACCCAGCCTAACACTAACCCTAAGGCCCCATCCACACATTGCGGATTCACTTACCGATTTTTCCGCGCGGATTTTGCTAAATCCACAGGTAAAATTACCTGCGTTTTACCTGCGGATTTAGCACGGATTTACTGCGGTTTTGATGCGGTTCTTGTGCGGATTTGCCATGCGGTTTTACACATAATGGAATAGGTGTAAAAACGCTGCGGAATCAAAGAATTGACATGCTGCGGATTTAAAACCGCACCAAATCCGTGCGGAAAAATCAACAGCATGTGCACAGCGTTTTTTTTTTTTTTACCATTTATTTACATTGTACTGTACATGGTTTCCAAATCCACTGCGGATCCGCAGCAAAATCCGCAACGTGTTCACAGGAAAAAAAAGAATTCTTTATTTTATTATTTGTCCCTACCTATGGGGGTGATAAATGGGGCGTTTATTTACTGTTTTTTTATTTTGATCACTGTGAGAGAGTATCACAGTGATCAAAATAAATTTTTTGACTCAGGAGGGCGCACTGCGCATGCGCCTGCCATTTTTCAAGATGGCGGCACCCATGAAGAATCCCGGACCGACGCCAAGATGGACCCAGGGACATCGGAGGACCGGGAGAGGTGAGTAGGGGGGGTTGGAAGGTAAGGGGGGATTGGAAGGTGGGGGGAGCGGAGGCAAGGAGGAGGGGAGCAGATAGTGACGGCGGCGACCGATCGCCGCCATTTATCGGTGGTGGTGGCCGATCACCCGTCACTCGGTGTGGGGGGGGTCAGATGTCGGTGTCCAGCCATGGCAGATGCTATTGCAGCATCGGCCATGGCTGGATTGTAATATTTCACCAAATTTCATTGGTGAAATATTACAAATCGCTCTGATTGTCTGTTTCACTTTTAACAGCCAATCAGAGCGATCGTAGCCACGTGGGGGTTAAGCCACCCCCACTGTGGTGATGCACAAAGGGTCTTGTAACTGCGGGTATGGTGACCTTTCAGTGACCCCGGTCACCCGACCCGCAGGAACATGATTTATAGCATGACGCCTACGTAGGCGTCATGGGTCGGGATGCCACTGGTTTTCATGACGCCTACGTAGGCGTCATGGGTCGGGAAGGGGTTAAGGAATGTACGGATTCAAGAAATATTTTTGAGTTGTAGTCGGCAGGAAGTGGAAATTACATGGATATGTGTTTTGAGGGAGAGATCAGAGTCCAGGGCTACCCCAAGGCAGAGAGCTTGAAGGGACGCCCTCATTTAGGTCTTGCAGATGAGGGCCAGAAATAGTATATACTCCAGTAGATGGCAAGCACTGCATCAGGTGGCCTCTGCTCCTCTTCCTCCACCTTAACATCACACAGCACAGTCCTCAGAAGTGGCACCCCAGTTACCCTTGTTTTCCCCCGGGTCACATCTCCCCAGCCGTGCAACTGACTGGGGGTGAACCGCAGATGTGCAAGTCTGCAGAGCAGTTCACACATTCTATTATAAGCATCAGAGGTCTACTCCAAAATTCACAGACTCAAGAGGAACATCTGCACCGATAAGCACAATTTTTTTTTCATTTGGATCCGGGCTGAACAAAGTAGGGCCCGTGCAGAATCCAGACCCTCGTCACCAGACTTTAACCCCCAGGGGTGGAGGTGATCCTGATGTGATTCAGATGCCTGTGGTGCACATGGACTGTACTGTGCTATGAAAGCAGGAAGAAGAGGAGGGTGACACTCAGGACGAGGAGTAGGAGAACAGAGAGGATGAAAATGAGGTTGTAGATCCCACTTGGTGTGAACCCAGAGGAACTCAGCTGAGTAGCTCAGCAGTTCGCATGGGCGACGAAAATTGTCTAGCCTGGGCATTTTATGAGACCGAAAAGGCTGACTCAACTCACGTTATCTGCTAACTTTGTAAAAAAATACTCAGTCGAGGCAAAAATTGTAATAATTTGACTACTGTATGCATGAACCGGCACTATCAACATGCTTTAGTCTGGGAATTTCACTGCGCTGAAGTACAGGCCTAGTGTACCTCGCCAAAAACCGGCAACCCATCAACAGCATCTGCTGCTTCTTCCTCCTCCATCACTGTGGCAAGGGTTCTCACATACTGTAAGTCTCCGGTCGCAGAACCTCCACTTGTTTACCCACTAGAGTCAGCTGTTACGGAAGCGGACATGCCTGCTGTTTTTGACTTACACCGTGCACATCACATCTTTCTCAATCCACCATAACATCTCCGCCTGCACTTCATTCACAATCCAGTTTGTCATGTTCTCCCTACTCCACCTCTCTCTGCAGAGCAGAAAGCCCTCGGTCCCACAGTTGTGGTCACGTAAAAGATTGTTTCCTCCTACACATGGCAAAGCTAACAGCTTGAACTTCACCATCTCCAATCTCTTTGGCCAAAGAAATGCTGCTGTTCCACCTGGTGTATACAGACATTTTCCGAAAGCTGATAGCCATTGCAGTCCCCCAGTACACCATCTTGGGTACTGTGCTGGGACTGTTCTATGTGTTATCTGCCTGTTTTGTGGTTCAATAAAGTATTGACACACTGTTTTACCCTCACCCTGTGTCGTCTGAGTAGCATCATGCCCACATTTAACCCCTTTATTCCATCAGACGTACTATTCCGTCCATGTGACCCTGGACCTAATTCCCATGGACGGAATAGTACGTCATATGCGATCAGCAGCGCTCCTGGGGGGAGCGCAGCTGATCGCGACCGGGTGTCAGCTGTTTATTACAAAAATAATGATTTTTTATATAAAATTGTTTTTATTGTATAAAAGCGCCAAAACATAAAAAAATGATATAAATGAGGTATCACCGTAATCGTACTGACCCGAAGAATAAAACTGCTTTATCAATTTTACCACACGCGGAACGGTATAAGCGCCTCCCCCAAAAGAAATTCATGAATTGCTGATTTTTGTTCATTCTAACCTCCCAAAAATAGAAATAAAAAGCGATCAAAAAATGTCACGTGCTCAAAAATGATATCAATAAAAATGTCACCTCGTCCCGCAAAAAATAAGACCTCACATGACTCTGTGGGCCAAAATATGCAAAAATTATAGCTCTCAAAATGTGGTGATGCAAAAAAACTACTTTTTGCAATAAAATGCGTCTTTTAGCGTGACAGCTGCCAATCACAAAAACCTGCTATAAATAGTAAATCAAACCCCCCTTTATCACCCCCTTAGTTAGGGAAAAATAATAAAATTAAAAAAATTTATTTATTTCCATTTTCCCATTAGGGTTAGGGTTGCGGCTAAAGTTAGGGTTAGGGTTGGCGCTAAAGTTAGGGTTAGGGTTGGGATTAGGGTTAGGGGTGTGTTAGGGTTAGGTTTGTGGTTAGGGTTGGGACTAGGGTTAGGGGTGTGTTGGGGTTAGGGTTGGAGTTAGAATTGGGGGGTTTCCGCTGTTTAGGCACATCAGGGGCTCCCCAAATGTGACATGGCGTCTGATCTCAATTCCAGCCAATTCTGCGTTGAAAAGTAAAACGGTGCTCCTTCACTTCTGAGCTCTGCCATGCGCCCAAACAGTAGTTTACCCCCGCATATGGGGTATCAGCGTACTCTGGACCACAAGAGTTATTGTGCAATTTGTCCTATTTCTTCTGTTACCCTTGGGAAAATAAAAAACTGGGGGCGACAAAATCATTTTTGTAAAAAAAAAAAAAAAAAAAATGATTTTTTATTTTTACGACTGTACGTTATAAACTTCTGTGAAGCACTTCGGGGTTCAAAGTTCTCACCACACATCTAGATAAGTTCCTTGTGGGGTCTATTTTCCAAAATGGGGTCACTTGTGGGGGGTTTCCACTGTTTAGGCACATCAGGGGCTCTCCAAATGCGACATGACGCCCCCAGACCATTCCATCAAAGTCTGCAATCCAAAACGTCACTACTTCCTTTCCGAGCCCCGACGTGCGCCCATACAGTAGTTTACTCCCACATATTGAGTATCAGCGTACTCAGGACAAATTGGACAACAACTTTTGGGGTCAAATTTCTCCTGTTACCCTTGTGAAAATAAAATATTGGGGGCAAAAAAATCATTTTTGTAAAAAAAAAAAAGATTTTTTATTTTACGGCTGTACGTTATAAACTTCTGTGAAGCACTTTGGGGTTCAAAGTGCTCACCACACATCTAGATAAGTTCCTTGAGGGGTCTAGTTTCCAAAATGGTGTCATTTGTGGGGGGTTTCCACTGTTTAGGCAGATCAGGAGCTCTCCAAACACGACATGGCATCCAGCCAATTCTGCGTTGAAAAAGTCAAACGGCGCTCCTTCCCTTCCAAACTCTGCCATGCACCCAAACAGTGGTTTACCCCCACATATGGGGTATCAGCGTACTCAGGACAAATTGCACAATAACTTTTGGAGTCTTGTTACCCTTGGAAAAATAAAAATTGGGGTGAAAAGATCAATTTTGTGGAAAAAATATGATTTTTTAATTTTACGGCTCTACGTTATAAACTTGTGTGAAGCACTTGGGGGTTCAAATTGCTCACCAAAGATCTAGATAAGTTCCTTAGGGGGTCTAGTTTCCCAAATGGGGTCACTTGTGGGGGGTTTCCACTCTTTAGGCACATCAGGGACTCTCCAAATGCAACATGGCGTCCAATCTCAATTCCAGCCAATTTTGGTTGGAAAAAGTCAAATGGTGCTCCTTCCATTCCGAGCTCTGCCATGCGCCCAAACAGTGGTTCCCCCCCACATATGGGGTATCAGCGTACTCAGGACAAATTGGACAACAACTTTTGAGGTCCAATTTCTCCTGTTACCTATGGGAAAATAAAAAATTAGTGACTAAGATAATTTTTGTGGGAAAAAAATAGGATTTTTTATTTTCATGCCCGGTCATTATAAACTTGTGTGAAGCACTTGGGGGTTCAAAGTGCTCACCAAAGATCTAGATAAGTTCCTTAGGGGGTCTAGCTTCCAAAATGGGGTCACTTGTAGGGGGTTTCCACTGTTTAGGCTCATCTGGGACACTACAAACGGAACATGACCCCATCAATGTTTGCATTCCAAAACGTTACTGCTTCCTTTCCAAGCCCTGCCGTGCACCCAAACAGTTTCCCCCCCCCACATGTAGGGTATCAGCGTACTCAGGACAAATTGGACAACAACTTTTGGGGTCCAATTTCCTTGAGAAATGTGATGAACGTGCACACGGTCCGCCACACGGTAGCCCGGGGTATCACGGCGTGTGATCCCTCCGTGCCGCAAATGTGATGAAAACGCGCACACACACGACGGCTGCTGCTGTCTGACCCAATAATCTGCAGGGATTTATAATTATCCCACTTCCACTTAGGAACTTGCAGCTCTCTGGCGCCCCCCTTACCCTCAGGTCAGTCAGGGAACTGCAACTAGGATAATTAGTCGCCAGACGGGCCGCTTGGATGTGTGCTGGCTATTGGGCACGCTACAGTGAGGGAATTATAATTACTCCGGGCCGCAGCCAGGCAATACACTTATAAAACCCGCTCCGTCACTGCCAACGCCACCTAATAGGTTAACACTTTACACCCCTTCTTTTAGCTGCCACCAGCTACGATTTACTTAATGCACAATTTATCAAGAAAGTCCGTAGCAACCCCAAAACAGTAGCGTAGTACTTCAGGCACGTGCCAATTCGTTTATAGAGCAGGAGAAACAAACTAATAAATTTATAGGTTTATTCCTTAAAATGCAGGCAGTGCTTATAGTTTAAAAAGATGTAACAAGCTGAGACAATACAGTGATGTACAATACAGTTAGAAATAAAACAGGATTAAAGGTGAAAAACTTACATGGTACTTATGTAGGTACTGTCATGTGTGCATTGCCACGAAGATCGTCGCGGTTGTACATTTTGACTTCTCACAGCTGAGCTGCTGTTTCTTTGTGTTTGGCAGCTAGGGAGTTAATTCTGTCTGTGCTCGGTGCTGGGACTGGGTGCAGTTTCTCCCGGCTGCAATTGATTATTTGTTGATTGGTTTCCTTTAAATTCCTGGTTGTCTGCTTGGGGAGTTGCCAGTGAAACCTTCATGCAGACCACAGATAGGAATGAATCTGTATAGACTTTAGTTGTGAGCTCCTTAGTTGTTCTAAGCTCAACTTGGTTAGAGTTTATTTCCCAGACCATTTATGTTCCTTTGGTGTTTGAGTGTGTATGCAAGCGAGTGTTATCCTGTCTGTCTTATATGTCTAAATCTGTGTATTTAGCTAAGATCAGCCCATATCCCTTTGGTGGTAGTCAGGATCCTTCTTAGGACTGATTACAGGGTTCAGGGTCTGATAGGAGACAGGGTTAGGTTGGTGACTTGGACCTCTGAACCATTATCAGTACCTCCAAGGTGAGGGATTAGTTAGGACCCCAGTTTAGGGTCAGGTTAGATCCCGGTCCACCTCTTTCCTGTTTCAGCTCATCAAGTCCTCAAGATTAACCCTGAGTTCAGCAGATATCGTGTCAGGTAAATCTATTCTATACTTACATGCTGATGTTGCTATACTAGTTGTTGTATAGAGTGTTGTTCCTGTATTAATAGTTTACTGACATTGTATACATATCATTAGACAGCGTGACATTTTCACTGGCCATAAAAATTATCTCCAGTTACCATGGATCCAGTAGCCCAGCTGGCTCTGCAGTTGCAGGGATTATCCATGGAGCTGACGGACATTAAGTCCAAAGTTTTGTCTCCCCTGGAGCAAACCAGAGTTGAACCTAAGGTTGCTCTCCCGGACAGGTTCACTGGTGGGCGAGACAAATTTTTCACCTTCCGGGAGGCATGTAAATTGTATTTTCGACTTCGGCCTCGATCATCAGGGAGTGAGGAGCAGAGAGTGGGAATTGTTATCTCACTTCTGCAAGGGGACCCTCAATCCTGGGCATTTTCCCTTCCTCCGGGATCCCCGGCTCTACTGTCTGTAGATCAATTTTTTACTGCCCTGGGATTGGTATATGATGACCCAGATCGGGTCTCTCTTGCTGAGACAAAATTACGTAAGATACAGCAGGGAGATCGTCCGGCAGAGGAATTTGCTTCTGAGTTTCGTAGATGGGCCACAGATACTCAGTGGAATGACCCAGCTCTTAGGAGCCAGTTTTGTCATGGGCTTTCTGATAAATTAAAAGACGTTTTGGCTCAGTATGAGTCTCCTCCTTCTCTGGAGGCTGCTATGGCCTTAGCTATCCGTACTGATAGACGGCTTCGGGAGAGGGGTGAGGTAACCCCACTCCCTGTTGTTTCTCCACCTACCACTAAAGTCCCTTATGTTGAGGTTCCCCTTGTCTGTTCGGATGAGCCTATGCAGTTGGGAGGGACATCATTTCGTAGGAGGGGATTGGCGGTACGCCGCAGGACTAGAAGATGTTTTTTTCTGCGGGAAAGAGGGACATTTTGTTGGAGAATGTCCATCCCGTGCCTTGTTGAGCCAAAAGTCGCCGGAAAACTGTTAATCCCAGGTTGTGTGGTGGACGACAACCTGGGAGTATGTATTTCATCCGCCAGTTCTTCTCAGTTCCTTGTACCAGTGGAGGTGGTAGTTGGTACGAGAGTGGAGAGATTGTCTGTTCTTCTTGATAGTGGTTCCGGGGCTAATCTGGTTGACGCTCAGTTTGCTCAGGCTCAAGGTATGCATGTGAGTGTATTGGTCAAACCGATCCCTATATTCTCCATTGACGCCAGGCCTCTCGGCCAAGGTAGCTTTGTTCATGAGGTTCATAACATTGACCTTCGGGTAGGGGCAATACATAGGGAACAATTATCTTGTTATGTGTTGGAGGGTCTACCTACTCCCATTGTGTTGGGACTTCCTTGGTTGGTTAAACATAACCCTGTGATTAATTGGCAGTCCAGAGAAATAAGCCAATGGGGTGAGTTTTGCAAAAGCAACTGAATGAACACAGTCATCAGTGCGGTCGTGCCTAGTACATTGCCTCCTTTTTTGGAGGATTTTGGGGATGTTTTCTCTGAGGAGGGGTGTCAGGAGTTGCCTCCTCATCGCGTGTATGACTGCTCTATTAATCTCCTTCCTGATGCTAAGTTGCCTAAAGCTAGGTTGTATAATCTTTCTGGTCCTGAGAGGCAGGCTATGAAAGATTATATTTCTGAAAGTCTGGCCAAAGGGCATATTAGACCTTCATCTTCCCCAGTAGCCGCGGGGTTCTTCTTTGTGAAGAAGAAAGATGGAGGCCTACGCCCTTGCTTGGATTTCCGCGAACTTAATCGGATTACTGTTCGAGATCCGTATCCACTCCCTCTTATTCCTGATCTCTTCAATCAAATTGTTGGCGCCAAATGGTTTTCTAAATTGGATCTCAGGGGGGCGTATAATCTGATTAGGATAAAAGAGGGGGATGAGTGGAAAACGGCGTTTAACACGCCGGAGGGACATTATGAGAACCTAGTCATGCCTTTTGGTCTGACTACTGCACCAGCAGTATTCCAACATTTTGTTAATGACATTTTTCGTCACCTTGTGGGGCTGTTTGTGGTTGTATATTTGGACGACATTTTAATTTACTCGCCAGATCTTGTGTCTCATCAGGAGCATGTGAGACAGGTGTTGCAGATCTTGCGAGACAATAAATTATACGCCAAACTGGAGAAGTGTGTATTTGCCGTACAGGAACTTCAGTTTTTGGTTTTTTTGGTGTCAGCCTCCGGTTTCCGTATGGACCCTGAAAAGGTGAGAGCAGTGCTTGAATGGGATCAGCCAGGGGATCTTAAGGCTCTGCAGCGTTTTTTGGGGTTTGCTAACTACTACCGGAAATTTATTTGTAATTTCTCATCTGTCGTCAAACCTCTCACTGACATGACAAGAAAAGGGACGGATTTTTCTAAATGGTCGGACAAAGCTTGCCAAGCCTTTTCCACTTTGAAGAAATGTTTTGCTTCGGCACCCGTTCTCATCCAACCAGATGCATCTCAGCCGTTCATTGTGGAGGTGGATGCGTCTGACGTAGGGGTGGGTGCTATATTGTCCCAGGGTCCGTCCCCTGGTAAATGGCATCCGTGCGCTTTCTTTTCTAAGAAATTGTCGTCCGCCGAAAGGAATTATGATATCGGCAATAGGGAACTTTTGGCCATTAAGTTAGCTTTTGAAGAATGGCGTCACTTTTTGGAGGGGGCAGTCCACCCGGTTACCGTTATTACTGATCACAAGAACCTGTTGTATTTGGAATCCGCTAAGCGTCTGAATTCCAGACAAGCTCGATGGTCGTTGTTTTTTACCAGGTTTAATTTTGACGTCACTTATCGCCCGGGGTCTAAGAATGTAAAGGCTGATGCCTTGTCTCGCAGTTTCCCAGGGGCCGGGAAAACGGATGACCCGAGTCCTATCCTTCAGGAGGGGGTGGTAGTGTCGGCTGTATTTTCTGAGCTTGAGGAGGAGGTGTTAGAGGCTCAGGGGGACGCCCCTGCAGGACCTCCAGGGAGGCTGTTTGTCCCAAATCTGTTGAGACAAAAGGTTATTGAGGCACATCATAATTCTGCTCTAGCAGGACATCCAGGGAGTAAGGCTACTTTAGATCTCCTTTCTCGCCAGTTTTGGTGGCCTAATGCTAATAAAGATGTTATAACTTTTGTCGCGTCATGTGGGGTGTGTGCTCGCTCTAAAACCCCTCATACCCGTCCGTCTGGGACCCTTTTACCCTTGAAACTTCCGGAGCGTCCATGGACTCATTTATCTATGGACTTCATTACGGACCTTCCTCCGTCGTCAGGGAATACTGTCATACTGGTGGTTGTTGACAGGTTCAGTAAGATGGCACATTTCGTTGCTCTTCCTGCACTCCCTAATGCTAAAACTCTGGCGCAGGTGTTCATTAGGGAGATCGTTAGACTTCATGGGTTGCCTTCTGATGTGGTGTCAGATAGGGGGTCTCAGTTTGTGTCCAAATTTTGGAGGGCATTTTGTTTACGTCGGGGGATGCAATTGTCATTTTCCTCGGCTTTTCATCCGCAGACCAATGGTCAGACAGAGCGTCTGAATCAGAGTTTAGAGACATATCTCCGGTGTTTTGTCTCAGAGAACCAAGAGGACTGGTCTTCTTTCTTGCCTCTGGCAGAGTTCGCTCTTAACAACAGGCGGAGCGAGTCCACTGGTAAGTCCCCGTTTTTTGGGGCATATGGTTTTCATCCCCAGTTTTGTACTTTCAATGGGGGGGGCCCTTCTGGGGTTCCTGAGGAGGAGCGTTTCTCGTCGTCACTTGCTTCTGTGTGGAGAGGTGTATTGAATAATCTGAGTGCGATGGGGAACCGTTACAAACGTATGGCTGATAGGAGGAGAGTTTCTGGTCCAGATCTGAATGTGAACGATCTGGTATGGTTGTCTACCAGGAATATAAAACTTAAAGTGCCCTCCTGGAAACTGGGTCCCAGATTCATCGGGCCGTACAGGATCAGTTCCATAATTAATCCTGTGGCATTTCGTCTGGACCTCCCTCCTACGTTTAAAATTCATAATGTGTTTCCACAAGTCATTACTTAAAAGGTATGTGGCACCAGTCATACCGTCACCTCTACCTCCTCCTCCTGTGTTGGTCAATGGTAACTTGGAATTTCAAGTATCAAAGATCATTGACTCACGTCTGAATCGCCAGTCCCTCCAGTACTTGGTGCATTGGAAGGGGTATGGTCCAGAGGAGAGGACGTGGGTCCCTGCGTCTGATGTTAATGCAGATCGTTTGGTTCGGACCTTCCACAGAACTCACCCAGGCAGGCCTGGCCCTGAGAGTCCGGAGGCCCCTCGTAGAAGGGGGGGTACTGTCATGTGTGCATTGCCACGAAGATCGTCGCGGTTGCACATTTTGACTTCTCACAGCTGAGCTGCTGTTTCTTTGTGTTTGGCAGCTAGGGAGTTAATTCTGTCTGTGCTCGGTGTTGGGACTGGGTGCAGTTTCTCCCGGCTGCAATTGATTATTTGTTGATTGGTTTCCTTTAAATTCCTGGTTGTCTGCTTGGGGAGTTGCCAGTGAAACCTTCATGCAGACCACAGATAGGAATGAATCTGTATAGACTTTAGTTGTGAGCTCCTTAGTTGTTCTAAGCTCAACTTGGTTAGAGTTTATTTCCCAGACCATTTATGTTCCTTTGGTGTTTGAGTGTGTATGCAAGCGAGTGTTATCCTGTCTGTCTTATATGTCTAAATCTGTGTATTTAGCTAAGATCAGCCCATATCCCTTTGGTGGTAGTCAGGATCCTTCTTAGGACTGATTACAGGGTTCAGGGTCTGATAGGAGACAGGGTTAGGTTGGTGACTTGGACCTCTGAACCATTATCAGTACCTCCAAGGTGAGGGATTAGTTAGGACCCCAGTTTAGGGTCAGGTTAGATCCCGGTCCACCTCTTTCCTGTTTCAGCTCATCAAGTCCTCAAGATTAACCCTGAGTTCAGCAGATATCGTGTCAGGTAAATCTATTCTATACTTACATGCTGATGTTGCTATACTAGTTGTTGTATAGAGTGTTGTTCCTGTATTAATAGTTTACTGACATTGTATACATATCATTAGACAGCGTGACAGGTAGAGACAAGACAGGCTGGGGAGGAGCCACACGTCATAGTTCATTTGCAGATCTGTTAGTCACGTCATCACAGCCTGGAATGACTAAGGGGGGCTCACCACAAGACTTATACCTGTGGGCTGCTGACCTCACAAAAGGGGATGGTTTTTCTGGCCACCTCCCCAGGCTACAAGTTATAGTTTGAGCTCTGAAAGATAATAAGGTTCATACCGCCTTCTGGGAAACTAACAGAATAATGGCAGACCTATCAATGATCTTACTTTAAAATGACGGTTCAAATGAGCCCAAACTTGGGTGAGATAGTTCATGGTGCATCCGAGAATTCCATTTCTCGGGTTCTGTTGGAGTTACGGGTTCACCAGTACCATGGGAACGATGCCTGATGGGGCTACGTTACAGAACAGCAGGTGCCGTGTTTCTATCATAAGCTCATGGCATATTATAGACAGATGATTAGATTACCACTTTATAGAATGGGAGCAGAGAAAGCTGAGCTTGAAGACAAAGAAAATTCCTGAGGTGGGAGTGATGAGAGGAGTGAGTGAGCTGTTCGTTCACACAGTGACTTGCAGCGACTGCAGGCACAGGGGGGAGGAGAGGTGGCTTTGCTCTGTGCTGGCAAAACGCTGGGAGTCGTAGTTCTATGGGGAAGGTTCTAGAACAGCACAAGGAATGGAGCTTGCAGTATCATCACACCTCCTCCTCTTAGAGGGCGCTAAGGAGGCATGACCTGTCGGTAATCCGCAATGCGCACCTCAGCGGGTTCGCCACGCCGTGACAACCCATCAGCATTCCCCTGATCGCTGCCTTTCTTGTGTTGTACGGCAAAATCATACTGCTGTAGGGCAAGGCTCCAGCGTAGCAACCTACCATTGGTTCCGGACACTGTGTGCAGCCAGCTCAGAGGGTTGTGGTCGGTGACCACCTTGAAGGTGCGCCCGTACAGGTAGGGCTGCAAACGTTGCAGTGCCCAGACCATGGCCAGGCACTCCTTCTCGATGGTGGAGTATGCCACTTCCCTCAGCAGAAGTTTCCGGCTCAGGTACAACACGGGGTGCTCCTGGTTCCCCGAATCAACCTGGCTGAGTACAGCACCGAGGCCAAATTCGCTGGCGTCAGTCTGTACCAGGAATGGCCGACTGCTGTCGACGGCTTTCAACACTGGAGAGCTGCACAGGGCTGTTTTCAAAGCTCGGAATGCTGCCTCACAGCCATCTGTCCAGCTGACTGTTTGGGGTAGACCGCCCTTGGTGAGGTCCGTCAAGGGTTTTGCAATGGCGCTATAGTTCGGTACGAAACGCCTATAGTACCCTGCAGTGCCCAGGAAGGACTTCACCTGCTTTTTGGTACTGGGGGTGGGCCAGGACACGATCGCGTCCACTTTCTCGGGCTCTGGACTCATGGAACCCCCGCCTACCCGGTGCCCCAGGAAGTGGACCTCCCTCATGCCCATCTGGCATTTTCCCGGCTTGATGGTCAGACCTGCCTGGTGAATACGCTCGAGCACCTCCTGGAGATGCTGAAGGTGTTCCTCCCAGGTGGAACTGAAGACAGCAATGTCGTCCAGGTACGCCACAGCGTACTCCTCCAGTCCCTGAAGCAGGTGGTTGACCATCCGCTGAAAAGTGGCAGGGGCATTCTTCATGCCGAAAGGCATGACCGTGGACTCGTACAGTCCAAAAGGGGTGATAAAGGCGGATTTCTCCTGCGCTCAGGGGAATCTGCCAGTATCCCCGGCTTAAATCCATGATGGATATGTACTTGGCATTCGCCAACCGCTCCAGCAGATCCTCGATGCGTGGCATTGGGTGCGCATCAGAAGTGGTGATGGCGTTGAGCCCCCTGTAGTCCACGCAGAACCGGGTGGTCCGATCCTTTTTTGGCACGAGAACTACAGGTGAGGCCCACGCGCTTTTGGAAGGTCGGATCACCCCCAGCTGCAACATCTCATTGATCTCCTGGCGCATAATCTGCTGCACCTCCTCAGAGATCCGATAAGGTGTCCGCCGTAATGGGGCATGATTCCCGGTGTCCACCTCGTGGACTGCCAAATTGGTCCTTCCGGGTCGGTTAGTGAACTCGGCCCGGAAGGGTTCCAGAGTGGTCAGCAACTGCAACCGCTGGGAGACTGTTAGCGAGGCATTTACCTCCATGTCCTCAATGGACCCATTGGCCTTGGCTTGGGCCAGCATGTCCAGGAGGGGATCCTCCTCCCCGTCCTCAGGCAGGTTGCAGACTGGTAGGACGCAGGCTTCACGTTCGTGATGGGCCTTCATCATGTTGACGTGAAAGGCCTTGCGCCTACCCCGAGTGTGGTCAAGTGTGACCACGTAGGTGACTGGGTTGAGCCGTTGGTGCACGACGCACGGGCCTTCCCAGGCTGCCTGAAGCTTATCCTTTGGTACGGGGACCAGCACCCACACCTTTTGACCCACCTGGTAGGTCCGCTCCCGGGCGTTCTGGTCGTACCAGTGCTTCTGGTCAGCCTGAGCCTGCGTCATGTTGTCATGCACCAACTGCGTCAAGGTCTGCATCTTGTCGCGGAAGCGCATGACATAATCCACGATGGACACTTCCGTGGGGTTTGGCTCATCTTCCCAGGATTCTCTTATCAACCCAAGGGGTCCCCGGACTCACCTGCCATACAGGAGCTCAAAGGGGGAGAACCCTGTCGAGGCCTGCGGGACTTCTCTGTAGGCAAACAGCAGGTGTGGGAGGTACCGCTTCCAATCGCGTCCCTGGGTCTCAACCAGCATGCGGAGCATCTGTTTGAGGGTACCGTTAAAGCGCTCACACAAACCATTGGTCTGTGGGTGATACGCACTCGATACCATACGCGTCACCTGCATTTTGCTGCAGAGAGCCTTCATTAGGCGAGACATAAATTGGGTCCCTTGATCGGTAAGCATCTCCCTGGGAAATCCTACCCGTGAAAAGATGGTCACAAGTGCATCCGCCACCTTATCTGCCCTAGTTGAGGACAGAGCTACTGCCTCCGGGTACCGGGTAGCGTAGTCTACCACAGTAAGGATGTAATGCTTTCCAGAGCTGCTGGGGACGGCCAGCGGGCCCACAATGTCCACCGCGATCCTCTGGAAAGGCTCCTCTATCACTGGCAACGGGATCAGGGGAGCCTTAAGAGCAGGCCCCGACTTCCCCACTCTTTGACAGGTGATACAGGAGTGGCAGTAGTTAGTCACCTCTGTCCCCATCTTGGGCCAATAGAAGTGTTGAGACAGCCGTGCCTTAGTTTTGCTGATCCCCAAGTGTCCAGCAAGTGGAATCTCATGGGCAATCCTCAACAACTCACCTCGGAACTGGTGCGGGACGACCAGCTGTTTTTCCCTCAACCACTCCTTTTGGGAATCTCCGGGTACTGTCTCCCGGTACAACCTTCCTCGTTCCCAGAAACACCCTCTCCTTATCAGTCACGGAGGTGGGCGTCTCGGCGAGGTGCCTCAAGTTCTCCAGGCTCGCATCTGAGTGCAGAGCGGCCTGGAACTCCTGGCTGGAGGCAGCCAGAAGTGACATCAGGGTTCCTTCCTCACTGGGACCCTCTGGGACCGGCTCTGGGTCCACCTCTGGTTCAGTCTCTCCTGTAGCGGAGGAGGGTCCAGATGGCAGGGCGCTACCTGCGATCCGGGCACTCTGACTGCGGGTGACAGCAGCTACATATGCAGTCTCCCCGGGGATTTCTACAGACCCATCAGCCTGCGCTGCTATGGGCTCTGCCTCCCCATCCACCCCCAACACTTCAGGAGCAGTGCTACTTATGGGCCAGTTACCTTCCTCGGTGGCACTGGTCAGTGTCATGGCGTCACCTTCCTCCCGGTTCCCATGCACCTCCCCATTTCCTTGAGCACTGTCGCTTGCTCCTGCTAGGGGTTCCTCAGCCGTCTCACTCCGCAGAGCGACGTGGCTGAACGCTCCTGTACCTGTGGACACATCTACCACTTCAGAGAAAGGGTTAACAGGTTCAGATGGCACAGATACATCACCATCAGCATCATTCCTAGGGAAAGAAAGGTTATTAGTTACATAATCACTTCGCAAAGCATAGGCAGGTAACACATTCAGTTTCCCATCATCATCAACATCAACATCATGGTTAACGTTAACCTTATTATCAGATTGGGGAGGGGTGTCAGGGACATAGTACGCGACCATCCTCCCCAGATCAGTCCCCAATAAAACATCAGTGGGCAGGTTTTCGGACACCCCCACTTCCTTCACCCCGCTCCCGGCACCCCAGTCAATGAAAACCCGGGCTATCGGCAAGGGGCAGCGGACGCCCCCAATCGCGGTGACAGTTAGGGTTTTCCCCGGAATCAACTCTTCAGGGGCCGCCAGTTCGGGTCGGATGAGGGTTCGTTCAGCCCCGGTGTCCTTGAGGCCTGTAGCAAGACGGGCCCCCACGCGGACGGGCTGCACGTTGTCATCAACCCTCCCCACCACACCACCCACCAAAAGAACAGAGGCGTTGGGCCCGGAGGCCTTGGCTAGGGGGTTCTTCTGCCTCTCCGGACAGGTGGCGCTGATGTGTCCAGTCCGTTTACAGGAGAAACACTGGCGGGGGTCTGATGTAGGCCTGGCGCTGGCAAAGCAGGCTTACCCCCTCCCCAGCGGGCGGTGACGGGCTTCCGCACCTCGGGTTTCCGGTTGGCCTCATAGCTGTCGGCGATCCGCGCTGTTTTGACCGCATCCTCTGGTTCTCGGTCCAGGATGAACTGTCGGACCTCAGCTTGGCACAGATGCAGGAACTGGTCTTTGATCATCAGGTCCCTCAGCTCTTCAAAGGTGTCAACTGACAGTCCATGGATCCACTGGTCAAAGTGGGTCCTGAGTCCTTGCACCACATCGCTATAACTGTCATGTGGGCCACGTTGGAGGTTCCGGAACTTCTTTCTGTATAACTCAGGGGTTAGCTGGTACTTGGCGATCAGGGCCTGCTTGATGGCCTCATAGTCACCATCTTGATCTGGCGTGAGGGAAGCAAACGCCTCCAGAGCTTTGCCCTTTAGCCCGGGGGTCAAGTACCTGGCCCATTGGTCGTCAGGCAGCTGGTACTGTCTGCAGACTTTCTCAAAGGCCCGCAGAAAAGTGTCCAAGTCTCCGTCCTTTTCCATCACGGGAAAGTGCTCCGGCCAGGGCTTCGGACTCTGAGAGCTGCTGAGTGTACCACTCCGGGCTGTGGAGGGCATTGCCCCTTGTCTGAGCACCTCCAGTTCATGGGATCTCTGAGCTTCCCGCTCGGCTCTCTGAGGTTCCCGCTCGGCTCTCTCAGCCTCCCGCTCGGCCTCTCGCTGGGCTTGGCGCTCGGCTCTCTCAGCCTCTCGCTGTTTGGCCTCTCACTGGTCGGCTCTCTCTTGAGCTTGCTGGATCAGCTTCAGGCGTCCTTCATGGTCGTCAGCGGAGAGTCCCTCCAGGGCCGACTGCAAGTAAGGGTCCAACCCGCCCTGGGTGTAAGCAGTCAGGGGTTGGGCCTCTGCTCCTGCGGCACCACCTTGGCTTGGGCCGGCTCCTGCACCCGCCACGCTCCGATGCTCGTCCAGTTCCTTCAGGGCCTGGACCAGTTGGGCTTTGCTTCGGTTCGTGTGGGCAAGGCCGTGGTACACGCAGATTCCGACAAGAGTGTCCTTGCTCTGCTTTTCGTACCAACTTGCTCCTCTTGTAGCCATGTTTGCCAAATAAAAGATAGGATAGAAAACAAAGAGAAGGGAGGGTAACCGCAAGTACACACAATTGTCTCAGGACTAATAAACACTGAGTTTGTTCTCCAAAACTTTAGTTGCAGGGTCCCTGAAGAACCGTGCAAGTTTTTTAGTGAATGGAATGATTGCTCAAACCAGATCACTAATGTTCTATAATCCAACCGCTGCCACCAATGTGATGAACGTGCACACGGTCCGCCACACGGTAGCCCGGTGTATCACGACGTGTGATCCCTCCGTGCCACAAATGTGACGAAAACGCGCACACACACGACGGCTGCTACCGTCCGACCCAATAATCTGCAGGGATTTATAATTATCCCACTTCCACTTAGGAACTTTCAGCTCTCTGGTGCCCCCCTTACCCTCAGGTCAGTCAGGGAACTGCAACTAGGATAATTAGTCGCCAGACGGGCCACTTGGATGTGTGGTGGCTATTGGGCACACTGCAATGAGGGAATTATAATTACTCCGGGCCGCAGCCAGGCAATACACTTATAAAACCCGCTCCGTCACTGCCAACGCCACCCAATAGGTTAACACTTTACACCCCTTCTTTTAGCTGCCACCGGCTACGATTTACTTAATGCACAATTTATCAAGAAGGTCCGTAGCAACCCCAAAACAGTAGCGTAGTACTTCAGGCACGTGCCAATTCGTTTATAGAGCAGGAGAAACAAACTAATAAATTTATAGGTTTATTCCTTAAAATGCAGGCAGTGCTTATAGTTTAAAAAGATGTAACAAGCTGAGACAATACAGTGATGTACAATACAGTTAGAAATAAAACAGGATTAAAGGTGAAAAACTTACATGGTACTTATGTAGGTACAGACAAGACAGGCTGGGGGAGGAGCCACACGTCATAGTTCATTTGCAGATCTGTTAGTCACGTCATCACAGCCTGGAATGACTAAGGGGGGCTCACCGCAAGACTTATACCTGTGGGCTGCTGACCTCACAAAAGGGGATGGTTTTTCTGGCCACCTCCCCAGGCTACAAGTTATAGTTTGAGCTCTGAAAGATCGTAAGTTCATATCGCCTTCTGGGAAACTAACAGAATAATGGCAGACCTATCAATGATCTTACTTTAAAATGACGGTTCAAATGAGCCCAAACTTGGGTGAGATAGTTCATGGTGCATCCGAGAATTCCATTTCTCGGGTTCTGTTGGAGTTACGGGTTCACCAGTACCACAGGAACGATGCCTGATAGGGCTACGTTACAGAACAGCAGGTGCCGCCGTGTTTCTATCATAAGCTCACGGCATATTATAGACAGATGATTAGATTACCACTTTATAGAATGGGAGCAGAGAAAGCTGAGCTTGAAGACAAAGAAAATTCCTGAGGTGGGAGTGATGAGAGGAGTGAGTGAGCTGTTCGTTCACACAGTGACTTGCAGCGACTGCAGGCACGGGGGGGGAGGAGAGGTGGCTTTGCTCTGTGCTGGCAAAACGCTGGGAGTCGTAGTTCTATGGGGAAGGTTCTAGAACAGCACAAGGAATGGAGCTTGCAGTATCATCACAGGAAAATTCAAAAATTTGGGACTAAAAAATCATTATTGTGGAAAATTGTTTTTTTTATCACACCCAGGCATTATAAACTTTTGTGAAACACTTTGGGGTTCAAAGTGCTCACAACAGATCTAGATAAGTTCCTTAGGGGGTCTAGTTTCCAAAATGGTGTCACTTGTGGGGGGTTTCCACTGTTTAGGCGCATCAGGGGCTCTCCAAACACGACATGGCGTCCAATCTCAACTCCAGCCAATTTTAGTTTGAAAAAGTAAAACGGCGCTCCTTCCCTTACGAGCTCTGCCGTGTGCCCAAACAGTGATTTTCCCCCACATATAGGGTATTGGCGTACTCAGGAGAAATTGCACAACAACTTTATCTGCCCATTTTCTCCTTTTACCCTTGTGAAAATAAAAAAAAGTTTGTAAAAGATAATTTTTGTGACTAAAAAGTTAAATATTAATTTTTTCCTTCCATGTTGCTTCAGCTCCTGTGAAGCACCTGAAGGGTTATTAAACTTCTTGAATATGGTTTTGAGTACCTTGAGGGATGCAGTTTTTAGAATGGTGTCACTTTTGGGTATTTTCTGCTATATAGACACGTCAAAGTGACTTCAAATGTGAGGTGGTCCCTAAAAAAATGGCTTTGTAAATTTTGTTGTAAAAATGAGAAATCACTGGTCAACTTTTAACCCTTATAATTTCCTAACAAAAAAAAATTTTGCTTCCAAAATTGTGCTGATGTAAAGTAGACATGTGGGAAATGTTACTTCTTAACTATTTATGTGACATATTTCTCTGTTTTAAGGGGAAAAAAATTCAAAGTTTGAAAATTGCAAAATTTTCAAAATTTTCGCCATATTTGCGTTTTTTTCAAAAATAAACGCAAGGTATATTGAAGAAATTTTACCACTAACGTGAAGTACAATATGTCACGAGAAAACATTCTCAGAATCACGAAGATCCGTTGAAGCGTTCCAGAGTTATAACCTCATAAAAAGACAGTGGTCAGAATTGTAAAAATTGGCCCGGTCATTAACGTGCAAACCACCCTTGGGGATGAAGGGGTTAAAGGCGACCTCTTGTCTATGTGGTTTCAGCAAGCGGACTGGGGCACCCCGCTGACCCCCCCATGTCTCCTCACCATAGTGGCAGCAGTAGGATACTACTCAGTCCGGCGGAACTGGGGGAGTTGTAGGGGACTGGTGTTCTCAGACACCGTCCAAAACTCCACAACCATTGAGGTATACTGACAGACCCAGCAGACCATTGATAATGTATGCACAGAAGGTTTCGGATGCCACTATGTCCAACCCCATCAACTTGGCTTTGGAAAGAAGATCAGAGTGGATGTATAATCTCAACAAGAAATGGAAACTACAGGAGCTGTGCCAGCTTCGATGGATTGAATGGGATTTAATTCAGGAACTACGGAATGTGGAGGAAGTCATGTGTGGACCCAATGTATACCAGTTGTTTCTCCTCAGTTGCGTGTAGTTTATTTTTGTAAGGGAGACACGGAACATACTCTGAGGAAACTAAATGATACAAAGTTTTGTTGTCACAAAGAGGTGAGATGGATGATCTGAATCCTGTCACATCTGGCTAATTAAAATGGGGAATAATGTGAAGACACAGCATTGTATCTTAATTATTTGTCTTAATTGTATCTATTTTTAGCAATCCAAAAAGAATAGAGTGTTATCTATATGTTGACTTTTTAATTTATGTGTTTCTTTCTGGTTGGTCAAGAAAACAGACTTTTTGCTTGTGTAAGCCTGCAATATTGACTTGTAAGTAGTGTTGAGCATTCCGATACCGCAAGTATCGGGTATCGGCCGATATTCGCTGTATCGGAATTCCGATACTTAGTTCCGATATTTTTCCTATATCGTATACCGGAATCGGAAGTTCCCATAATTCTTTGAGAGGCACTATGATTTTAGTCAGCCAATGAGGAATCCTACGAAGTGTGGACACATCCTGTAATGCTGCGGTCATCTTAACTAATGGCATGGCTGTGATTGGCTGCTGAAATGATGTCAGAATGCACTATAAAAGGCGCCGTCACCATTTTAGCGTCACTGTGCTGTGAACTCAGTTAGGGACAGAACGCTGCTCTGCTGACTCTGAGGGACAGTTAGAGATTGCGATTTTGTGTACTGTGCTTTAGGCAGGCTAGTTTACCAACCGCTGTGTAAAACTTCCTTTTGCCTTGCAGTGTTGTTTTAACAGCTCTGTGCAAGGTGTGTGTGTGAGAGTGCAGGTGACGTTGCAGTTTGCTCTGCATCCACCGCTGTTTGTAGGCATCTGCACGTGTCACTCACTGACTCTTTTTTTTATTTTATTTTGTGGAATTGGTGCAGCTCCATTCAATTGAAATTAACAGTGATCTATTAGTGTGACGCGCTTCCATCCGTATCCAATACATTGGTTGCAAACACTATAGAAGTACAGAAAGGAGCCTTTCACAGCTAGTGAACAGTTGTGTGCAGTGTTCACTGTAGTCTGTGAGGTTTTCATTTTTTGAGTGCAGATCACGCTCCAGTTAGTTCTTCAACCACTGCTAGTTGTAGTCTGCTGAGCGTGTGTCACTGCCTCATCCTTCACATTTTTCTCTAATTGGTGCTGCTCCATTCTATTTTAAAAAAATATAATCTATTAGTGTGACGCGCTTCCATCCGTATACAATACATTGGTTGCAAACACTATAGAAGTACACAAAGGGGCCTTTTACAGCTACTGAACAGTTGTCTGCAGTGTTCACTGTAGTCTGTGAGCTTTTCATTTTTTGAGTGCAGATTACGCTCCAGTTAGTAACTCCACAATGAAGTCCATAGAAATGGATCCCCACGGGCGGGACGGGGTGGGAAGAGGCTGTAACAGACCAGTAGGTGAGGAGCGAGGTGTTTTGCATCTTGCACAGACCTCACATGAAGTGACATAATTCAAAACATCCTTCCTGCAAGTGGGCCACCAAAAGAAACGAGAAAGAAATTCCTGTGTCTTTAGAATTCCTCTATGCCCAGCTATCTTGGAATCGTGAATGAGTTGCAATACTCTTAATCTGACTGTTTCAGGAATATACAGACGTTGTCCCTGAATCCACACACCATTCTTAAAGACAAGACTTACGTCCCTTGGGGTTGTGCCAAAAAGGAATCCGCATGGTATGCTTCCTTGATGTCCTTAAGTAGGTCTTGATTATGAATTACTCCTAGGAATCTAGAGTCAGGAAGAATAGTCTTAGGAGGAGTAATTGGACGTGTCTCTGCTGAGTAAATCCTAGAGAGTGCATCAGCCTTTCCATTGCGCGATCCTGGTCTATAAGAGATGATAAAATTAAATTGGTTTAAGAAAAGATTCCAGCGAGCTTGGCGAGGAGTCAGGCACTTAGCCGACCTGATCAACTCAAGGTTACGATGGTCTGTCAGGACGACTATTTGCTGTGCAGCACCCTGAAGAAGGTGTCTCCATTCTTTGAAGGCGGCAATAATGGCCAACAACTCTCTATTGCCCACATCGTAGTTCCTCTCAGCCGAAGACAACTGCTGGGAAAAGAAGGCACAGGGATGCAAGACATTCTTCTCACCTGTTCTCTGAGAGAGTATAGCTCCAACGGCACAGTCTGAAGAATCCACCTCTATTATGAAGGCAAGCTCGGGGTTGGGATGTACTAGGATAGGTGCAGTGGTAAATTTATCTTTTAGACGGGAAAATGCTTCCTGGGCTTGGGGAGTCCAGGAAAACCTAGACTCTTTCCAGGTAAGTTGAGTGATAGGTGACACTACCTCAGAGAAATTTCTAATGAAACGTCTATAGAAGTTGGCAAACCCGATGAAGCGCTGTACCTCCTTCACATTTCTAGGACTTGGCCAATCCTTGATGGCTTGGGTTTTGCTTCCATCCATACTAATTCCTTGTGTAGACAGTACATACCCCAGAAATTGAATTTCGGTCCTATGGAATTCACACTTTTCAAGTTTGATGTAAAGATGATTTTGTCTTAGACGTTCCAAGACCATTCTCACATGTCCATGATGTTCCTCTGTGGAGTTAGAAAAAATTAGAATATCATCCAAATAAATTACCACGAATGTATCTAGGAGATCCCTGAAGATGTCATTCACCAAGTGTTGGAAAGTGGCTGGGGCGGTACTCAGACCAAAAGGCATAACTAGATATTCAAAGTGTCCATAGCGTGACCTGAATGCAGTCTTCCATTCATCCCCAGGTCTAATAAGGACTAAGTTATAGGCCCCACGAAGATCTAGTTTAGAAAAAATTTTGGCATGTCGCACTCTCTCCAATAACTCAGGGATTAAAGGCAATGGATAACGGTTTCTAATAGTAACCTTATTGAGTTCCCTATAGTCTACGCATGGTCTCAGAGATCCATCTTTCTTCTTTACAAAGAAGATGGGTGCACCTGCAGGAGATGAAGAGGGGCGTATGAAGCCCTTGGCTAGATTTTCATCTATGTAATCCTTTAAAGCCTTTAGCTCGGGCCCCGCCAGGGGTAGATCTTACCAAAAGGTATCTCTGCTCCAGGCAATAATTCAATTGGACAATCATATGGACGGTGAGGAGGAAGCTGGTCAGCGTTCTTCTTGTCACATAAATCCACATAGTCCTGGTATACAGCTGGT
Source organism: Oophaga sylvatica (assembly GCA_033576555.1). Taxonomy (NCBI): domain Eukaryota; kingdom Metazoa; phylum Chordata; class Amphibia; order Anura; family Dendrobatidae; genus Oophaga; species Oophaga sylvatica. Next base: position 538,024,060 of record JARQOD010000001.1, read on the forward strand.
AGTTCAGGGACTGACATGATTCCTTTAGGAACAGAGCAAGCTGAAACTTTTGGACTCATCTGTTTCTCTGGAAAGTGTAATTCCTTGGTCTCCCAGTTAATGGTAGGATTCTGAGCCTGCAGCCATGGTAGCCCTAGAATAATGGGAAAGTGGGGAGAAGAGATAAGCATAAAGGACAGTTTCTCTTGATGATCTTTACCCATAAGAACCCTCAAAGGCTCTGTTTCCTGATCCACTGGTCCAGAGGTCAGCAGGGAGCCATCCACAGTTTCCATCTGTACTGGAGTAGCCTTCTTCACTGAACGTATTCCATGTTTCAGAGCAAAGGAGACATCCATAAAATTTCCACTTGCCCCTGAGTCGATCATAGCAGAGCTAGACACCCAAGCTGAGTCAACCCAGAGTTTGATGGAAAGAAAGCAATGAGAATTGTTTTTCTTACAACTCAGCTGGGACACCGCTGAGGAAACTTGAAAAATGGCAGCGTTTACACAGTCAACGTCCTCAGAGGTAACGGAGTTTAAGTCCGAGAAATCAAGATCTGTTGCTGCAGATCTCTCTGGAGCCTGAGGCTCGGACCTGACAGATCCCCTCTCGCAACACTCACAATGAATGAGTGCTGCAGTAGTCTTACGAGAACGGCTGGGGCAGTTTATAATGAAGTGCCCTGACTTACCACAATAGAAACATAGATTCTCCTTAAAACGATGTTCCTTGCGTGCATCACTAACCCGTCGTTGTAAAGAGTCTACCTGCATGGGTTCAGGTTCAGGTTCCCGTGTAATCCTACTCAAAGGTTCCTTAGCTGGAGAGGAAGGTAGGAAAAGCTTAGTACGATTGCTTTCGAACCATCTCTCTTGCCTGCGTTCAGTCAGACGAGTATCAATACGGATGCAGTAGTTAATAAAGTCACCTAACGCAGTGGGAGGGTCGGCACGAGCAAGTTCATCCTTAATCAGTGGAGATAACCCCTTTCGAAAAATAGATTTTTTGGCGGAACTGTCCCAGGTGGTATCAAGGGCCCATCTCCTGAAATCCAAGGCATATTCAGCTACCGAGTGCTTACCTTGGCGCAAAGCTAACATGGCTGCTTCAGCTGTTGCACCTCGATTGGGGTCATCAAACACCTGCCCCATGGCTGAAATAAAATCATCAAGGTGATTCAAACAATCATCCTCAGTCTCAATCAGAGGGTTTGCCCACATTAAAGCCTTGTTGGTAAGCAACATAATTATAGTAAGCACCTTAGATCGTTCAGTGGGAAATTGTGAAGCATGTGCAGAAAAAAAAAGATTGCATTGATTAATAAATCCCCTGAATTTCTCACGTTCACCGCCAAAACGAAAAGGGGGCAACTTGGGAATCCCAGCACTCGGGGCTACGGCAGGAGCCTGGACTCGCCCCTCTAGAACCTCAATCCTGGCTCGCAAATCCTGGGTAGTCTGTCCAACCACTTGCAAATTGTGATTATTGAGGTCCTGTAGATTTGTAAAACGGGTCTTTATATTCTGCAAATCTGCAAGGATATTATCAGTCACTCCGCAAAGTTCCTTTATGCGGGCCTCCATTTTCCAGATCTTTTAAGACAGGATTACTGGAAGAAGAGGAGAGAAAAAAAACAATAGTGTTCACCTGTGGCAACACTGCAGAGAGAAAAAAAAATTAAGGGAACTGCTCACCTGGAATGGTTGTGAGAAGTCACAACCACTATCATCACAGAAAGTTTCAACCAGACATCTGATATCCAGAGTTACAGCAGACAAAAAAGAGAAAAGAAAGGAAAAAAAAAAAAAACAATAGTGTTTACCTGTGGTAACACTGCAAAAAGAAAAAACTTAAGGGAATTGCTCACCTGGAATGGTTGTGAGAAGTCACAACCACTGTCATCACAGAAAGTACAACCGGACGTCTGATATCCACAGTACAGCAGACACAGCCTTCCAGACCCAGCAGACACTAACGTTTTGGCTTCAGAATCTTGTAATGTATGTAGTACAGTTCATATAGCGTCTTGTGCTTGGGTGCGATGAAAACACAGGAGTCACAGGTTTGATATAGAAAAGTCCTGTATTACTTCATACAAGTTGGCAGAAATAGTCACACAGTTTGCAGACACAGAAACAGGAGACACAGCAGGCCAGAGCAATCCAAGCACAGCAATCACTCTCCAATACAGATTCAGGATCTTCTTCTCTGTTACCGTAAGTCCATGCAAACGTGGGTCTTTCAAAGAGCAGGGTTCAGAGTCCACAAGTGCTTCAGAGTTCCTCAGTAGGAATAGCTGGAGTACAAGGTCCAAGGCTTACAGGAGTCAAGTCACAGGTTCACTGCAGGCTAGATTCTGAAGCACTGATTGCTCAGCTGTGGCTGCTTAAGAAGCAAAGGAGAGAATCAGGGCGGGAACATGCAAGCTGGAAACTCCATTTTGACTGAGGGCAAGATAGCTGCAGCAAGACAGAAAGTAAAATGGCTGACGAACAAACTGAGTTTCAGGAATATATACATAGAACCTTACAATACAATACATTGGTTGCAAACACTATAGAAGTACACAAAGGGGCCTTTTACAGCTAGTGAACAGTTGTCTGCAGTGTTCACTGTAGTCTGTGAGCTTTTCATTTTTTGAGTGCAGATTACTCTCCAGTTAGTTCTTCAACCACTGCTGGTTGTAGTCTGCTGAGCGTGTGTCACTGCCTCATCCTTCACATTTTTCTCTAATTGGTGCTGCTCCATTCTATTTTAAAAAAATATAATCTATTAGTGTGACGCGCTTCCATCCGTATACAATACATTGGTTGCAAACACTATAGAAGTACACAAAGGGGCCTTTTACAGCTACTGAACAGTTGTCTGCAGTGTTCACTGTAGTCTGTGAGCTTTTCATTTTTTGAGTGCAGATTACACTCCAGTTAGTTCTTCAACCACTGCTGGTTGTAGTCTGCTGAGCGTTTGTCACTGCCTCATCCTTCACATTTTTCTCTAATTGGTGCTGCTCCATTCTATTTTAAAAAAATCTAATCTATTAGTGTGACGCGCTTCCATCCGTATATAATACATTGGTTGCAAACACTATAGAAGTACACAAAGGGGCCTTTCACAGCTAGTGAACAGTTGTCTGCAGTGTTCACTGCAGTCTCTGAGGAATAACCACACTTAGGCCTTATAACTTTTCTGACTTTCTTTATCAATCTACCAAGATGAAGAAGGCAGGGAGTAAGGCACATGGTCGTGGCCGTGGATTTTCAGCAGGGAGAGGACGTGGGGATTCTGTGGCTGCTGCCCCACCCAGTGACACAGCATCCACCAGTTTTCCCCGTGAGCGTTCCTTTATGCGCACTTTTGTAGGAGCTCGGCGTACCCCCCTGCTGCGGGAAGAACAAATTGAAGCCGTTGTTGGTTGGATGGCAGCCAATGCATCGACTTCAATTGCTTCCACCTCCTCTCAGGACCACAGCATTGTTGAACAACCATCTGTCTCTTCACCGCCTGCCAAATTGCCCAGGCAGTCAGAGAGCTCTGTAAAGGAGCCAGCTGAGTCTCTGCTTCTGTTCTCAGAATCTGTTGGCTTGCAAACAGGGGCCCAGCCAAGCAGCATTCTGGAATGTGAAGAAGAGGGAGTATGCAGTGATGCGCAACAGCTGTGTCTCTCTGAATCTGAAGAGGCGGGTGAGCCAGTGCCGATGGTCAGCACACCGCAGAACGCATCTGATGATGATGAGACTCAGGTGCCAGTTTCTGTTGAGCATGGTGCTGGCCAGACCACCCAACAGCAGCAGGTGTTGGAAGAGGGTAGTGGAGATGATGAGGTCCAAGACCCAACATGGCGTGAGGAACAGGAAGGTGGTGGGAGCAGCTCTGAGGAAGAGATTGCCCCAACTGTCCAAACAGTAGGGAGAGGTAGGCTGCAGACTCGGTTGCCTGTAGCCTCCAGTTTGGCACCCGTTCGTGGCAGTTCTCTTACAACAGCCAAAACGGGCGCTCCCAGGACTTGCACTGCGTGGTCCTTTTTTGACACACTTGCAGATGATATTTGCTATGTCAAATGCAAGCTGTGTAATCATAAAGTAAAAAGAGGTAAAAGTGTCAGTAACCTTAATACCACAAATATGTGGAAACATGTGCGGACAAAGCACGTGGTTGAGTTACAAAGACACACTGGAGATGTAGGCCAACCTACAGCAGCACCTACATCTTCAGCTCGTGTTGGAGCCTCTTCCTCCAGCTCACACACAGCTGGTTCGGCTTCCTCACAGGATCGCCATGGAAGAACCTCTGTCACTGTTGTCCAGAGACCCAGTGTTATTCCACCCACAGATGCAAGTTCCCTGTCATCCTCACACTCCCAGGCCACAAAACAGCCATCGGTAGCACAGGCATGGGATAAAAGACGGCCATACTCGGCAAACCATCCACGAGCACAGGCTCTGAATGCTGGCATTGCAAAACTCCTGTCCCTTGAAATGCTGTCATTCAGGCTGGTGGAGACTGACAGTTTCCGTAACTTAATGGCATTGGCAGTCCCACAATACAATGTGCCCAGCCGATTTTATTTCAGCAGGCAAGCCGTCCCTGGTCTGCAAAAGCATGTTGAGGGAAAAATTAAACATGCGCTACTAAACGCCGTCAGTAGCAAGGTCCACCTGACCACCGATGTGTGGACCAGTACCCATGGCCAGGGACGATACCTTTCCCTCACTGCCCATTGGGTCAATGTTGTGGAGCCGGGTACAGATCTTGCGAGTGGCGCTGTACGTGTTCTGCCAACTCCAAGGATTGCAGGAATCCAGTCTGTCCACATTGACTCCTCCTCCTACTCCAGTTCCTCAGAATCATCGCTGCAGGAGCCGTCACGGTCTACCTCCACATGGACCCGTGAACGCTTACCTGTTGCGACCGATATGAGCACAGCCGTGGCCAAACGTCAACAGGCCTTCCTGAAATTAATTTCCATGGGGAATCGAAGCCACACAGCGCAGGAGCTCTGGAATGCCATCAAGCAGGAGAGCGATGTGTGGTTTTTGCCAGCGAATCTCCAGCCAGGCTTGGTAGTGTGTGACAATGGCCGAAATCTGGTGGCAGCTCTGGGCCTTGGCAACCTCACTCACATACCATGTCTGGCACATGTGCTCAACTTGGTCGTGCAGAGTTTTTTGAGGGACTATCCGGATCTTGATGCACTGCTGCACAAGGTCCGCCTAGAGTGCGCTCACTTGCGACGTTCCAGCATGGCCAGATCGCGCATTGCAGCTCTGCAACGCAGATACAAAATGGGAGGAATAGGGCTAAGTAACAGCACATGTGAAAAAGACTTGGGTATACTAATTGATCACAGACTTAACATGAGTCAACAGTGTGATGCAGCAGCAAAAAAGGCAAATGCAATTCTAGGATGTATCAACAGAAGCATACAGTCTAGATCACGTGAGGTCATTATTGCCCTCTACTCCTCTTTGGTCAGACCTCATCTGGAATACTGTGTCCAGTTTTGGGCACCACATTTTAAAAAAGACATCAACAAACTGGAGCAAGTTCAGAGAAGAGCCACCAGAATGGTGACCGGTCTGCAAACCATGTCCTATGAGGAACGGTTGCAGGAATTGGGAATGTTTAGCTTGCAAAAAAGAAGACTGAGAGGAGACTTAATAGCTGTCTACAAATATCTCAAGGGCTGTCACATTGTAGAAGGATCATCTTTATTCTCATTTGCGCAAGGAAAGACTAGAAGCAATGGGATGAAACTGAATGGGAGGAGACACAGATTAGATATTAGAAAAAACTTTTTGACAGTTAGGGTGATCAATGAGTGGAACAGGCTGCCACAAGAGGTGGTGAGTTCTCCTTCAATGGAAGTCTTCAAACAGAGGCTGGATAGACATCTGTCTGGGATGATTTAGAGAATCCTGCTTTGAGCAGGGGGTTGGACCAGATGACCCAGGAGGTCCCTTCCAATTCTACCGTTCTATGATTCTATGATTCTATGATTCTATGATTTCGCCTTCCTGAACATCGCATCATAT